>CM019069.1:134972094-135064594 GCA_009667805.1 Leptobrachium leishanense | reverse complement strand
AACTCTTTAAACCTTCTTTTTCTCTGTAGTAAATGCGTGGGATGCACCACTATGATGTATGATCTTTAAGCTCTGTATATTTATGACATGTTTTTAGCCTTATTGGTTGGCAGGATGTCTGAGTATCTGTATCACCTTATCTGTTTGTGCCTCTGTATCTATTAATTGAGTGTGTATTCTGTGCCTCAGTTCTTTTCCATCTATCTCCTTATGTTTTTTATTTACGTTTGACCACTTTTATGGCTATAATTGCCCCATCTCCTCCGGAGTGCCCTCTGCTGTCTTTTTCTGAGTAGCAGGCATGAGATCCCTAGGTCTTTGACCTTTGAACCAACATTTACCTGTAGTATTTTAATATAAATATCTATATATGCAAAAATTCACTATATATTTACATCGCCTGGCAAAAAGAAAATCACAAATTCTAATATTTTGTTGGACCACTTTTTGCTGTGATTGCGGCACGCGTTCGCCGTGGCATCATTTCGATAATCTCATGTAATGTCACAGCATTTATTTCCATCCAGAGTGACATTAATTTGTGGCCAAGATCTTGTATTGATGATGGGAGAGTCGCGGCGCTACGTAAAGTCTTCTCCAGCACATTATCCTAAAGATTCTCAATGGGGTTAAGGTCTGGACTGTGCGGTGGCCAATCCATGTGTGAAAATGATGTCTTGTGCTTCCTGAACCACTTTTGCACAATTTGAGCCAGATAAATCCTGGCATTGCCATCTTAGAATATGTCCGCCTTGCCATCAGGGAAGAAAAAAAATGAATAATGTCACCGACATTTCGGTGCTCTCTCTTGTTCCCCGCACTTTGGAGAAACAAATTCACCGACCCTGTGGTTAATTCAGCATTCACTGCAGGGTGTCATGCCTCAGCCCGAGAAGCCTGCTTATAGCCATGTTATTGCTGTTGCTCCCTGTGTGCATCCACTCAGGGGTTAATCCCTGTGCCAGCTCCTGAGTTGGTGTGCATATAACCTGGATACACTCTTCCTTCCAGGCTCTGTCATTTTTCTGTTTTCGGCTAGGGTCAGACTAACGCAGTATTAACGTGCGTTTAGCAGCACTAAATCACGGCCGTGCTAGCAACAAATGACGTCCAATGCCGGGTAGCATACGAAGAACGGCCGCACAAAAGTGCGGCAGCGCAACGCAGGTGGCAAACAAACGCATTTTTGCAAGAACGTAGAACCGCTAGTACGGACGTACAGAGTGCGCTGCGTCCGCTAGCGGCGTGTGTGCATGATTAGGAGATGTCAGATGTTGCTAATGTCCGGCCTACATAACGTCCAGACACAAAAAGTGTTTTATTGATGATCCGTACAAAATCACGGACGGAAATGCGCATCGTATGACCGCTATCGCGTATTCCGTGAAAAAATGCGTCCATTCGTTCGAACGCACTTTTTCACAGACAACGCGAAAAATGCGTTAGTCTGACCCTAGCCTTACCTGTGTATGTGAGGTCCTGCGAGCCCCCTCGTCCTGTCTGTCAGTGTTACCCCTTGTTCTGTTATATTCCTGTGGATCCTTCTGCTGGACTTTACACTGTGTAGCCCACTATCCAGTGGACTGGAGATCTGCCTGATTTCCAGACAGTTACCTTACCTGAGAAGCACTATTGCCCAGTCCTTGGTGCTATTCCTGTAGATCTGCAGCCTCTTGACTACGTGGCCCACCATCCTCTGGGGCTTGGAGACTTTCTTGGCTGCCAGCCATCCATCTGGTGCCTGCTGCTAAGGACCTTCTATCAAGGTATTGCTACGCAAGTGGAGTTCCCAGCTTCTGACTGCGCAGCCTACCATCCTCAGTTTATTGTATACATTGCCTGTGTATATTGATACTCCTTTGTGCAAAGACTGTGTCCATTCTGCTGTGTATTCAATATACCTTGTATTACCTGCAATCCAAGTCTCCAGTGTCTGCTTACCTGCTCACCCCCAGCGCTTGGGAAATAAACCAAACCATAAGGCCCTGCCATGGCTCCACCCTGGCTCAAGCCTGACACAGGGTCCCCGAAGTGCAGGGAAGAGAGGCCAAACGGATCCGAAAAAAAATCGGTGAAAAATCACTGAAAATCCCGTCTATTACCCGCTGAAAATCGGTTCGATTTGAAATGCCGCAGAAAACCCGCCGAACGTACCCAACGATCTGCCGCAAACCTGTCGAACACATCCCAAAAAATCAGATGATCAGCCAAACACAGCGCCGACCTACCGCCGGAAAAAGCAGAGAAGCCGACGAACAGAGTAAAAACCAAACGATTGAAACTCAAATTAATGTCAAAAGCTATTTGCAAAAAAACTACTTTTAACCGAATTAATATATAAGGTCCTATGAATAATAATAAAAAGGTCTGTTGCAGAAAAAAATGCTATTTAAAAAAATTCGGGAAAAAAATTCTGTCTAAAAAATCCTAAAAAATAAATAAAGAGACTTTTTGCTGCAAATTTAAAGAATAAATGGTTTAATAGATATTGCTTAAAAACAGGAATATTTTTAACATTGAAACCAATAGGATTCGCCTTAATAAACCTGCCGAATGAAACCATCAGGGAATTTCACTGACATTTCTCTGCTGTTCAGTGTTCTCTGAATAGGTTAACCATTGCTTCTCTGTGGGGATTTCACTGCTGCCGAAGATCACTGTATTTTGCTGGCAATTCGCCAATATTTGGCGCATTGACAGCTTTTTGAATAGCCGAATGGCCACGAAATTGCACTGTAAAGGGGAAATTCACTGTTGCAATTTCGGGGCCAGTTCGGCTCTCTCTGAATAACCCTGTAACTTTTTTCTATTCACTTTGACTGAGTGCTCTTTCCACTGTGGTTGTTATTTACATAGATATTCACAGTTCTTTTTTTCTGGAAAAATAGGTGGGGGTACTCTCACGCCCAGGGAAAAACTGATAATTATGACTATTTTCATGTCCTCATAAACAATAGTTGTAGCTCCCTTAAAGGAAGACAGTATAAAAGGGAACCATATTTTTTTAATACTGTGTTCCTTTAAATGAACTACAACTATTGTTGTAACCCTATGGGGGTTATCCACTAAGCGCCTCTGTTGCAAGAAAAATCTGTATTGCAGGGCAGTTAGCTGTTTTTTTTGCAACGATGGCACTGAATGGATAATCCCCTAGCATTTGTGAGCATCACAGCAATGAAACTCCCAGTTTTGCTGAGTTTGCATGAACTCCACAGCAATAAAACTCACAGTAATGTGCAGTGTGTATGAGCTCCACAGCAATGAAACTCACAGTAATGCGCAGTGTGTATGAGCTCCACAGCAATGAAACTCACAGTAATGCGCAGTGTGTATGAGCTCCACAGCAATAAAACTCACTACCACCTTACAGCGTCAGCTCCTCTGATCACACCGCTTGCCTGACAATCCGCAGCTCTGCCTTGTCACTTACTGAGGGAGTGGGGTTATAATTCCCTACATACACTCCTGACAAACGGAAGCGTTCAGGAGCAACATGAGCTGCCGAACGCTTCCGATTCTCTGCATGCCCCTGCAGGAGGAGGGAGGAGCATCATGCTCTCTCCTGTTAGTTCTGGCAGGTGGTGAGGTGCCGGTACTGAGTGGTGAGGTGCCAGTACTGAGTACCCCCAAGTACCCCCTGAAAAAAAGCCATGGATATTCATATTCTATCCCCACTTCTGCCTTATTTTGCAGGGATGGAGCTAAATTCCCAGTGGATTGGGTTACATTGTGTTCCCTGGTTATCATGTGTTCATTAGTTACTCGTGGGGTGGGTCCAGCGCTCAGTGATGATGTCAGAGTGCATTCCTGTATTCTGACTTACTCCGAGTGCTGGTAGCGCGATGGAGCAATCCTGTATTAAGGCTTGCGTGTATGGATTTGTATTAGAAGCATAAACAAGCCGGACACAAACATAGTGGACTACTTTTACATTTGCTGTGCACACTGGTGTTTAAATATAGCTATTATTGTGGGGAAAAAATGATACCCGCGCTCTATTTCCTGCTTCATTGAACCAAAAATGGAATTACGCTACATTATTATCAATCTGTTAAATACCCTTTGTTTACACAGTGTCTTTTCTGTCTTTTTATGCAAGGCAGACATTATTTGCTTTATTAATCAGCGAGTAATATAAGGCCGGAAACCTGAGCACCGGATAACACACGAGTTCTTTTTTTTTGCAGGCTTTTAGGTTTATTTATTTAACAGTTATATATAGGCGCATCTTTCTGGAGATAAAATCAATATGGCCGTAATGAAAACTAAAAAGCTATATTAGAGGGGAACGCTAATAACACGGAGGAAAGACATATCTGCTCATCAGGGTTTACACTTTAAAGAGAACCTGATACCCAAGAATAACTATACATTTATCAGCGGAATATAAAAACGTCCACGGGCTTTATTACTAATATACACAAACGCTCAGCTGTTTTTAATAATGCATTTCGACCTACCTGTCTCGAAACACATTTTTGCAAGTGGAGCAGATAGTGTACGTTCAATTAACTGTCTCTGTTCCTTGGAATCGTCGCACTTACTCACCTAACATGATAACATGATATGGGGGTCAGATAACTAAATGGAGAGATGCAAACAACTTTTGCAAAACGCATAGGGCAAAAGAGGTGGATAAAAAAATAGCTAATTTTCAATAAAGAAATCCTTTAAACTGGTAAAACACACAAAATGATATTTAAACAGCAAAATAAATGACAACGCACTATGTCCCACATAAACATGACACGTGCAGAAAGAAAAATTCAACTTTGGATTCGCAAATTTCTGAATTCAAATATTCAGAAATTTCAGATTCGGATCGATTCGATATTAGATCACTGTCCAACATTAAGACAATTAATATTTGGAAAATAGGGTTACTTTTAGGGTTAGGTTTAGGGTTAGGGCTAGAGTTAGAATTACTTTTAGGGCTAGGGTTAGGGTTAGAGTTACTTTTAGGCTAGCTTTTTGTTTAGAGAAAGAGTTACAGGGTTATTACTAGTTATGGGCCGAACACCCCTGTGTTCAGTTCGCATTCGAACTCGAACAATTTTAAAAGTTTGAGTTCGTACGCGAACACGATTCGAACTCAATGCAAGTCAATAGGACTCGAACGTTCGATTTTTAGTGTGCCCTCCAAGAGGGCATATATGCAAGATATTTTCCATAAAAGGTGTATGGGGGTCCGGGTAGTGCCCTGGAGGACAGGAAACAAGGAAAAAAAGTTTAAAAAAAAAAACCTTTTTAAAGGAACAGTGATTTTTCCATGAAATAAAGGTTAAGAATAAAAACGAAAAATTCCTTAAAATATCGTGCCTAGGAGGTCCCCATAACCTGCCCGTGAAGTGGCGGATTTGTAGGATGTATAGAAACATTTAAAAAGAAAAAAATTACATTTCAAATGACGGTAAATGGTTTTCCGTTAATCAATTAATAAACAACTGCTTGGGGCGGCAGCCTGTATGAAAAGAGGAGACGTTTTAGGACACGCAGAACAAGTTTAGTGATTTTTTGGCTAAATTATAGTTATAGTGAAACTTATGCAGGCTTTGGATGAAAGTAACAACAGGTGCATTAAAATTGGACATTTGGTGCCAGCTAGTGCCTTCACACCGTAACCCCTCTGAGGTATTGTGGAAGAGTGCAGGGGTGGACTCTGCATTCAAAATATTAAAATGATATGAATCTGGTACACGTGTCAGTGTCAGTGCACCCAAATATTGGGCCTTTGGTGCCAGCTAGTGCCTTCACACCGTAACCCCTCTGAGGTATTGTGGAAGAGTGCAGGGGTGGACCCTGCAGTCAAATATTAAAATGATATGAATCTGGTACACACATCAGTGCACCCAAATATTGGGCCTTTGGTGCCAGCTAGTGCCTTCAAACCGTAACCCCTCTGAGGTATTGTGGAAGAGTGCAGGGGTGGACCCTGATAGCTGGCAGTGCCAAGACACAGATTAAAATTCCAAGAACTCTGGTATAACTCAGTGATACACCCTTATAGCTGGCAGTGCCAAGGCACAGATTCAAATTTGCAGAACTCTGGTATAACTCAGTGATACACCCTGATAACTGGCAGTGCCAACACACAGATTCCAATTTCCAGAAATCTGCTATAACTCAGTGATACAGCCTGTCCCTGATAGCTGTCAGTGCCAACACACAGATTCCAATTTCCAGAAATCTGCTATAACTCAGTGATACAGCCTGTCCCTGATAGCTGTCAGTGCCAACACACAGATTCCAATTTCCAGAAATCTGCTATAACTCAGTGATACAGCCTGTCCCTGATAGCTGTCATTGCCAAAACACAGATTCCAATTTCCAGAAAACTGCTATAGCTCAGTGATACAGCCTGATATGCAACAATCTCCTCTCCTCTCTGTTTCACTCCTACAACAAACACATGCTGGGGCTGCGGGGAAGCCTTGTATAGTGTGCTGTGGGATTTAGCTCTGTGAGCCCATGATTGGGCAAAATTTGCCCAATCAGGACTCTGAGCCGTGATTGGCATAGTCTTGAACCTGTCTTGCACCTGACCTGTGGTCAGGTGCAAGGCTGTAGCAAATTACAAGCTTCAGGCCAATGGAAAAGTGCATTGTGGTCCATTGTGGTCCATTGTGGGCGAACATGAACCGAACACGCGGAAATGTTTGAAGTTCGCCGAACGACAATGTTTGAATCAAACTCCTGTTCGAATCGAACCGAACGCCCATCCCTAGTTATTACAAGAGATTTGAATTGCTGCTGAAAGGTAACCAAACAGTGAAATTCAGCGTACGGTTACCTTTCCTGGCCATTTGGCTGTTCAGAGAGCAGGCAGTTCGCCAAATGTTGGCGAATTGCCTGCACATACGGTGCCTGTTTGTTGCCTGTTCGAGGGCAGTGAAATCCCCATAGAGAAGCAATGCTTTGTCTATTCAGAGAACACAAACCAGCAGTGAAAAGTTGCCGAATTGCCCTGCCATTCGGTGGTTTAATTCGACAGATTTATTCAGGCAAATCCCATAGGCTTCAATGTTAAAAATATTCCAGTTTTAATTCAATATCAAATAAACCGTTGATTATAATATTCTGCAGTAAAAAGTCTCTTTATTTATATATTTTTTAGGATCTTTTAGGCATTTTTTGGGAATTTTTTGCAAATATTTTTTTCCTGCTTTTTTTTTAAATCGTTTTTTTCTTTTTTCTGTAACTGACCTTTTTATTATCATTCAATGGCTCTTATATGTAAATTTCAGACATTTTCGTTCTGTAGTTTCTTTGCAAACAGCGTTTCACTTTTCAAACATTCAAGCGTACTGTTTTTTTTCCCACTCCATTCGTCTGCGGTGTCAACTTTTTCTGGCGGCTGCTCTGCGCTGTGATCGGCTCCTGCTCGGGTTTCTCCGGCGGATTAATCCAGATGTTTTTGCGGGTTTCGGTGTGCGTTCGCCCTAGATTTGCAGTGAGTTTTCGGCGGGTTTGCAAGTGAGCACTACCGTTAGCAACAAGAGAGTAATAGGGCCCTTAATTTGGTGCAAACTGAATTGCACAAGTCTGTTATAAACCCATTCCTTAAAACTTTGTAATATATTATTAATTTGACATTGGGCTGGCAATGAAACTAAAACACACACACATATATATATATATATATATATATATACGTACATACATTTCACAGTTTATGCATGGGTTGAAAGCAATTTCTCCTCAGGAGTTCCAGTGGGTTCACATGCTTTGATTATATTTAATATAAACCTGTTTTAACTCCTCAATGCCGGCAGGCGAGCTATGCTGTCCTGGCGGCGGTTGGGCCTGAATGCCGAGTGACAAGAAAGCATGCCCCGTGGCTCTCCAGCCTTCCTTGCCGGCAGCTGGTCGCTGCAATTGTCTGCAGTCGGCCTATGCCACCCAGCAGCATTCAGGCCCGGTTGTCTCACACATTGCCCCGGTTTAGGGGGTTAATATATAATCTTACATGAGAACCTGCAAGGTTTAGTCTCTGAGGATTGTACATGGTAATAGGTAAGAACTGCTGCAGAGAGATAGGTCCAACACCAGGACATGTTAGGCTAGAGTGCTTTTTGAAACACAGATGACTGGCTTTAGCCAGGAAACTGTATTTGCTGTGAGTCACGGATAGTTCTGCTTAAAATAATAAAATTTACAGTATTCTGGCATTTTGGAAATATGTAAGCCTCAAAGAAGTGTCTAATTCATTGCGAATAACACAAGCAAATGTGTTTCACATCTAAAATATATATACACAACTTAAATTTTAAAACCAGCAGAAACAGTAACCCAAACCCTAAAAGCAAATTTAACCCTAATCCTGACCCTAACCGCAAAGTAACCCTAAATCTAATCCTAAAGTGACCCTATCACTAATGCATTGCTAACCTTAAAGTAATAGTAGCCCTAAAAGTAATCCTAATCATAAAAAAGCAGAAATAGTAACCCTAAAAGTAACTCTAAGGCTAGGGTCAGACGAACGCATTTTTCACGTTGTCCGTGAAAAAGTGCGTTCGAACGAACGTACGTATTTTTTCCCGGAATACGCGATAGCGGTCATACGATGCGCCTTTTCGTCCGTGATTTTGTACGGATCATCTTTCTGCGTCTAGACGTTATGTTGGCCGGACGTGTGCAGCGTCTGACGTCTCCCAATCACGCAAACACGCCGCTATGCGGCCGCAGCGCACTCTGTACGTCAGTAGTAGCGGTTTGACGTTCTCGAAAAAATGCGTTCGTTGGCCACTTGCGTTGCACGGACGAACTTTCGTGCGGCCGTTCGTCGTATGTTCCCTGGCATTGGACGTCATTTTCTGCTAGCACGGCCGTGTTTTCGTGCGGCTAAACGCACGTGAAAAATGCGTTAGTCTGACCCTAGCCTAATTGTATAACAAGCAGAAATAGTAAACCTTACCCTAAAATTAGAAAAAAGGGGAGTTGATAGAGTCAGCGCTTCTTCCGACCACGGTGTCTTCTTCCTCTCTGTTTATATCTGTTGGGTGCCTTTAAATAAAACAGAATGCTGCCATAGCGTAGCAATCTTGAACCACAATATTGAGATATAAGTAAAAAGAAAGGAATGCACTCACATTTCCATGTGTCTAAATCAGACACCAGATGAACCAGACAGCCGGCGACATTAGAGGGAACACCGGATCTCCCACATAGCCTGCAACCCTTTTGCTCCGATGAAATCCAGGACGCCGGGAAGTAATTTCAAGGCTAATTTATTAAATCAAACAAACAAACGAAACACCTAAACGAGTTTCGCGAGCTAACTTGCTTCCTCAGTAGGTGTAATGTCCGTCATACAATTAAAGGGTATATAAAGTCTTTACCGTAATTCATTATGAAACCGAAAGTGTCTTCAATCAAGTTTGGCGCTGAATGTCCTTGCGCATTCCTATGACGTCAAAAGTTGTAATCGATGCATTTCAGTTGGAAGGGTCTGCGTTCCAGGCACTTCCATGGTGACGTTTCTAGTATTTAAATGTTAACCACAACTGATGCATCGCAAAAAATATTCAATCTATCAGTTTCAAACAAACCATAATAATTAAAAAACACAGGTCTTCTAAACACTATAAGATCTCTAAAACATCCAAATACCTAAAGATATAAAATACATATATGTCTTAACGCCATAAGGAGGAGGAGGAGACCTACAATCAAGAGAAAAGGGACCACAACATTTTATTTATTTTTTAACCTAAAATTAACTGTACCCTGTACCCAGGACATACTTGAAAACGAGAGAAATCTCAATGTATACGTCCTGGTAAAATACTTTATAAATAAATAAATCTGGTATGGGAGTATAGATGTTAGGATAGAGGTGGGTATAGAGGAAGTAAAGAGGAGGATATAAAGGGCTTGCAGTATAGAGCAGTGGTTCCCAACCGCGGTCCTCAAGTACCGCTAACAGGCCAGATTTTAAGGATCACCTTGGGGAAATGCAGACTAAATTCTGCAATCACTGAGCAGAAAATCATATCACCTGTGCTGTGCTTCAGATATCTGGAACACCTGACCTGTTGGGGGTACTAGAGGATCGCAGTTGGGAACCACTGGTATAGAGGGAAGTATAGAGGATATGGGGGGAATATGTGAGCCTCTAAATTTATGAACTAATTCGATATCAGTTCAGTAGAATAGTTTTGGATCGATCTGAATAGGAAATTCGCAAATCCTAAATACTTGGGCCCCTATCAGGTCCCCTGAGCTAAAACTGGGACGCTAAGGGGAAAAATCAGCGATCGCTAAATTTCCCTATTGTGACACTGTTTTCCCAGTGGATTACGGGGCAGGCGCTGAGTCCAGCATCCCACTCCGTAGCGGCCTCTAGGCTCACAGATACTTGGGGCAGTGCTAGTGCCCCATCCTGAGCATTCCCATGGAGTCCATAGGACTCCATGGAGGCTTCCCTCGCTGGGTCACATGACCGGCAGGATGTCACTTCTCGCAAGATCCTGCTGGTCAGCGGAGTGATCGCGGAGGGAGACTGGGGACTTTATTCAACCAGTCTCCCTCTGTTCCCGGTGGCCAGAAGCAGCGGATCGAGCTGCCGCTCTCGCCGCGGGATGAGAGGTGAGTATTTGATTTTTGGGGGGCTTTTCAGCTGCAGCTAACAGATTCTGCAGAGGCGAAATCAGTTAGCAGCAGCTCTGAGCTGGTGTTAAAATTTTGGTTAGTGACAGCTCTTACTAACTTGCGTTAGGACCTTGTGATCCTAATGCTAGTTACTCTGCGCTTGCACTTTTGCGCCCCCTCCCATTTTAAATATAGGTGTGTAAATGTTGCTGCTTATGAAATAGCCTCTCAGACTCCAGCTGCAGTGCTATGGTAAATTTATTAACAGAATAACTTATAACAAGATCTATAAAATTCAGCTCTAACTTCTAGTCAGTGTCCATGTGTCTGACTTCCTGATTAACTACTTCCTGCTGAGCTGCAGTGCAACATATATTAAACGTCCCCTGGAACCAAACACTCTCTGTTCTGGTTCCATACATAATGATACAATAGGGAGCACAAAGTGCAGTGAACTCATGGTATAAACTGCTAATTCCGATTCTTTAATGGGATTTTTAACCCATTAGAAAATCAGAGGTGATCTGTGCGGACCGCTATCACCTCCTATAAGCTAGCGCTAGCCACTACTCCAGACTCTGCACCCTTAAGGACTCTGAAGCTCAACACTCACAGCCACCACTCCAGACTCTGCACCCTTAAGGACTTTCAAGCTCAACACTCACAGCCACCACTCCAGACTCTGCACCCTTAAGGACTCTCAAGCTCAACACTCACAGCCACCACTCCAGACTCTGCACCCTTAAGGACTCTCAAGCTCAACACTCACAGCCACCACTCCAGACTCTGCACCCTTAAGGACTCTCAAGCTCAACGCTCACAGCCACCACTCCAGACTCTGCACCCTTAAGGACTCTCAAGGTATCCACGATTCGACCATGACGTCATTCAAGCCATTCCAATGCTTCACTCCTGCTGTGTTCATACTCTTCTGCATTTTATGTATTATTCCCAGGTTTTGATAGTACAAAAACTTCTGTTATACTACCATGCTACCCCCCTCTCCCACCTCCTCCTCCACTTCCTACCCCTTGCATCTCATTACCTGCTTGCATACAGAGCCCCGCTGCTAAATCTATGTCTCTTCCTTCCCCACAGCTCAACACTCACAGCCACCACTCCAGACTCTGCACCCTGCAGTGCCACCCAGTCCTAGGCCCAAACCCATTCATTCCCCTCCACCTGCTGCCACTTTATTCTAATCAACCTGTAGCTTGCTATTTTCTCTCTAGCCGCCAGATCCACACTCCCCTGCTCCCCTTCTGTTTCACTTACCCCTTTCCTTTAGATTGTAAGCTCACAGGATGTCTGGCTGAGCACTTGTGTAAGGTGCTGTATCATAGGCTTGTGCACCGATTTTTTTTTCGGTTCGATTTGGTTCGGCTCGTTCGGATGTTTAAACTTTTCGATTCGGCTCGTTTCGACCGATGTCTGTTTCGATTCGGTTCGGTTCGACTCGTTTTTCGTGTACATTTTTTTTTCGGAATGTCGACCATTTTTCGTATTTTCGGGTCACTTTGCTCGTTTTTTGTATCGACTTTTCGAGATTTCGGAAATTTTCGTTTTTTTCGGAACCTCTGTTCTCCTCGTTTCAAAGTGTCTAACTCTATTCGTTTTGACGGAAACTGCTATGGTTTACTTTTTTTATACTTTATATATTTTTTTATAATAAATTTTTGGTTTGTTTTTCCATTTCACAACTTTATTTAATCATATTAAAATGTTATGAAAGCCAAGGAACAAAAAAAAATGAACAAAACGATTTAGAAAACGCTAAACTGACCCGAATGGTCTGACTTTAAAAATAAAAACCAGAACAAAAGGTTTTAAAACGGAAAAATAGTTGATCAAAAATACGCATTTACAAATACAAAATTTACAGAATCAGCGATATAACCGATAATAGTTAAATATACGATTTCCAGAATTACCGAAATGGAACCGAAATCACGAATGGAACCGAAATCATGAATAGAGCAAAAATAAATTTCGATTTGACACATTTCAAGTCCATTCGAAAACTCCAAAAATATTTCGTTTCGGCTCGGAAAACTTTTCGGATCTGCCATTTTCGGATCTAAAACTTTTCGGAAAATCAGCCGCATCCGAAAACACGAATCGGGAAATTTCGTGAAAATTCCGAAATTCCGAAACCTGAAACGCACATCCCTACTGTATCAGTAAGGCAATTATCCTAAGGGCACAGGGCCATCTGTTCCTTATGTGTTTTAGTAGGTCTCATGTCTGCGCTCCCCCATTGTACAGCGCTGCGGAATATGCTGGCGCTTTATAAATACAGAATAATAATAATAATAGTGTCCATGGATTCCGAGATTTACGAAACTTTAGGCCATGCACTTGTTTCGATTGATATACACGTATATATTCAATTAAACCCCACACACGCACGCATACACATACACACACACACACATACTTGTACGTATATCGTTATAGTATACTGCTTTCATGATAGAGAGATATGGTTAAATTGAAAGGTAATTGCACTCTGTTCTAAGCCATAAAACTGAGAAAGTTAAAATGTTTATCCAAACCATAAAGTAAATCTATTTATTTTTCTTTATTATTCAGTGCTTCCAGACTAAGCTGTGTGTGGTATGGTCCCCACAGGAAACAAAATTTCAATATGCTCAGTTAAAAAACGTTCTACCTCCTGAAAACGCAAGAGCACTTCTTTAATTTGTTTCCCCCTCGGGACTAATTTCCAGCCCTGAATTTGTGTGGGTTTCAGGCTGGAAGGTACACCTCTAATATATAACCTGCCGGCTTGGGACACGCCGAAAAGTGAAAAAGCACATTTGTGATCATTTTCCATATACATGTAGTATGAAAGACAAGTATGTGTGTCCCTATTGTGTGGTGGTTTTTTTTTAAGTCTCTCTTCTCTTGCGTCTGCGGGCAGCTTTCCCAAGCTATTGAGACAATATTCATGTCGGTGCGTGTTAATGGGAAAAACAGCTTCGAAAAGCAGCATTCAGCTGTAGTTTTTTGGTAGACGAAGCAGCCGGCGTCGAAACCAGATGGCGCGTTGAGAGGATTAGGGATACAGCCAGCAGAGGGAGTAAACGGCCAGCTAAGGAGAGCAGAAGGTTAGCAGGAGTAACCCCCCCATCTCAAAGTGTCTCCGAAATTCTATATTGTGTATTTCATAGAATTCATAGAATTTTAAGTGTCTGACCATCTTGTAGCAAAAACATGATAAAGAGAAAATATAGCAAGTGCAAAGCCCGCAAAAAAGTCAGCACTAAGCATGAACGATCATCTTTAAAGGGACACTCTACTCATCCCGACCACCTTTTCTTTTCAATGTGGTCAAGATGTAAGGAGTGACCCTCTTCCCCACCTTCCAGCTCCCTGATCTGTTGAAAACCCTGGGTGAAGTGGACGAATTTCCTCCATCCCACCCAACGACACCAGCATCAGGGAATTTTTAATTTCCCGGCTGCCAGTCACAAGATCGGTCACCAGTGATGTCAGCACGCAGACAGCATGCTCTGAGATCAATCGTGGTAGAGAGTGGTCACATATAGGCAAACGATGGATCGGATTTGCGCATGTGCACCCACCTCCCATCCTTCGTTCTGCACAGGTGCTATGGTGCTGGCTTGTTGCCTGGTTGGGCAGCGAATCAGGGTTGCTCGTACTTGACCGCTGCATAAGCACTCATGTGGAGTCTTTAGAAGCCTTGATTTTAACTATTTAAGCACCGTTAGTGGCATTAAACAGGCGCTCATGTTGCATTTACTCATAGCCCGCCATAAGCATAAGCAGGTTACAGCCTAGGGCTGTCGGGTGATCCGGATGCCTAGGGGAAAATCGAGAGTCATACAAACAAATTGTTTGACTTGACGGGTCTACTGTGGAATAACCATGCATCAAATACCACACTTTATACAAAAACTCATGAGCTCACAATCTAATGGAATTAAAGAGACATGGGGGAGCAGGGGGAGTGTGATGCTGGTGGCCAGAAATATTGCATCAGGCAATTGAATGAAGATGAAAACAAGAGCTTGGCTTTGTAAGGGTTAATCAGAGCAAGAAGTTAATGTTAACACAACAGGTCACAGAGGACCTGTCAGGTTCCGGGTCCCAATGACACCGGTGATATGGATATGAACCAAGGATGCAGTAAATAAATAAATTCAACAACAAAAGGGTTGGTGTGAAAACTGCAGAAAAAGTATATTAACCCCTTAAGGACGGGAGTAATTTTACAACTTCGGCTCTGTTTCGGAAGTAGAAGTTTGCTGAGCTCATTTTGACCGTTTTTAAGTCACGTATTATTATACCACACAGACAAATTATATATCGTTCTTTCCGGCAGACTCGGCAGATTAATAATATATCATTATTATATGTATATGTCATGCCCTGACAAAATGCTGTAACAAAAAATGTAAAAAAAAGTAAAAAAAATGTGAATTTAATAAAATTTCAATCCACAGTGTGTAAAGTATTTTTCTTTTAAATTTTATTATCCGAGCCTTTGCGGTCATATGCTATGGGGTAGACTTGTTAAAAAAATTAGAACGGGAAACCCATTTTTTTTTTGGGGAGAAATTGCGTGATTTTAGCTAATCCCCCCACAAAAAAAAATCATTACTGAAGCATCATTGTTCACATCATAATTGAAATGTGAACAATAGTGCTGCGATAAAAAAAAACACGTTTTATTTTTTTATTAATTAATTCATTTTGTTATTATTTTTATTTTTTAATTTCTTACACTATTATTTTACTTTTAACATGGTCAAGTTTGATATAATTGGAAAGGCCATGCTCTGGCCTTTCCAGCAATATCAGACATGACCCCCAGCTGCCACCGATCAGGCAATAAAGGGGTTCAAAGAACCCCCTATCTCCTCTATGGGATTTCCTTAGCATATCCCTTTGCAGCTAGGGGGTTCACCCAAGATGGGGGCCCCCCGCCAGAAAAAGGCCACGATCTTGCACCGATTGGTGCCAGGCTGCGACCTGGCAACTAAGGGGTTAACCCCCTACATCGCTGGAAAGGTCAGGCTGTGACCCTTCCAGCGATGCTGGCCACAGCCTCCTAGTCCCCGGCGATGGGGAGATAGAGGGATCCAAAGGATCCCCCCTCCCCTTCAGGCGTTTCCCCTGCTCCGGCGGGGGGGGGGAACACCTGAAACTGACGTCATCGCGCCCGGCGCAATGACGTCAGTGCACCGGGAGGAGTAAACGCTGCCGATCTGACTCTGTGGGACTCAGATCAGCGAGGGTGCCGCCGGAGGAGGTGAGTATCTGTGGAGGGGGGCTGCAAACGCCGTGGATGTACCATTACGTCCTGCGGCATTAAAGCCCACCTAATGCAGGACCTAATGGTACATCCTACGGCGTTAAGGGATTAAATAATTGGATGCAAAACAGGCAGGAATCTGTATACAGTGGCAAGAAAAAGTATGTGAACCCTTTGGGATTACGTGGAGTTTTGCATGAATTGGTCATAAAATGTGCTCTGATCTTCATCTAAGTCACAACAATTTGAAAAACACAGTCTGCTTACAATAATACAACACAAACATTATATGTTTTCATGTGTTTATTGAACAGAACATGTAAACATTCACATTGCAGGGTAGAAAAAGTATGTGAACCTTTGGACTTAATAACTGGTTGACCCTCCTTTGGCAGCAATAACCTCAACCAAACGTTTCCTGTAGTTGCAGATCAGACCTGTACAACGATCTGGAGTAATTTTGGACCACTCCTCTTCACAAAACTGTTTCAGTGTAGCAATATTCTTGGGATGTCTGGTGTGAATCGCTCTCTTAAGGTCATGCCATAGCATTTCAATCGGGTTGAGGTCAGGACTCTGACTGGGCCACTCCAGAAGGCGTATTTTGTTTTGTTGAAGCCATTCTTTTGTTGAATTACTTGTATGCTTTGGGTCATTGTCCTGTTGCATCACCCATCCTCTGCGGAGCTTCAGTTGGTGGACTTATGGTCTTCCATTTTCCTGCAAAATGTCTTGATAAACTCTGGAATTAATTTTTCCATCAATGACAACAATCCGTCCAGGCCCTGAGGCAGCAAAGCAGTCCCAAACCATGATGCTCCCTCCGCCATGTTTTACAGTGGGGATGAGGTTTTGATGTTGGTGTGCTGTGCCTTTTTTTCTCCACACATAGTGTTGTGTGTTTTTTCCAAACAACTCAATTTTGGTTTCATCTGTCCACAGAATATTTTGCCAGTAGTACTGTGGAACATCCAGGTGCTCTTTTGCAAACTTCAAACGTGCTGCAATATTCTTTTTGGACAGCAATGGCTTCCTCCGTGGTGTCCTCCCATGTACTCCATTCTTGTTTAATGTTTTCCTTATTGTAGATGTGTCAACAAAAATGTTAGCATGTGCCAGAGATTTCTGTAAGTCTTTAGCTGACACTCTAGGATTCTTCTTTACCTCATTAAGCATTCTGCGCTGTGCTCTTGCAGTCATCTTTACAGAACGACCACGCCTAGGGAGAGTAGCAACAGTGCTGAACTTTCTCCATTTGTAGACAGTCTGTCTTACCGTGGACACATGAACATCAAGGCTTTTGGAGATACTTTTGTAACCCTTTCCAGCTTCATGCAAGTCAACAATTCTTGATCGTAGGTCTTCTGAGAGCTCTTTTCTGCGAGGCATGGTTCACATCAGGCAGTGCTTCTTGAAACCAGTAAACCCAAAACTGGTGTGTGTTTTTAAAGGGCAGGACAGCTTTCAGCAACACATCCAATAATATCACATTGATTGGACTCAAGGTTGGCTCACTCCTGGCTCCAATTAGCTCTTTGAGAAGTCATTAGGCTAGGGGTTCACATACTTTCTCCACCCTGCACTGTGAATGTTTACATGTTCTGTTCAATAAACACATGAAAACATATAATGTTTGTGTTGTATTATTTTAAGCAGACTGTGTTTTTCAAATTGTTGTGACTTAGATGAAGATCAGAGCACATATTATGACCAATTCATGCAAAACTCTACATAATCCCAAAGGGTTCACATACTTTTTCTTGCCACTGTAAATAATAATAGTCCTTGAAAAGCAATGCAGATGACGGGGAAACACAGTCTCTTTAAATAATGAACACGTGGAAAAGGAAACCCGGATGATGAAAGTTCTCTGGAGTGAGGAGGAACGGTGTATTGTGGATGGAGGTCTTGAGGCAGGTAGAACAGAAGGGGGTATCGACACAGTACCGGCAAGGATGATTCAGAGGGAGTCCAGGGGAATAGCCAGGAGTCCGGTACACAGGAATCAATCAGAAGTATAACAGCAAGGCTGGTCACTAGACTCTTGGACAGATTCAGGAGCTTCCTTCCTTTGTAAGGAGTCATACATTAATGACAGAGCGCTGGCTGGATGTGGGAGTGGTTCTTTTAACCCAGGCAGCCAGCGCTCATTACATACACCTGTTACAGAAAGCCTGAGTTGTAACAAGGCATATTAATATATGTATAGATATGTTACCAGGGCTGGATTTAGGACTTGGCCTTCTTGTTACGGTGTCACCGTGGGACCTGACAGGACCCCACTACAACAGTGCAATCCAATACCCAGGCTAGACCTGAAAAGAGGCCTAACCCCACCTAAGAAGTGAATGTACCTGGAATGAGGAGAGGGCAAGATGATGGTCGGGGTATTGAGATGTGGAGAAAAGCCATAGGGTTAGAAGAGCCTTCTCAGAATGCAGCCAAGGTAGTTATGGCATGGGAGGGGACAGACAGAGGCATGTGAGGTGTGGGTGAAAAACAAAAGTGTAAAGAGCAAGATCAAGTCCTAAAAAAGTGTGTGGAAACTCGCCCATATTTCGGGTGTCCATTTAGCAATTATCAACTCGCACGTAACACAAACATATGCTTAAATGTATGTCATATATTTAGACACATATTGGGATTTTTGTGAAAAATTTATGATAAATCTATATTTATTGTGACATAACAGGGAAGCATATGATTGAACACCTGAATAGTAATACCAGCTTTATAGTGTGTGTGGCCAATGGGAAATCAGATCTCTATGCAAACATAGTGGAGCAACTGCGTTCCCACGCGTTCTACCTCAACTTGACCCCTGTTAAACAGCAAGTATGTAGGTAGGTATTCAGCTTGGAACTTATTAAAGTGGTTACATGAGGCAGGCAGGCCAGTTCCATACACCACATGTGGGTCCAAATCTAATATCTACTTTTTGATTGAAGTGATGATGAAGGTTTCAACAAAACCCGGTTAGGAAGCGACGAATTTCTTCAATTTGTTTAAAAATTTCCAGTGTTCTGGACTACACATACTACAAGAAACCATGATTTTGTATGAGATAGTGTTACAGTCACTTGAAACAAGGCACCTTTAACTGATACTAGCAGTCATGTGGTGGCACTTGGGAATGCAACTCCACCATTTTGTTTTGCAGGAGGAACTTTGTTCCCATATGGCCTACCTGCTGTAAAGCTTCGGATGTGCTGCAGCTGCCCTGCAAGACAATAAATCATTTTTAGCACATTGTAATTTCCCCATATCTTTTTATTCTTACACAAGTTAGCAAAATGATCTATATTTAAGGGTCATTGAATAGTTTGAGAATCCACGACAATGACAAGCTCTTCTCTAACTTCTCAATGCAATAGCAAAACCTAATGAAATTCTGCTACAGCTCTGAGGACACACTTCCACTTACCCTTTTCATGATAGAAAGCATGTGGTCATGAAAGAGTTTATGGGCAATGTGGTGGTTAAGTAGGAGATGCCAGTGGTTACCGGGGGAAGGCAGAAAGCTTAGTGAGTACCAAATGTGTTATGGATCACCTCCAGATCCGGAGATACTGAGAAAAATGTCCTCTATGGTATCGGCTAATGTGAAGGTTTAGTCTGAGGGAAATAAAAGAGGGTGGAGGTGAGTGGCCTTTAGGAGGTTGGAGTTCCGGCTCACTCAAGTTCCTGTAGCGATCGGAAGGCCATGGTGTTGGCCACATGACTGGGTACGCCATGGGGGGGTAAGCAAGGCAGTCAGAACCATGGGAGCCGCCAGCATGGTTCAGTGTTTAGGACCCAATCTTTCAGTCTTACACATATGAACCAATACCCCATGTCATTTTAGCCCTACTCTTGGCTTCTCTTAATGAAGTCAGGCTAGAGTCCAACAGGGGGCTTAGTCTGCAATGTCAATTTATTCCCTTACATGTGAGTTTATCAACTGGTCCTGGACCAATATAAAGCACAGTAGGTTATTGCTATTATTTATTTCTATTAGGGATACAATAAATAACTACATAGTTCTACAGAAAGGAGGCCGAGAGGGCCCAGTGTCGAAGGAACTTACATTAAAGGGTCAAGAGGGTGGAAAATTGGTAATTGTCTAGTGAGCGCAGTATCAGCAGTGGATTGGAGAATGGGTAGTGCCTGCAATCTTGGCATGATGAGTTGGCAGCTGATTACTTTCCTCTTCTTCCTATGTCCCTCCTGCACTTCAATGACAGAATTTCTGCTGCTCCTGCTCCTCTGCAGGTGGGAAATTCAAATCCCGTCGGCCTGGTGTCACTTGTGTGGGCGGAGGAAGCTCCTCCACTTACATAGTTACCTAAGGGTTATTCAGAGAGCACCCAAATTTCACCGACATTTGGGTGCTCTCTCATTCGGCACACTTCGGCGAGTTCAATTCAGCATTCACCTCAGGGTCCCCAAAGTGTGCCGAATCGATCCACTGAACGCCACCGATTAACCCCACCGAACAGACCGTCGAACGCAGCCGACGATCTGCCAACTGCCGCTGAACAGACTGGTGAATGCAGCCTCAAACACCAAACGCAGTCGATGATCTGATACCTGTTTGTATTTTAATTTAATGTTTTATTAAATTTTTAAAAGACCAAGCACTTGTTCCATGGTGGTTTTGATGGGATTGTCCAGCATAAAAATCCACATGTGCTGATTTTAGAGCTACGGAAGCTCCACCAAGAGTGAGTTGTCATTGGCCCAATGCTCTTGTACTTATAGTCTCTCAGGCTTTATACAGGGAGATTGAAGAAAATACAGAGGCTTCAGTACTTGGTGAATACATAGGTCTATATATCCAGGGGAACCAATCGCTTGTTCAGGAATGAGTTGAATAAATGGAATAAAATAAAATAATCCAAATGATTTTAGGATCTTTTATTCTAATTAAAACAATATAAAATATAAATATAAAAGCCCGACGCGTTTCACCTATAAACTAGACCTCCTCAAGGGCAATCTGATATACAAGCAGTCAAAATATAATATAATATTATATTTTGACTGCTTGTATTTGCATTGCCCTTGAGGAAGGCTAGTTAATAGATGAAACGCGTCGGGCTTTTATATTTATATTTTATATTGTTTTAATTAGGATAAAAGATCCTAAAATAATTTGGATTATTTTATTTTATTCAACTCATTCCTGAACAAGCGATTGGTTCCACTGGATATATAGACCTGTATATTCACCAAGTACTGAAGCCTCCGTATTTTCTTCAATTTATGTTTCCTGGAGCAGTGGACCATCTCCTGGGAGTCGACTTCAGTACGAAAGCTGAGTATTATTTATCCTCCTTTACACCATTGTTTGCTATTTATACAGGAAGAGCCTTGTTTGTTCTTTCTTGTTTTCCATAAACATCCCGTATATTCCGTAGTGGTGAGAAAATCATTCCAACAAGGTATGGGTTACCTGAGAAAGATCACTATCAAATAACCCAGATGCGTAGACCCACTTACAGCCAGTGTTGGGCTCTTGATTTGTGAGTGAAATGTTATACTCCTTTATACCATCTGTATAGTATTTGATATATATGACCCTCACAGACTCCCCCCTTGTTTCTCACTGCAATTGTAAAGGGTCATCCAGATGTGGACCCCTTGCTTGATGTGCCTAGAGGGGCGTCAGCTATACCCTCCTGACGAGGCCCAATAAGGCCGAAACGATCGTCGGGGTTGCTGCACCTCTCGTGCAGGGATGACGTCCTTGGCAATCAGCACTGGCCACCTTTTCTGAGAGCAGGCTGATTTGCTTATGGAGCATTCATCCCTGTAATGGCACAATCAAGCTAAAACCTTGTTTGTGAGACCTGAGCGGGCACCCACCGTAGAGCAGGCCATTTGTGCTGTTGCTCATTCTCAGGACCCTCACAGACTCCCCCCTTGTTTCTCACTATAGTATATGATATACTGCACAATCATTTCTATCTGCTTCTTTTATGTAAACCGTCATTTGGGTCGTAAATTAGAGAGATACACCTGGACCTCGAGGGCAATTAATTTTGCAGTAATCAGATACGTATATGAAGATGATCTGCTGAAGACCTGCGAACTCCTCCTATCAGCCGCCGAATGCCGCTGAAAAAAGCCGATCAGCTGCCGAACAGGGGTAAAAAAAAAAAACAACACAATTTTTAAAAGGCGTTTAAAACTAAAAAAAATCCATTGAAATAATAAATAAGGTCCTATGGATAATAATAAAAAGGTCTGTTACAGAATAAAAAAAAACGCATTTAAAAACAAAATCGGAATCAAAAATTTTGCAAAGAAATCCAGAAAAATGCCTTAAAAATTCTAGAAAATAAATAAATATGACTTTTTGCTTCAAATGAAAAGAATAAATGGTTGAAGAAAAAAATAATAAAAACAGGAATTTATTTTTCCATGGAAACCTATGGGATTCGCCTGCTTAAACCTGTCGAACGAAACCACCGAAAATCTGTGAATTTCGCCAACATATCGGTACTGTTCAGTGTTCTCTGAATAGCTTAACCATTACTTCTCTATGGGGAATTTCACTGCCGTAAAAGATCGACGAATTGCGGCGATCTGAGGCGAATTGCACCGTATTTCGCTGGCAATCGCCAATATTTTTAGCGAATTGCCAACTTTCTGAATGACCGAATTGCCACAAAATTGCACCACATGCTGAAATTCACCATTCGGTGCAATTCGTTGGCAAGTTCGGCAGTCTTTGAATAACCCCTCTAGTTGCATAGGCTGAAAAAAAAGACGCTCGTCCATCAAGTTCAACCTTTCACACAAGAATATTGGGCAAATGAGGCTGTCGGGAAGAGGGTGAAGGGGGTTGTGGGGCACACCTCACAGCCGGACCACGTTAAGAAGCTAAAGTGGTCAGGGTGCATAGAGTGTCCCTTTAAGAGCAGTTTCCCATTTCAAGACTGTCCAATCAAATGAGAGCAATTGGACGGGCACGGAAACACTTTACCCTGTGTTCCGTTTACTCCGCCTTGATTATTTATATCATGATATTAAGCCATTTATTTGCAAGCTTTGTGTTCTTTAAATTATGCCTCTCCAGCAAATGTAACAAATGTCATTTTGCAGGATTTCAGATGCAACATGCATCGCATTTCTTATTCATTTTGTGGCCCTACCGGGAATTATTGTTATCTTCGGAAAGTACAGATTAAAATATATATTTTTTTAGATATATCAGGCATCTCCCAGCGATGGGACTTCTTTTGTTTTAATCACTAAGACAGAAAAAAAACATCTTACATTTTATACTTTCATATGAATATAAATGGTGTTATTACTTATAGGTCCGGTTCCACGAGGCAGGATTATGACTAGAAAATCTGCTTACTAAGCAATGGTGATGGCTCCAGGCCTTCCTGCTGCGTTATGAAAACCTGGTCTTGAAATGATACTTTTCTTTGTGTCACCCGACTGCGATAACGGTTTCATGTAACGTGATAACACTGCGACCAACCATTATCTACATTATATTCACTAGGTGGCCAAAAAAACAGGCACACACTGTAATAATTTGGTTGGGCGGCCTTTTGCTTTGATTACGTTTTTTTTTCGATAAGCTCATTCAATGTCCCAGCATTTATTTCGATCCAGAGTCGCGTTAATTTGTGGCCAAGATCTTGTATTGATGATGGGAGAGTCGGACGCTGCGTAAAGTCTTCGACTGCCGTCACACAGCGTTTTTCAGAGCGGAAGGAACATCCGTGAGAGTGGACATTCCTTCCACTCTGATGCCCATGTGGCCACCTCGCTGAGCTCAGTTAGTGCGCTCAATGCGGTCGTGCGACCACAGCCTTTGCCAGCACATTATCCCAAAGATTCTCAATGGGGTTAAGGTCTGGAATGTGTGGTGGCCAATAGATGTGTGAAAATGATGTCTCATGCTCCCTGAACCACTCTTGCACAATATGAGCCTGATGAATACTCGCAGGAGGCCTATTGCTCTCCAGGCTGCCCGAGATAAGAGATGGCAGCTGAATGAGATATGACAGGGAGCTTAAAAGACTTCCAATCTACCCCCTGGTGATGTCCTTTGAATACATCCCAACACAATACAATGATTTGAGTGTGATCGGCCCATAGACTCCATTCTATGGCCAAAGCCACACAGTGAGGAGCAAGTGATGGAAAGATACTGTGGGCCAAATTACAATCTAGGTGCTAACGTTAACGCTCACCTGCATGAGCATTAACATTAGCCGCCGTGGCTACCGCATATTACAATCCAAACGCTAACGGGTTAAGTAAGCCGTTTGCGTTTGGTACCTTGCACTTTTCAGCACATGGTTACTGTACTTTACGCTCCCTATACTTAACATGAGGAGCGCAAAGTGTTAATCAGCGTTAGTATTACAATCTACTAGCGCTGATTAACGTCCGGCCACAGTTAACTGAAAGTTAACCACAGCCAGAACTTGGTGTTAACGGATTCTGCTTCTGCAGAATCCGTTAACACCAGCCAAAAAAAGAATAAAAGTGATCAGATACTCACCTCCTGTCCCGCGGTGAGGACCGCGGCTCTGTCCGCCTCCTCCGTCTGGCGGGAGCAGGGAGAGACTGGGGGAAAAAGTTCCTCAGTCTCCCCCTGTGTATCACTACGCCAACCGGACGGATCTCGCAGGTCATGTGACCGCCGGCAGCTGGCTCAATGGAGTCCTGCCGCAAGCATCCAGGGGCGTAACGCGCGGTAACAATGCAGGCAGCTTTTTAAGCGCCTGCATTGTAATCTTACGTTAAAACGGGGGCGGTAGGGAGAAAACTGCGGTCACAGTTTTTTCTCCCTACCACTCCTGTTTTAATGTCAGGATCGCAATTTAGCTGTGTGGGGGGGGGGAGGTTTACAACAGAAAATATCACACAATGGATGCACCCAGTGATACATGAAGAGTAAAATATTGTCTTAACTAAACATACATGAGAAAAACAAAGCACAAGTAAGATATCAGTAACATCAAATAAACACAATAAGGACATTACATTTTCTGGTGGACGTAGCCCTTTAAATACTCCCCTGACTGAAGGTAAGAGAATGTAGAATGAGGTCTGTAAGAGGATGTAGAATGAGGTCTGCAAGAGGAAGTAGAATGAGGTCTGCAAGAGGAAGTAGAATGAGGTCTGCAAGAGGAAGTAGAATGAGGTCTGCAAGAGGAAGTAGAATGAGATCTGTAAGAGGAAGTAGAATGAGGTCTATAAGAGGAAGTAGAGTGAGGTCTGTAAGAGGAAGTAGAGTGAGGTCTGTAAGAGGATGTAGAATGAGGTATGTAAGAGGAAGTAGAATGAGGTCTGTAAGAGGATGTAGAATGAGGTCTGCAAGAGTAAATAGAATGAGGTCTGTAAGAAAAAGTAGAATGAGGTCTGTAAGGGGAAGTAGAATAAGGTCTGCAAGAAAACATAGAGTGAGGTCTGTAAGAAGAAGTAGACTGAGGTCTGTAAGAGGAAGTAGAATAAAGTCTGGAAGAGGAAGTAGAATGAAGTTTGTAAGGGGAAGTAGAATGAGGTATGTAAGGGGATGTAGAATGAGGTATGTAAGGGGAAGTAGAATGAGGTCTATTCGGGGAAGTAGAATGAGGTCTGCAAGAGGAAGTAGAATGAGGTCTGCAAGAGAACGTAGAATGAGGTCTGTAAGAGGAAGTAGAATGACCTCAAGAGGAAGTAGAATGAAGTCTGTAAGGGGAAGTAGAATGAGGCCTGCAAGAGGAAGTAGAATGAGGTTTGCAAGACAACGTAGAATGAGGTCTGTAAGAGGACGTGGAATGAGTTCTCTAAGAGGAAGTAGAATGAGGTCTGTAAGAGGAAGTAGAATGAGGTCTGCAAGAGAATGTAGAATGAGGTCTGTCAGAGGAAGTAGAATGAGGTCTGCCATAGGAAGTAGAATGAGGTCTGTAAGTGGATGTAGAATGAGGTCTGTAAGAGGAAGTAGAATGAGATCTGCAAGAGAATGTAGAGTGAGGTCTGCAAGAGGAAGTAGAATGAGGTATGTAAGGGGAAGTAGAATGAGGTGTGTAAGAGGATGTAGGAATGAGGCCTGCAAGAGAACGTAGAATGAGGTCTGTAAGAGGAAGTAGAATGAGGTCTGTAAGAGGATGTAGAATGAGGTCTGTAAGAGGAAGTAGAATGAGGTCTGCAAGAGGAAGTAGAATGAGGTCTGTAAGTGGAAGTAGAGTAAGGTCTGGAAGAGGAAGTAGGATGGTGGAAGCATCCATGTACAGCGGGTGAGAATATATCATTCAGTACAATGGATTATTACATAAATTATTGCATTTTTCTGAAAGCAATACAATGGGCCAGATCACAACTGTCCCATAAGGCTGTCAGCTGGAGCAGATAGACATACTGGATCCAGCCGGTAGGTTAATACCACCTGTGGCTCGGATGTCTTGTGGCTCGGAAGTCTCGGTAAGTTACTCCAGGAGCTGATACCAGCAGCTTTTTATTGTCACAGATAAAGCATACAGTAGGGTTTTGAAATTACGTACACACTGGTATACATGTTACTCCCACTAAAACAAACATTATTATAAGAAAAACTTTTTTAGCCCTTTAATTAATGGTGTTCCTTACTTGCTACAACTGATTTCGTTTGCCAAATGCAGGCGTTTCACTAGAATTACACTTTTACATTAATCACACCATCGTCAAAAACTTACAATATGTTATGTTAGCATTTTTTAATGAGAGTGCGGAAGCGTATTTGCAGATGGCGTAACAGTTTCTTTTAAAGTAGTCATTTGTAACACGTTTGCGTGTGTATTGCCTGTCTTTTGCTGGTGAGAAACACAATTTCCCGGCGTGCGTTTCGCTTCCTCTCCTTGATTGGCTGCTCGGGTAATTATTTTTATTTATATAGTATTTTACCAGGAAGGATACATTGAGATTTCTCTCGTTTTCAGTATGTCCTGGTTTCAAGAACATTGAAGTGTTACAGTCGTTACAGAAACACAAAGTAATAAAGGCAAGATATTAAAAACAAAACACAAATATACAGATTAACAAAAAATAAATATAGTCATTATGTTACATGTTTACAGGTGCATTCCGTATTGAGGTATGTTAATAGGGAGCTCTTGAGTGACTTAAGATTGGGGATTTAATGGTGTCTGGGAGGTTATTCCATAATTCTGGTGCTATGTAGGAAAATGAGGATCGAGACACTTTCTTTATGTATCGTGGTATTGCAAGTAAGGTGCAGGTCCTGGATCGGAGGTTATAGGATGAGGGAGCTGCTGGAGGAAGCAGTCTATTCAGGTAGGGTGGTAGCTTCCAAGAAAAGCTCGTAAACACCAGGCTGGAAAGGTGAAGGGTGCGTCTAGATTCCAGCGACAGACAGTTTAGCTCTTTTAACATGTCACAATGGTGGGTCATGTAGTTACATTGTAGCAAAAGCGGCAGAATGAGTTTTAAAACTTTACAAACGGTGCAGAAAGTAGCTAAAAGCTAGCTGTACAGATAAGAGCGCCAATGTATGTTACGGGATGAGTTTCACAGCATATTGTATGCAAATGTGGTATTAAAACAAATCTGAACTGTTTCAAGTAATGCTCCATTGATTATATATATATATATATATATATATATATACATATACAGTTGTGTTCAAAATTATTCAACCCCCAATGCTGTAAAGGGTTTTAGGGAATTTAGTGTACATTTGTAATTGTATTCAGAATGAAATCCTACAAGGACTTTTTAAAGAACCATATGCAACTAAAATTACATCAATTGGTTTTGTAATACAGTAGTAAATGTTTCTTTTGTGAATTCTTCATTGACACAATTATTCAACCCCTTAAAGACCACCACTCTGAAGAACAGAGGTTCATTCAAGTGTTTTCAATTAGGTATTGAAAACACCTGTGGATGTCACGGAGCAGCAATAAAGCATAATAAGCACCAATTAGGCAGCTTTAAAATGACTGCGATACTCAGCTCCTTCTAGACATTTACTGGTGTGTTTACAAACATGGTGAAGTCAAGAGAATGGTCCAGGAAGACAAGAGAAGAGGTGATTACTCTTCACAGGAAGGGCAATGGCTATAAGAAGATTGCAAAGATGTTAAACATACCAAGAGAGACCATAGGAAGCATCATTCGCAAATTCAAGGCAAAGGGCACTGTTGAAACGCTACCTGGTCGTGGCAGAAAGAAGATGCTGACTTCGACTGCTGTGCGCTACCTGAAGCGTAGAGTGGAGAAAAGTCCCCGTGTGACTGCTGAGGAACTGAGAAAAGATTTGTCAGATGTGGGTACTGAAGTTTCAGCTCAGACAATACGGCGCACACTGCATAATGAAGGCCTCCATGCCAGAACTCCCTGGCGCACCCCCTGGCTGTCTCCAAAGAATAAGAAGAGTCGACTGCAGTATGCCAAAAGTCATGTGGACAAACCACAGAAGTTTTGGGATAGTGTTCTGTGGACTGATGAAACAAAATTAGAACTGTTTGGGCCCATGGATCAACGCTATGTTTGGAGGAGGAAGAACAAGGCCTATGAAGAAAAGAACACCTTGCCTACTGTGAAGCATGGCGGGGGGTCAATCATGCTTTGGGGCTGTTTTGCTTCTGCAGGTACAGGGAAGCTTCAGCGTGTGCAAGGTACCATGAATTCTCTTCAGTACCAGGAGATATTGGATGACAATGTGATGCAGACCGTCACAAACCTGAGGCTTGGGAGACGTTGGACCTTTCAACAGGACAATGATCCCAAGCATACCTCCAAGTCCACTAGAGCATGGTTGCAGATTAAAGGCTGGAACATTTTGGAGTGGCCATCGCAGTCACCTGACTTAAATCCGATTGAGAACCTCTGGTGGGACTTAAAGAAAGCAGTTGCAGTGCGCAAGCCTAAGAATGTGACTGAACTGGAGGCTTTTGCCCATGACGAATGGGCGAAGATACCCGTAGATCGCTGCAAGACACTTGTGTCAAGCTATGCTTCACGTTTAAAAGCTGTTATAACTGTAAAAGGATGTTGTACTAAGTACTAAGATTGAATGTCACTTGGGGGTTGAATAAAACTGATAATGATGTGAGCACAGAAAAGACATTTGTGGTTATTTCATTATAAATGTTATGTTATATTTGTCTGACCTACACGTGCCGCTTTGATTTAATTGTAAGCAAGATGACTGAATGATCAAAATCAATGTCAAACTGGCCAAAACACTCAATTTCAGTGGGGGTTGAATAATTTTAAACACAACTGTATATTTATATATAGTGTAAGTTTGATAAAATACATACATTTAGTATAGCTTTAATAAAATATATATATTTTGCATCTCAGGTGAAAAATCCAGCAAAGGTAGCAATTTTTCAAGGATTTCTAGCACCTGCGCTTAAAAGAAATGCTAATATCATTTAACATAAAATGTATGAAATCATTAATATTTAAATGTGTTATAGTCACAGGTTTTAAAACTGACTCCTTTAATGTCTGTTACTAAACGATCAGACTCTCTTAAAGCATATATTAAAGGGGCAACGTAAAGGACCCCCGCCTTTGCCATTAAATAATTGGGAAGGTGCTGCTGACAGCATCAATGTCTGTTCTATTTTTTGCATTTTAGGTGTAAATACTCCTCAATGCGCACTGCTTGTCCCCGCCAGATCAGGGCTTCAAAAATGCAGGAGTCCCTACAGCTTTTTTTTATGCAGTCAACATACCTGTGTAACCTGCTTTGTGTAATTAACATTAATTGTACATCGATCGGAACATGTGTACTTTTAGTACGTTAGTTCCGTAGCGCCTGCGCAGAATAATGCGTGGTGCTGCGCATGCAGAAGCAGTCAATTGGTCGCCTCTCTCAGGACGCTCGCTATCCTGAAAGAGGATGATGTCAGGCGGTCTCAGGGGCGTACCTAGGAGGGCCCGCACCGGATGACACCACCCCCTAGGGTGACATCCTAAAAACAATTTTTTTGAGAAAGGATTTTTACCAGGAAGGATACATTGAGATTTCTCTCATTTTCAAGTATGTCCTGGGTGGCGAGTATGTGCCGTTAGGTGTCTTGCCCAAGGACACTTACTGGAGAGGTGCTTGTTTTACAAAGTATTTTACCAGGAAGGATACATTGAGATTCCACAAATTTTCATGTATGTTCTGGGTAGGCAAGGCCTAGGCTGGCACTTTCCAGGGGGCAGTAAAAAAACTCACCACTAAAGCGGTTACTCACAGAGCACCGAAATGACGCCAACATAAATTCACCATTCACCAAAGGGTCCCCGAAGCGCAGGGAGTCGGCCGCCGAATGCCGCTATCGCAAACCCTGCTGTTTTCAAAAAAACTACTGAACGAAAATGTATGGAATTTACATATAAGGTCCTATGATTGATTTCTAAAAAGGTCTGTTACAGAAAAAAGAAAAACCACTATTAAGAAAAAAGGGGGAAAATTTTTGCCGAAAAAAACAGTAAATTTACTAAAAGGTACTAAAAAAATAAATAAAGAGACTTTTTGCTGCAGACTAAAATAATAAATGGTTATTAGATATTGCATAGAAACGGGAATATTTTTAACATTGAAACCTATGGGGTTTGCCTGAATAAACCTGATGAATGAAACCACCGAACATCAGGGCATTTCACTGACATTTCTCTGCTGTTCGGTGTTCTCTGAATAGATTAACCATTACTTCTCTATGGGGATTTGCACTGCCTTCGAACAGCACCGTACTTGCTGGCAGTTTGCCAAAATTTGTGTGAGCATATCACAGAGCAGTGGCGTACTTAGGGGAGGGGCGGGGGATGGCCGCCCCAGGTACCAGTAGTTATTGGGGTGTCATTAGGGGGTACTAGGAGGTGCCACTGTCACTGTGTGTCAGCTTTGAGCTGTGTTCTCAAACAACAAGCAGAGGAGAAGAGCTTTGCATTATGAGAATAAAAATCTCCCTCTCCTCCCTCCATAGCTCCTCTCCTCCCCCCTCCCAGCAGCTCTAGGAGAGGGGAGGGGGATGTGATTTGTGTGCAGAGAGAGAAGATGACAGTAAAAGGCAGGTAAATGGGGGGTATCAGCAGAATATGAAGCTCTGTCTGCTTACTGCTGTTTAAAGTGGACCTTTCCTTAACCAGCACTGCAATGATCGGAAATTTGTCACTGAACTGCCTGGCTCATGGTGAGGTCCTGCATAGATGGGACCCAGCTGTATTCACTGCATCACCAGGGAATAGGCAGCCCAGGGTAAACAGTGACAGGGAAGAGGGAGTCTTAAAACAACTGGAATAGTAAAGAAAAAAGACCATAGCAGCATCTCATACCTGCAAAACACACACCCATTCTCTACTCAGCAACTCCAATCCAAAAAACAGCCACCCAGCACACACACACAACTCCAATCCACAAAACCAGCCACCCAGCACATACAGACAACTCCCATCACACAAAACCAGCCACCACATACACAACTCCCATTACACCAAACCAGTCACCCAGCACATACACACAACTCCCATCACACAAAACCAGCCACACACACAACTCCCATCACACAAAACCAGCCACACACACAACTCCCATCACACAAAATCAGCCACCCATACAAATCCATCACACAAAAGCAATCACCCATACAACTCCATCACACAAAACCAACCACCAACACACAACCCAGCCACCAACACACAGCTATCACACAAAACCAGCCTGCCTAAAACACACACAACTTCCATCAACAAAACCACCCACATGTGTACTTTTGTTCATAACATCAGGATGGGTATGTTGTGAGTTTGCAAAATCACTTAAAAATAACAATTATTCAAAAAGAATCTACACTCGCCTCTTATTGCACAGCACAGAGGACGCATGATCCACCATCGGCAGATTCATAATATACCATGATTATACAGTATGTATACGTCATGTCCTGCCAGAATGCTATAACTAAAAATATTTCTGAAAACATTAGAAAAAAAGCGGGTGTGTTTTTTTTTTTACATCTTAAAGTTGGGGGGGGGGTGCCAAATATAGGATCCGTCCCGGGTGCCAAATCTTCTAGGTTCGCCCCTGGGCGGTCTTCAGCAGCATTCGGCGGTCTGTTTAGCGGTCTTTGGCAGCTCCACTTTAGTGAATTCACCACAGGGTCTGCGAACTGGAATCGCCAAAGAACACCGCAGTGTACCTGATCATTTAAAGTCCTGTGAATGATAATAAAAAGGTCTGTTACAGAAAAAAAAAACGCTTTAAAAAAAATATGTATGCCGAAAAAAATCCTGAAAAATGCCTAAAAGATCCTAAAAAAACAATAAAATAAAGAGACTTTTTTACTGCAGATTAAAATAATAAATGGTTTATTACATATTGAATAAAAACAGGAATATTTTTAACATTGAAACCTATGAGATTCGCCTGGATAAACCTGCCGAATGAAAACACCGAACAGCAGAGCACTTCGGCAACTTTTCACTGCTGTTTGGTGTCTCTAAATAGATTAACCATTGCTTCTCTATGGGGAATTCCACTGCCCTTGAACAGGCACCATACTTATTGGCGGTAGCCAAAATTTGGCGAACTGCCAGCTCTCTGAATAGCCGAATGGCCCCGAAATGTCACCATACGGGGAAAATTCACTGTTCGGTGATATTTCGGGGCCAGTTCGGCTCTCTCTGAATAATACCTTTAATTCCATACATTACATAGTGACTATATTTCCTACATATTTATTTTCTGTTAATCTGTATATTTGTGTTTGTGTTTTTAATATCTTGCATTGTATTACTTTGTATTTCTGTAACAACTGTAACATTTCAATGTTCTTGAACCACCCAGGACGTACTTGAAAACGAGAGAAAATCTCAATGTATCCTTCCTGGTAAAATCCTTTGCAAATAAATAAATAAATTTCCTGAAATGGGGAAATCGCACAAAAATGCCATGTTTACAACGTATTCTATAACGTAAATAGATTTTTTTTTTATTGGTTATCTCTGCTCACATATTGACATTTCTTTTTAAACAATCGGATTAAACATAAAAAAGCGTGCGTGTATTAATCACGTCGTATATTACCCACATGCCCAGCGGTGCAAGGTGCGGTTATATCCGGCAAGGGATACAGCTGTTCCAAGGTATCTGTCTGGATTCAAACATAGAGACTTTTTATTTTTTTATTTTAACAATTTAGCTGTACTAATGACTATTGGGCCAGATATTTTTTCCAGGCCTGTTCAGACTGATTACTTGGAGAGCAGACTATGTCTACCAATTACCCAGGCAATTAGGCAACTAATTAAACACTAACCATCAACAACAAAAGAGAGAGAATGAAACAGAGAGCCAGAATTATAGCCTTATTGTATAGACGCAGGATTATTTGTTGTTTGTTGAACCTGCTCCTATTAAAATTATGGGAAAAAAAACATGCAAAAAATCAAGAAAAAAAAACCGATTTCTAAAAGGCTTAAATTGAATAAGGGCTTGTGCGCTCGATTTCCCCAACGGCTTTTTACCAAGGTGGAGTTTCCGAGTATTAAAATTTCTGAACACTTCATTTGTTTAATTTGGTGTGTGCCCTTGTGTGTTTATACCATTTGATTTTTTTGTTTGTTATTTATTTTACGGTTAGGGTTCGTTATATATTTTTTTTAATTTATAGGTCTCGCAATAAGCACTTTTACAAATAAAATATATTTTTTATCTAAATTATAAAAATACACTGCCTGGCTAAAATACAAGTCTTCCAATGGGTTAATACCGAGGTGATTAATATGTTTCAGATGACAAAAGTGAGGAGCACTATTTATTTATTTAGAAAGTATTTTACCAGGAAGGATACATTGAGATTTCTCTCGTTTTCCAGTATGTCCTGGGTACTATTCTCTAGTTAACGTTAACACGGGGACGCTAACGGGGAAAATTTTCCCGTAGCGTCCCCATGTTAGTTTGATATTCCGGGGAAGGCGGTAGCTCGGAACCTCGCCCCCGAAAACGCAGCAATAACCACTGGGATACTCGCGGTGGGAGTATCACCTTCTGGAGTCCATAGGACTCCATGGAGGGTTGCACTTTCAGGCCACAAGATCGCACAGAGGGGTGATAGTGGAGGGGAAATGGGGACTATTCGTTCCCAGTCTCATTCTGCTCACACCCAGAAGAAGCTGTGGATCATGCCACCTGCACCCCTGAATGAGAGGTAAGTATGGGATTTATTGGGGGGGTTTAGGGGATGCTAAATGATATTGCAAACGCTCCCGTTAAAAGACAGTCGCTTGTTCATCGGTATCATATATAAAAAAGAAAGAAAAGGAAGTCCATAGTGTAAAACGGTATATACTGTAATATCTATGTGATTACTTTGTACATAACCACTCACATTTCGGAGAGCGGATAACGATCTATGGTATCTGCATGCTGGTCTTTTTGGGCATACCCGTCTGCTGCCACTTCATCGTTATCCCAATTCAGTGCAGTCTCAAATAAAGCAAAAAAAACAGGGATAGTGCAGACTGGTAAAAACACACTAGTAGATAAGGAAGTATGGTTTACACTCACCCCGCTGGAGCCTCGAACCGGGCTCTAAGTATCCGAACTTCAAGGTTGTAATTAGCCAGCCAAACCCTTTGAATGCACATAAGGATCCCAGACCAAAAGGGATTAAGTTGGAAATAAAAATTTATTCTGATATTTCAAACATAAACAAAGCTTAAAAACCATAAATAAAATAAGCCAAACGCGTTTCGCCCTTAAAAATAAACGGGCTTCATCAGTGGAAAAAGTATTATACCTATGTAGCAGAATCATTTAACACCAGCTTTAAGGAGTAGCTAAAATTTTGGTTTGCGTGTACCTGTGGTAATTGGCTGGGTGCAGTAGAGGTATCATCACTGCTCTATAACCATGGAGACTGTGGAGACACAGGTTTGATCCCGGCAAGAGCATCTCTCCAGTAAGTGTCCTTGGGCAAGACACCTAACGTTACATGCTTGCCACCCAGGTAAGACATACTTGAAAACAAGAGAAATTACAATGTATCCTTCCTAGTAAAATACTTTCTCAAAAAATAATAATAATAATACTCACACATTGTAGTACCTTACTTATCGAAACGCTAATTGCTGATTGTGCTTCCCATGTTAAGTATAGGATGCGCAAAGTACAGAAAGCTCACGCAAGCTAGTGCAATCACTGATGGGCTAACAGATTTCTTACAGGTTTTGTGTCAGGAAGGTATGACTTAGGCTAGGGTCAAATGAACGCATTATTCGCAGCGACCGTCAAAATGTGCGTCCGAACGCATTTATGTATTCTTTCACGGAATGCGCAAAAACGGTCAGACGACACGCATTTTCGTGCGTGATTTTTTACAGATCGTCAATAAAACACTTTTTGCATCTGGTCGTTATGTAGGCTGGACATTAGCAGAGTATGACATCTCCTAAACACACACACGCCGCTATGCCGCCGCAGCGCACTCTTTGCGTCAGTACTAGCGGTTCTGCGTTCTCGAAAAAATGCGTTAATTTTCCGCTTGCGTTGGGCGGCCGGACGTTCGTGCGGCTGTACTTCGTATATTGGCCATCATTTGCTGCTACTGCGGCCGTGATTAAGTGCGCCTAAACGCACATTAAAAATGCGTTAGTCTGACCCCAGCCTTATTCTCACGTTACCGCTTACTCATCCGAAAGCTACTGTTATCGTTCACTATGGAAGAGAGCCCTAACTGTTTACAGATGGAAGGCAATGAATGTCACGATTGAAATAATTTAAGGCACAAAGAGACTTTTCTGCTTCTTCAGAAAAACACCAAAAGAAAGATGCCTACGGTGCCTCCTCGACTGTGTGACCGTGCCATAGTCATGCTGCAGAGAGTCATGAGGACTGCGGATCTGTAGGACAATAAACTGCAATATTTGTAATGTGTGATGCCAAAAACAGTATTATTGTTACCGAGAGACAGGAAGGACAGCAGATCCTCTTCACAGTAGATGACCTCGTGTAACAACACCTGCACAGGAACAGCACATCCGACTGTCACACTTGCGGAACAGATGCAGGATGGCAACAACAACTGCCCAAGTAAAACCAGGGACACACACAGCAGCTTCATCTCGTATAGTTAAAGTCTCATTTTTAATCTTATGCAAATATATACATATGTTACATGTGCTGTAAGTAAAAGCTGTCGAAACTGAGGGGGCGGTTCTAGGGATGTGCACGGCTAGAAAATTAGTTTCGCTTAGTTTTATTTCGTTACGTTTTTAAATAATTTTGTTTTTGGAATTTCGTAACTAATTTCATTTCGTATTTCGTTTAGTTTCGGATTGATTTGAGATTTCGAATCGATTTGAAATTTCGAATCGATTTCAAATTCAATAGTTGATATCCATTTGATAGTTAATTTCAAATTCGATAGTTAATATCAGTTATTCAAATTTTTCTTTTATGATGATGACACAGTGTAAAACGAAATAAATTTGCTATATATACCTTTTTGTTTTGTTTTGAATTCGTATCGTATCGATTCGTTATTTGGAAGTACTTCCGAATTACGAATTATCAAATTTCGTTCCAAATTCCCAATTTTTCCGAAACAAAATCACATCTCTAGACGGTTCTATTTTGCTGAGTTTATCTGTATCCTTTTATCATGTTGTTACATACTCCTTGACTTAGAATGGAATAGAAACCCCTTTGGTAATATTCATATTTAAAGAACTACTTGAAATTGTGATTGTGAATCTTTAAACAGTGTTCCCTTTGTAATTCTATCCCGAACCCAATAAAAATATAATACACTCAACTCACCCACACATAAATGTATAATATATACATAATTAACATAATATAATAACGTGCTCAAGGATTCCATTAACTCCTCTAATCGGAGAGTTTGATACACTTTAAGGTGCTGAATGATTCCACTGTTTCCATTACTCTGTGGTTTGAATGGAAATATAAAATCTGAGGGACCTTTCCATTTTATATTTATTATATAACATTACTTCCCCGGATACTTTACATCTATGAATGCATTTATTTTGAACGAAAGTCTTTGAAGCAGATTTGCAAACTACACGTTATTTAATGATGATATTCCTTATCCTAGCTCTGAAATGATTTTTATTTACATTGCCCCAGGCTCTTCAGTAAGCGCCACTCCTAGGTGGGCCCCATCTTTTTTTTTCAGTTTCTAGAGGGTAACAGCAAGACCCTTTAGCATTTTTTGGGTACATTCCAGGTTAATAAGCCCTTCATTTGCAGAGTGAATGTACGGTCTGTGGTGCGGAGACATATAGCCTTGTTTTCATAGTTCCTCTTAATAGAGAACCGTGAACACTTTACAGTTTTCTGCTGAAATGATCCATTTCTTGGAGCGGAAAGCAGTAGCCAGCGAGAACCTCATCCCTTCCGAATGTATCCGGAGTTTACAAACCTTGCCTACCGATCCGTACTAGTTAATCGACGCCCCCGCTGCTCAAGGATGGCTGGAAAACTGTTCCAGGTGACTACCATCCTGGACCGGAGTCAGCTTATGCTCTGGAGACTTTGTAGACACGTGAGGTCAGATGCAACATTTCTTTCCTTACACGGAACATTGACTAATGGACCTGCACATCCCCTTCCTGATGTGGAAGAACTCTTATTTGGCATAATCCACTGAGATCAACCTTAAAAACAGAAATTGAGTTATATGGTACGGAGTCAACAAATTCAAAACCACCCGGACCAGTGGACAGCTTTAGACTGTTGTATATAATAATGAAGTATGGGACCATGGGGTTCTTAGTATCACAAAACCATTCTGAACTCAAGTTGCTATTATTAAGTTATTATCTGATGTTTGCAGTGGCGTCTACGTTTCGGCAACATAGATATCCAGAAAGTGTGTTGGCATTATATCTATTGCATGGTGTTACAGAGGACTTTTTTTCCGACGTTGTTTGCCGAATGTCGTGATGGCAACAAACTTCATTAGCTCACAAAGGGGAAATTCAAACGGTGGCAGGATAAGCTTCGTTGATGAACCTTCTCCTGACATTGTTCGAATTTCTCTTTTTGAACCGCCGAAGTTTGTTGCCCTTGGAATAATGTCGATTTTCGATGTTGTTTGTAGCTTTAGCAAACAATGGTGCTTCTTGAATAACTCCCATAGTATCTGAAGAAGCCTTTTCTGTAATAAGTATGCTTTGTGACATCTACAAATTCAATACTAGCGTTCAGATACCGTCTATATTTGTAAATATGTACTTGGTGTTTCATAATTGTCGTTTCTAAACATGCTCCTGTCATGCCCTAATGAAGTTGCGCTTATTTGGTATGGAATCGCTCTATATATATATATATATAGTCACATACATAGTTACTTAGGCTCAAGAAAGGCATGCGTTCATCCAGTTCAACATTTCACACATCAGCTACTGCTGTTGATCCAAAAGAAGGCAAAAACCTGAATCTGTTCTGAAGCCTGTGTTAACATATACAGTAAAATACTGATGCCACCAAGGTGAGCGACAGCTGTGATCGGAAGAGCTATCCAACACGACAACCCTCCACCCATTCCTCCTGATCCTCCAGCCAGGTTGTAGCCATGTTGACTGATAAGCCAGCATGCCAATGTCACTGCCGACGACCAGTTGTGAACTTTAAGACCAATACAATGTTCATCTGCTGATGGAACATCATAGGCAAAAGTCACATGGCCAGTGCAGGTTTGTCCTCGCTGTCCTCGCTGCTCACTGGTTGGCTGCCGAGTGATATTGCCAGCTCCCGCTGATGCTGGTCGATGATGTGTAGATCTTTGGGGGACACGGCTTGGTTACTCGGAGTCCGCTGGATTCAAAAGTCAGGAAGCTCCTTTGCCTCTTAGCCCTATCGTGGTTCCTTCCAGATAGCGTGTTCTTCTTCTCTAGTGTACTGTTTCTTTGTGTATTGACCATGACTCTGTTCTGGTCACGCTCTTGTCGTTTACCCTTACTATTGCTGTTCATTGTGTATTGACCCTGACTCTGTTTGACCACTCTTTTGTCGTTCACCTTTGTAATTCCAGCCTTTGTGTAATTACCTTCTCTCCATTTACCGACTATTCTCCTGGCTGAGTTACTTGTTTTACCAAACCCTGGCCTGTCTGACTACCTTCTCTGGCTTCTGGCTTGTTCTTGACCCTGCCTTTTCTTTGTGTCTGTCCTGTAACTAGATATTCGGCTATTCTAGTGTAAGTTGTGCAGCGTATGTGTGTGTAGGGATCAGAGGATATTTGCCACATTGTTGGCTTTATTTGAAGTTATTGTTCAGGTTTCAGCATTGTGCTATTTTGTTGAACGTTGACGATAAACCCTGTTGGGATGTCATGAAGATTTCTCAACTTCAAGAGCTTTGTTCCAGGATTGTTTGATTTAATTTTTTATAGACTTTATTTAGGCAGAGTCATTGATACAATAACCATGTAAATAACGACTGGTGTTACAGTATATGCCAGTTTTTTTGTTTTAAATTAACCTTTTATGTCAGTTTTAAAGGGATAAAGGGACCTGCAGGCGATCCATTGGTGGCATCGGCACGCTTTCTATGTACCGACGTCACTAGTGACCCATCTGGTGACCGACAGTCAGTAAATTACAAAAATCCAGTGCTGTGGGCACTGGGTGGGGTGGAGGAAATTCCTCAACTTCACTCTGCATTGCCACTTTAAATCAATGATGTGGTCAGGATGTTTAGAGTGTCCCTCTAAACATAGAAGATCTCCACACGAATGAGGGATGTGCATGGCTGAAAAATTTGTTTAGTTTCGTTTCGTTTTTAAATTATTTTGTTTTCGGAATTTCGTAACTAATTTTGTTTCGTATTTCGTTTCATTTCGGGTAGATTTGAAATTTTGAATCGATTTGAAATTTCGAATCGATTCGAATTTCATATATCAATTAGATAGTTGATATCAATTTGAATTTTGGATCACTAAATTAAACCCCAATTAATCAAATTTTGCTGTTAAAAGAAAAGCTAGGGTTAAATTTTAAGCTGTGTCACAGATTTAGTATTTGAGTCAATTTAAACAGCGAAACAAATTTAATTTGTTTCATAAAGTCCTTTGTTGACTATTACTTGTATTTTAAGTTAAGATCAATTCGATAGTTGATATTAATTTGATAGTTCATTTCAAATTCCTTAGTTGATTTCAATTTGATAGTTTGATATCAGTTCTTCAAATTTTTCTTTTATGATGATGACACAGTGCAAAACGAAATAAATTCGTTATATACCATTTCGTTTAGTTTCGAATTCGTATCGTATCGATTCATTATTCGGAAGTACTTCTGAAATACGAATTATCAAATTTCGTTACAAATTCAGAATTTTTCCAAAACGAATGCACATTTCTAACATGAATATGTTAAATAGTTTCTATTACTCCTACACCATACAAGTCAACGCTTCAACCCCTGGGGTTCTTTGCCAAGTCAATACTTAAGAAATACCTCAGGGGTCGACATATTGTCACGATGGAGCAAACATAAGACTGATTTAACATATTTTTATGTTGAGGGATCTCACATACTTTTTTTTGCAAGGATATCACAGTTGCGAAGCGTGGACCTCGTTCTAACTGGGGATCTTATATGTGAGACTTCTTCAGCGCTGTTTCCAATTCTGTTCATTGTTAAGTATTTAAAGTGCCTCGCCTCCTCGGCATACGGGCAAAAAAAAAAAAAAGGAAATAATCAAGGACAGTCAATGTTCCATAGAGATGATGACATAGTAACGGCTCCTGCACGCGGAGTGTGAAAAAAATAAATCAATGGGCAATTCCGTCTTGCCAGCAGATGAGCCTTTCAGAGCATTACTGGAGGTACATCATTATGTGGACACTTCGCTTGCACTTTCAAAACACGTAGAATCCAGAATCCCCTCAAGGGGCCAAACATACATACCAATAGTTAAACGTACAAGCTCTTGACATGTCCTACATGTGAAGTCACGAGGAGCCGCGGATTGAAGGAATATACAACCAGCTGTATTTATTGTGTGTGTAATCCAGGTATATTACCTCTGAGACCGTTATCTCCGTTGGCCGGTAAATATTTAAACATATAATTAAAAGACAATACGGGACCTTATGGGTTTTCGAGGGTTTAAAGCAGTGAACTTAAAATATATATTTATTTGTAAAATAGCTATTAAAATTTAATGTCACACGCATTCTGTTTTGTACATTCCTACCACCTGGGTGCTGTGAAATAAGGGAAAAAACAATATATAGTCATGAATATATTAACGTCATTTTTTTTAGTGTACCCTAACCTTCGACAAGAGTCTCCTTTTGTAGAACTATATTCTTTTTAATAACCACAGCACATACAATTACAATTATTTATGAAGCGACAAAAACTCTGCAATGCTGCTGTTATACAATGGGTATGGCAAAGCAAATATACATTTTCAAACAGGTTTGACACATTGAGAGTGATAGGAAAAGAAGAGCCTGCTCCAATGAGCTTACAATCTAATCGGAGAGTGATAACACACAGAGGTGAGGGTAAATAGCAGGGTATGAGAAGTAATCGGCTGGGTTGGAAATGGATCAGGAAAGGTACAATGGAGGGATTATGGAGTGAGCTGATAGGCTGGATGGAGTAGAGGTAACATCACTGCTCTATAACCGTGGAGTCCCAGGTTCGAATCCCGGGCCAGAGCACCTCTCCAGTAAGTGTCCTTGGGCAAGACACCTAACGGTACATACTTGCCTACCACACAATATCGGCTGTGGAGTCCAGTGGTAACGTCTCTACCCTTCGACCGTGGAGAAGCAAGTCAAATCCCATTCAGCATATCCCATTCAGCATATCCCTCCCACACAACTGTGGAGAAGCAAGTCTTGACTTTACGAGAGGCGGGATCAACCTGGAAATACAACCTGTTCCACTCAGAACACACCACCAGCGAGTGTCCTTGGGCAAGACACTTAACCATATGGATGCGCCTACCTCACAAAATACTTGTACATCTCATGGAGTGTAAGTTCCCTTGGGAACAGGGACCCCCTGAATCAGGCCGTATACACTGATATTGTAAAGCGCTGCGGAATATGTGGTGCTACATAAATAAAAAAATAATAATAGGACTCTTTAAATTTGTGTTTTTAGTGGCTCTTAGAAAGAATGGAGGCAACAGGAGAGTCAGATGTTGTGAGGGAGGTAATTACATCAATAGGAGGCTGTTAGGGAAAATTCCTGAAGTTGAGAGTGATGGTGGATAACATCAGATCACTGGCCGAATGTAGTGAGTGGTATGATATGATCAGATGTTGACAACAGAGCAATAATTACGAAAAACGAAAAGGGCAGGCAGTGAGAAACACCTTCCACCAACTAGTCTGCATTTCGGTGCTTGAGTTTTCTGGTACCATCTTTCACCAACTCATACAGGTAAATTCAAAGAAAGGTGATTGGCAGGAGAAGTGAAAATTCTAGGTCAAAATAGCCAAACCAGGAAAATTCTCCCATTTATCTCACTATCCAAATCGGCTATGTGGTCTAGAATGTTCTCTTCTCCTGCCAGTTCTCCTGGTTTTCACCTTTCTTTGAATAACCCTGATAGTGTATTAAAAAACTCTGTACTACTGAAGCAATGCTTGACAAAAAAAGTCCCACATTTTAGCGATTTATTTTATTCACATAGGATGAACTAGACCCATACCTAGACGACAAATAATACTGGTAGAAAATGGTAGAGCCCAACTCAGACATCTCAGGTATGGTTCCACCAATTTGTTGGCATTCCAGTGCTCTCTTAACATATAATTCAGAAAATGTGTAACAGGTGTCATCTCAGGAGTAAGCCAAATATATACATTATTGGAACATGAGCATGACTAAGGCCTTTTGGGCTGAAACATTGCATTAAAGATTGTTTTTGTTTTATATACAGGTTGAACACTTCTAATCCAAAACTAGAAAATCTGGAAGACTCTGAAATCTGGAATTTTTGGAGTCTTCCAGATTTTAGTAATTCTGTATTAGGGACTCTCCAGACGGGTGGCTCCTCTCTTAGACTTAGCCCCGGAGCGCTGTAGCATACAGTGGCACGCACTGGGAGCCTCTGGGCAGCCCCAGCTTGTGAAATGCTACTCAGAAACTCCAAGCATCATGTCCAAGGAGAAGCATGCACAATGCTAGCAAAGTTAGCACACTGATGCTGCGGCAAGAAGGGGACTGCGGGTCCTACGCATCAAATTCTCTCTGTTTCCAAAACCCAAAAAGTCCAAAATCTGGAAAAAAATATATTTTCAGCACCGACATTACTCCGAAAGTGGGAAACGCCACCTCTGACCTCATGTGAAGCGGACAAAAATTATTAAAATCAATGTATAAAATGCCTTTCAGGCTTTGTGTATAAGGTGTATGTGAAACATCAGATAAGTTTGTGGTTAGACTTGGGTCCCGTCCCCAATATATCTCATTATTATTAGGGATGGGCTGTCGGTTCGATTCGAACGTGAGTTCGAATCGAACAGCGGCCGTTTGAGTGTTCGGCGAACACCGAACATTATGGGATGTTCACGGTCTGTTCGACTGCAGACATTCCATAATAAAAAATGCCTGCAAAATGCATTCACAGTTCTCCTAAATGTACCAGTAGCTGCGGGTATATTTAGGAGCCCTGTGGCTGCGGCCCCCGTGCCTGTTCCTCCGGTCCAGTCTGTCTCGTCTGCTCCTCCGCCCGGCCGGCCACGGCTCCTCTGCCCCACGCTTGTCTTCTTGCTGACTGAGCCCTGATTGGGCAAAGTCCTGCACCTGACCTGGACTTTGCCCAATCAGGGCTCTAATTCAATACTGAGCCCTGATTGGGCAAAGTCCAGGTCAGGTGCAGGACTTTGACCAATCAGGGCTCAGCATGAAAACGAGGCGTGGTGCAGAGAAGCAACGGCCGGACGGAGGAGCATACGGACCGGAGGAACAGGAGGCCGGGACAGCAGCAGGACAGGTAAAGTACGGGGGCCGGGGGGCGGCAGCCACAGGTCTCCTAAATGTACCGGCAGCTGCCGTTACATTTAGGAGAACTGTAAACACATTTTGCAGGTTCGACCACCATTGATTAACATAGTGTTCGAGTTCGTATTCGAACATTTGGGCTGTTCTAATGTTCGAATATGAACTGAACACAGGGTTGTTCGACCCATCACTGATTATTATGTGCAAATATCTAAAAAAACTGACCTGAAATGCAAATCACTTCTGGTCCCAATCGTCTCAGATCTGGATACTCAACCTGCATTGAATATGGTTTTCTCCTACAATCTTTCAATACCATCCAGTGGAAGAAATTTTCACTTACATAATCAATTATTATTATTTTTTTCTTGTAGTCGTGAAACAGATATTTTTTGTGATAACTGCACTGTCGCTAGTTACTTTGCGTCATTGCCTCACACAATATTTTCAATTTAATCTTTATTTTGGGACAATATTCTAGTGGCCGTCCCGAACATTAAGTAATTCAACTGTGAAGTCTCAACCGTAAATCTAAAAAGAGCTATTGTGTGTGTTAGTTTTGTAACTTCCATTCTCTTGGTTGTAAAACGTAAGGTGCCGGTTATTCATTGTGAGCTTCTTCACTCTGATCCTAAAGTATTTTGTTTAATCGCACTCACGCACATGTCAAGTCATCGATCCACCTGGGTAGCCCTAACATGATAGAGAATTTCCTTGGAGTGCAGTTGGATTTTGGTGCAGCACAGGTCACCTCCAGATGCATGGAATGGCTTCAGGAATGCCATCCTTGCTCTATAATTCATGTTTATTGCTTTTCTATGCAGGACGGCTGGTGATGTATTGAGCTCACATTGTCAACGCTGGTCTTTTTTCAGGAGAGTTTTGACAAATTTCATGAATATTTCTCTTTTTTTGCTGCAAATAGGGGTCACACTCTACAGTTTCCGAGACCTCTGCAACCTGACTTTCAAAAAGAATGTCTGCCGATGCAATTAAAGCCAAACGCTTTCATGTGTGCAAGTTGGAGAAAATAATAATAAATCCCATTGTAGTAGATGTCCATTCTTAGAATAACTCCCTAAGAGAGGAGTTGGTGGACAAATCAAATTGAGGGCTTCTTTTTAGCCCAGGTGTTCCCCAAATGCATTTAACTGTTTAAGGTAGCCCTCCTGTATCCCCTGATTTGCCCATGGTATATAGGGGAAGTTGAGTTGGTCTCTCCTCTATGTATTATATGGTTGTGCACATTCGTGATAGTGGCTTCATCTCATGTGATAATGGGTTTTTACAAGATCTTCACCACTTCACTCCATCTCTACTCTGCCACCCGAATTTTTTTTGATGAGGTATACTAAACTGTCACACCTGAGTAGGCTAGAGGGTGAGGGAGAGGTGGAACCCAAAAGGAGAAAATCTGATAGCATAGTCAAGAGGGTAAAAACATAAAAGACAACAACGTAGCGCCGGCGAACAAAGTCCACTGGAAAGCGAGAATGTGTTCACTGCATGTACATAATTGGGATATTCTTAATCTTCTAGGGTTTCTTTCCTTTGAAGAAGATATATCGAGGAACTACAGGAAGAGGGGAAAAAAAAGAAACCAAGATTGCGCAGTATATGGTACCAATTGGATAGAATAAACACAGGTATTCAACTCACATTTATATGAGCCCAACACCTGGCTCTAGGGTAGATGGCTTTATGGGTCTTTTTGGAGTCTTCAAGTGCCCATTTAACCCCTTTAGGGATCTGGCAGATAATCAACATGATGCCCCTGCAGTGAGGCAAATGTATCGGTGATACCCTAGTGCAATATCATAGATAAACAGCATAAAATAAGTAGCTAAAGTACAGAACTCACATATTCCTGAGCCTCAAATGGCTCCGTGAAGTGCACATAGAGGATTTATATGGAATCCCCAAAACCTTCTTGGACAGGATAAGGCAGTCAGCCATCGTTTAAAAACATTTATTCATATTAAAAGACAAATATAGCTACCAAAACGCGTTTCGCCGGTGTAGGCTTCTTCAGCTGGCAAATTCTTTGCGCTTAGTTCTTCTTCTTTGCACATAGTCAAGAGGGTGTACGACATCAGGGCAGATGACGATGGTTCAGGAGTAGAGAGACAAACCAAGGGGACAGGTACACGAAATGAGAGAAAACAGGCTTCCAAATAGTACAGGGGTCTCTCTATACAAAACAAAGAATATACACATAGAGCAGTACTGCAATCACAATTGACTATAAACCCCTGCTCCAGAAATGCTTGTAGGATATAGGAATAAATCAAGGCACATCAATCATGTATACTCGACCTCCTCCAAAGTGCTGGATATGCTGGAGCCAGTCCGGTTAGGAAAAGGAACCTTTTGATTGCCGCAGGTGGAAAGGAATAGGCTGGATAAAGAGGATAGTAAAACCATCAGTTTGGTAACAAAATATTATATAGGACATATATATCCAACGTGTTTCGTCGTGGTTAAGCTACTTTCTCAAGGAAAATGTCCAAATAGCAGACTTCAGATCAGGATGCTGCACAACACCGAAACGAGGAGACACTATTCGTCTGGCTATACATTTTTGGGAAGAGGTGGACACAACTCCTACTGGAAGGACTCTTGGCCTGCCATTGGAGCGTCCAGCTGAGCCCCTGGGAATGCCCCCGAACAGGCCATGCATCGCATTCATGGCTCCCGAGCTACCTTTGGCTGAGGAGCGGTCTGACGCCATGAAACAAAACGAAACTCTGCTATTCTTCTAATAGGTGTTTAACCCAATAAAAATGCATTAAATGCGCCTAAATAATAAAAAGGTCCTTTAAAAAAAAATACAACGGTCTGTTACAACATAAAAAAAGCCATTTAAAAAAAATTGAGAACCAAAAATTTCTTCAAAAAAAATACAAAAAGGTGTTCTAAAAAATAAGTAAATAAAAAGGCTTTTTTCCTGAAAATGAAAAGAATAAACGGTTTAATTAAAAAAATATTAAAACGATAATATTGTTTTACAATAAATCCTATGGGATTCGCCTGTTTAAACCTGTCAAACTGAATCACTGAAAATCAGGGCATTTCACTGACACTTCAGCCCAGTTTGACGTTCTCAATATAAATTAACCATTACTTCTCTAATTTTGCTGCAGCTGAAGATCGCCAATCTGCGGCGACCTGCACCGTATTTCGCTGTCAATTTGCCAATATTTGGTGAATTGACAGTTTAGTGAATAAACGTACTGCTAAGAAATTGTGCCGTATGGTGAAATTACCCATTCAGCGCAATTGGTGGCAAAGTTTTTTTTTTGGAATAACCCTTTAGGCTGCGGTCACACGAGCATTCTTTGAGAAGAAGGCACGCCCATGAGAGTTGAGGTTCCTTCTACTCTGACGTCCGTCTGGCCACCTCACTGAGTGTAGTTAGTGCACTCAGTGCTTTGTAGTCCCGCCTAGGTCCGTCATAGATTTTTGTTAGGGAGGCGGAAATCACGCCCGGTGGTAGCGCGCGTAATTCGTGCACACTCTACACCATGTGGCCCTCCCCGTCCAGCCATCACAAAGCTGCGATGGATGCAGGGTAGTGCGGTGACATGGACGTTTGACCGCAACCTAAGGATGGTAAATTGGTGGATAATATCCAGTGAATTTCGAAATTTAACTCCTTCACTGCTGAGCCATTCCACGCCTGTGTGCTGAGCTCATTTTTACCGTTTTTCGTTCATCATGTTTAAACGCGATTTGAAGCCACATTTTATTATACAACCCAGACATATTATACTGTATATCTATCTTTCCGGCAGACTCAGCAGATTCATAATATATCATTTTTATATGTAAACGTCATGTCCTGCCTGTATATTCTAACAAAAAATGCAATAAAATTTGAATTTTTAATCATCTACAGCATGTAAAGTGTTTTTTATTCACATTTTATCACATGAGCGTTGGCGGTTATATTTTCTATTGCTTGTACAAAAATTAGAAATGGGGACTCGTTACATTTTTGGGGGGGAATTACGTGATTTTTAGCAAATGCACCCCATAGAAAAAAATCTTTAGTGCAGCATCATTGTTCACCTTTTTTTTTTTTTAGAAAGTATTTTACCAGGAAGGATACATTGAGATTTCTCTCGTTTTCAAGTATGTTCTGGGTGGCGAGTATGTACCGTTAGGTGTCTTGCCCAAGGACACTTACTGAAGAGGTTTAAATGTGAACAATATTGCTGCATTAATAAAAACAACACACAAAAATAATAACCAGGTTTTAATTTATTTTTTATTTTTTTAATTTATTTTATTTAAAAAATATATTTTTTTTACTTTGAACATGGTCATGTTTGGTATCATTCGAAATGCCATGCTCAGTAATCCCTTATCTCCAGCAGGGATTTCCTTGGGAAATCCCCGGGCAGCTGGGGGTTCCCCGGCTATCTGACGTCATTGCGCTATGTGCAATATGTCAGGAGGCGAGAGGGAACCCGGAGGTGGAGTCGCCATCCAAGATTGCGGCCCCCACCGGAGCTAGATCGCGATCTGGCACGCAAGAGGTTAAAAAAGGCACCGCTTTAAAGGGCAGACACTGCCCTTCAAAGCTGTGCCTTTTTTTTTTATTGTAAACCCTCCTGATAGGGAGGGAGAGGGATCCAAAAGGATCCCCCCTCCCTTTCAGGCGTTCTCCCGGCATTGCTGTGGGGGTCGCCTGGAAATGACATCATTCCGCATGGCGCGATGACGTCATTGAGGTCAGTAGGGGCTTAACTTCAGCGTCTGACTTCCCTGAAGTCAGAACGCCGCGGGACCACGGACAGAGAGGTGAGTATCTCCACCAGGGCTCCCGCTTGCGGATGACGTGTGGGGAACATCCTCCGCATATAGCGGTAGTCAATGAGGACGTTCCCCACACGTCCTCCGCAGGGATGGGGTTAAGCTGAATTTGAAAAGTCTTCCAGCTCTATCATCTCTCCTTTTTGACCGTTTTGGCCTGAAATCTGCATTTCTCGTTTAATTCTCCAACTCAACATTTAGTCAATATCCCCCGCGAGACTGAAAGAGTTTGAAAAAAATACGCAAACCTTTACAAAAATCGAGTTTAACGAAGCAGACCCGCTGTTTCAACTCAACGTAAAACCGGGTGGAAAATCTATAATACTCCAGCACTTTTAAAATATAGCTTCACGTCTGAGTTTTCAAAGGACCGTGACATTCACTCAACCGGACTCTGGATTTCAAGGACCCCGAAGAAACCTCCGTGGTCCCACACAGGACGGCAGAAAGGACTCGCCGAGAATCATTCGTAGGCCAAAACACATACAGAATAAATTTAAACTAAAACGCATACTTTCTGGAGGACAAAAAGAACAGTGTCTAGAAGGTCTGCCCGGTGACACATTTATTATTTATTGGAGTGCAGGTAATTTAAGAAAACACAGAGGGTCCGCACCGATAAAAAAAAAATTTTTATACGGCTTGAAGTTCGAGCTAGGAAGGTTTTCGCCGCTAATTAAATCTAACTCAGACCCTGTTCGGCGGAGAGTCGATTGTTACTATAAGAGGATGTTAATGTGGATTTTAAATATTTATTATAACAGAGGTAGGTTATAAAAACAGACATTCTTCCTTTCAACACTCTATATTGTCAGATTTAGGGGCCCTTCTCGGAGCGATTTGACAGCCGTTGTCAGGGGCCGCAGAGCCATCTATCACTCTCCCACCAGGGATCCGGTCCGACAGTAAAACATTATACCGGTGATTTATTAAACATGAGTTAAACATGAAAAAAAAAGGGGGTCGGAATTTTTTTCTTCTCTTTAAATGCCCCCCCTTGAATTTCTGAGCGGTGCCCACCTGTTGTATGTATGAATGAAGAAAGCAATTATCCCCCTCCTATATATCAAACTGTTACTATTTAACATCGCAGGGGTAACAGCAGAAAAGGTTTCAGGTTACACTGTATGTTTAAAAAAGATATTCTATCTATAAATTATCACAACGATACTAACAACGGGGAGCTGCCGTGCCTGTATTAACTAGATACAGTCTGATATGGACCAAGGACATACTTGAAAACGAGAGAAATCTCAATGTATCCTTCCTGGTAAAATGCTTTATTAATAAATAAATAAATAAATAAATAAAATATGGTCAAGTTCATTTTCATATGTTATTTTTACAATATTAGCTACATACGATCATTAGACATAATTATGCAAATTCCTGTCACATTTTGTATTTTAATTTATACATATATTCACATTTAAGTTATTTGTATAAATAGGAAAGAAACAAATATAAAAACGCATGGAAATTAACTATCACAAACTCATAAAAAAAGAGTAATGTATCAACAGAAAGTAAAACGTGCAACTAGGTAGTTAAAGAGGTAGAGAAATAGATAGATGACTGATGAACACACACAGGGTTATTCAGAGAGCGTGAAAAGCAGGAGAATGACTGGAGAATGAAAAATTCTAGGTCAAAATAGCCAATTTGGAAAGTGAGATGAAAGGGAGAATTTTTCTGGTTTGGCTATTTTGACCTAGAATTTTTCATTCTCCAGTCATTCTCCTGCTTTTCGCACTCTCTGAATAGCCCTGATAGTAAAGATTAGGGATGAGCTGTTCGGTTCGATGTGTTTGGAGTTCGATTCGAACATCGCCAGTTCGTATGTTCCGAACTTTGAACATTTCCGCATGTTCGCAGCATGTTTGCCCACAATGCAACACAATGGACCACAATGCACTTTTCCACTGGCCTGAAGCTTGTAATTGGCTACAGCCTGCACCTGACCACAGTTTAGGTGCAAGACAGGTGCAAGACTATGCCAATTATGGCTCAGAGTCCTGATTGGGCAAATTTTGCCCAATCATGGGCTCACAGAGCTAAGTCCCGCAGCACACTATATAAGGCTTCCCCGCAACCCCAGCATGTGTTTTTTGAGAGGAGATTGTTGTGTTAGTGTGTGTTCTCACTGCCAGTCTGCCAGCAACTATTGGGGGGGGGGGTTAATTTCTACAAAATATCCAGGAATTGTTGTAATCTTTGTGTTCTCACTGCCACCAACTATTTTGGGGGTCTCATTTATACAACATATCTGGGAATTGTTCTAATCTTTGTGTTCTTATTGCCACCAGCAATTGTGGGGGTCTCATTTCTACCAAATATCTGGGAATTGTTCTAATCTTTGTGTTTTCACTGCCACCAACTATTTTGGGGGTCAGTCATTTATACAAAATATCTGGGAATTGTTCTAATCTTTGTGTTCTCACTGCCACCACCTATTTTGGAAGTCAGTCATTTCTACAAAATATCTGGGAATTGTTGTAATCTGTGTGTTCTCACTGCCACCCATCAGGGGGTCCCACATACTTCTAGCAGATTTCTGCGAATTGTAATCTGTGTCCTGTCACTGTTGCCAGCTATCAGGGGGTCCTATCAGGGGGTCTCACTGACTTATAGGTGGTTTGTGGGAATTGTAATTTGTGTCTTGTCACTGCCACCCATCAGGGGGTCTCACTGATTTATAGGAGGTTTCTGGGAATTGTAATCTGTGTCTTGTCACTGGCTGCCAGCTATCAGGGTGTCTCACTGAGTTATACCAGAGTTCTGGAAATCTTTAATCTTTATACCAGAGTTGAATCAGAGTTCTGCATATCTCCAATTTTTATAACAGAGTTGAATCAGAGTTCTGTATATCTTTAATCTATATATCAATCACCATGTCAGAAAGACCAAAAAGGACAGGCAGACGCTCCCAGACGCAGATAAGAGGGCAAGCAGCCTCTGTGTCGGGAAGCTGTGCCTCTGGTCATCGTGGACGTGTGCATCCTCTGCAGGGGCACGCTTGTCCTTTCTAACTGGTGCTGGCCGTCATAAGCAGCAGCAACATACAGAGGATTTGGTGGATTGGCTAACCAGGCCATCCTCAACCTCCGAGTCCTCTGCCAACCAGGCTTGTAGTGGTTTACAGTCCACCTCAGCTGTCAAAGCATCTAATGCAGCCTCCATGTCCACAGCTTCTCCTACCGTAGCCTCACTATCACACATCGAGGAGTCATCTGAATTGTTTGACTACAATGACAGTGACATGCTGCTTGAGGATGCGCAGCAACTACAGTGCTCTGATTCATTCTCTGAGGTTGAGGAAGGGAGTATAATCAACCTAGAGGAAGGGGGTGCCAGTGATGACACACAAATAACTGGCACTCATGTTGCCCCAGCAGCTGCAGCATACTGCCAAATTGGCTCCAGTGACGAGGAGATAGGGGGGTGATAAAAATGATGATGAGGTCACTGACTCCACCTGGGTGCCTGATCGAACAGAGGAGTCAAGTGAGGAGGAGGAGGAGGCACAACAAACACGAGGCACAATGTCCTCTATGAGCAACCGTAGCACTAGCCAGTCCAAGGCATCAGATGTCAGAGCTGCTCAGGTGCAGAGCGCTGTTGTCTCAAAGCACACAGCCAGGAACTCTGCTCTCTGGGAGTTCTTTAAGAAATGTGCAGCAGACCGCACCGTTGCTATTTGTAATCTATGTCAGATGAGGATCAAGCGTGGGAAAGACACCGGACGCTTGGGTACCACATGCTTGAGGCGACATATGACCACCTGCCACGCATCCCGTTGGCGCAAAACTTTGCGTAGGTCCTCCTCACCTGTCTCTACCCCTGCCATGTCATTGACTCCGACCTCCACTGACAGGGATGATGCTACAGTAATGGATGTACCAGGTCCTTCCTCACAATGTGACAGCATCCCATCAGCTGAAGATTTACCCAGTCAGATTACGTTGCCCCAGCTGCTGCAGCGTAATAAAAAATATAGTCCCAACCATCCCCAAGCACAGTGTCTAAGTTTAAGAGTTTAAGTGGCAGAGGCTACGCAATGCCTCAAGCAAAAAAATGCCATACTGTGCTTGAGCTGGTTTGTTTAGGGGACAGGAGCCACACTGGCTTGAAATTCTGTCAGCTCTGCAGGGGCAGGTGCAAAGATGTTTAACACCATGCCAGCTTCAGCTGGGAATGGTCGTCTGTGATAATGGCAGCAACCTTCCCTCCACCCTACGCCAGGGTAAGTTGACGCATGTACCATGCCTAGCAAATGTCCTAAATCTGGTGGTACAGCGTTTCCTAACCAGGTACCTAGGGCTGGCAGAGCTTCTCAGCCAGGCCAGAAAAGTCTGCAGCCACTTCCTGCAGCAAGTGTTCGCCTGGCAGAAATTCAAAGAGAATTGCACCTTCCCACAAACTGTCTAATCTGTGACATGCCCACCAGGTGGAACTTGACATTAGCAATGCTGCAGCATCTGCACAAACAGCAGAGGGCCATCAACGAGTACCTGTGTGAGTATGGCACAAGGACAGGTTCAGGTCAACTTGTTTTCCCCCCCGCAGTGGCTGATGATCAAGGATGCATGCACTGTACTGTCACCATTTGAGGAGGCAACGAGGATGGTGAGCAGGGACAGTGCATGCATCAGTGACACAATTCCTTTAGTGTTCCTGCTGGAGCACACTCTGAGGGGGAATTATAGATGTGGCTCTAGAGGCAGAGCAGCGGGAGGAAGAGGAGGCCTTCCCTAGCTCTCAAGGCCCCAGTCTTTCCGCAGACAGCATTCCTGCGGGGTCCTCCTCAGATCAGACAGGAGGAGGAGGAATATTTAAGTAGTGGGGGCATTGAAGGTGGGGATTCCTCAAGGGAGGGTTTTGTGTGCCCAGAAACCCAAGGACTAGTACGTGGCTGGGAGGAGGAAGTGCACGATGGGGTCATCCTCATTGACCAGGAAGACTCGGAAGCTAATGCCACCTCCAACCTACGCTGCATGGGCTCCCTTATCCTGCAAAGCCTGGTAAAGGAGCCCAGGGTTCGTGCTATCAAGGAGAGGGATCATTACTGGTTGGCAAGCCTTCTTGATCCACGATACAACGGTAAAGTTGTATAGCTCATCCTGCCCGCACAGGATGAAAAAACTTGAGGACGCTCTAATGCGACACTTGTGTAACACGTTTCCAGGCACTGGTAGGTTACCAAGTGATGACACAGGTGCTTCTGAGACTGCGGTTGATCAGAGAAAGAGCGGTGAAAGAGGCCGCTTGACTGATGCCTTTTCCAATTTTTTTAGTCCACGATGCCCAGGGACGTCAAATGTAGGCACCCATTGCCAGCGTCTTCACCGTATGGTGCAGGACTACCTAGGGGTAAGGGCAGACCTGGATACCTTTCCAGCAGATGATCCACTGGCTTACTGGGTGTTGAGATTGGATCACTGGCCAGAACTTAGCCAATATGCTATGCAGCTACTAGGTTGCCCTTCATCCAGCGTGCTTTTTGAAAGGACGTTCAATGCCGCTGGAGGTTTTGTCACAGACAAAAGAGTGCATCTGTCCGCCGACTCTGTAGACCGGCAGACATTTATAAAAATGAATCATCCTGGATCAGCAGCTATCAATCCCCTGGTGCTGACGTAACGGAATAGATCGGGGATCTCTTCTGCATTCACAAAACCTCCACCACTGCACTCTTCCACAATACCACAAAGGGGTTACGGTGTGAAGGCACTTGCTGCCACCAAACGCACAATATTTGGGTGCACTGCCACTGACGCCTATATTACCAGATTTATATCATTTTAATATTGGACCGCAGGGTCCAACCCTGCACTCTTCCACAATACCACAAAAGGGGTACGATGTGAAGGCACTTGCTGCCACCAAAGGCACAATATTTGGGTGCACTGACACTGACGCCTTTATTACCAGATTTATATCATTTTAATTTTTTGGACCGCAGGGTCCAACCCTGCACTCTTCCACAATACCACAAAAGGGGTACGATGTGAAGGCACTTGCTGCCAACAAAGGCACAATATTTGGGTGCACTGACACTGACGCCTATATTACCAGATTTATATCATTTTAATATTTGAACGCAGGGTCCAACCCTGCACTCTTCCACAATACAACAGAGGGGTTACGGTGTGACGGCACTGTTGCCGACACTAAAGGCCCAATTTTAAAGCACCTATTGTTATTTTTGTCCAAAGCCTGCATAAGTTTCATCATAATTTAGCCAAAAAATCACTGCCCCAAGCAGTTGTTTATGAATAGATTAAAGGAAAACCATTTACCGTCATTTGAAACGTAATTTTTTTGTTTTTAATTGTTTCTATACATCCTACAAATCTGCCACTTCACGGGGAGGTTATGGGGACCTCCTAGGCACGATATTTGAAGGAATTTTTCGTTTTTATTTTTAACCCTTATTTCATGGAAAACTCACTGTTCCTTTAAAAACGTTTTTTTTTTAACTTTTTGTCCGTGTTTCCTGTCCCCCAGGGCACTACCCGGACCCCCATACACCTTTTATGGCAAATATCTTGCATATATGCAATCTTGCAGGGCACTCTAAAAATCGAACTTTTGAGTCCCATTGACTTGCATTGAGTTCGGTTTGTGTTCGAACTCTAACTTTTGAAATTGTTCGAGTTCCAATGCGAACCAAACACGGGGGTGTTCGGCTCATCCCTAGTAAAGATAGATAGATAGATAGATATAGAGATAGATAGATAGATGGATAGATATGGATAGATAGATAGATAGATAGATAGATAGATAGATAGATATGGATAGATAGATATGGATAGATAGATAGATAGATAGATATGTATAGAAAGATAGATAGATAGATAGATAGATACTGTATGTATAGAGAGATAGATAGATAGATAGATAGAGATAGATATGGATAGATAGATGCTTAGATAGATATGGATAGATAGATAGATAGATAGATATGTATAGAGAGATAGATAGATAGATGCTTAGATAGATAGATAGATAGATAGATAGATATGTATAGATAGATAGATAGATATGGATAGATAGATAGATAGATAGATAGATAGATAGATAGATGCTTAGATAGATAGATAGATAGATATGGATAGATAGATAGATAGATAGATATGTATAGAGAGATAGATAGATATGGATAGATAGATAGATAGATAGATGCTTAGATAGATAGATAGATAGATAGATAGATATGGATAGATAGAAAGATAGATAGATAGATATGGATAGATAGATAGATAGATAGATATGGATAGATAGATAGATATGGATAGAGAGATAGATAGATGCTTAGATAGATAGATAGATAGATAGATATGGATAGATAGATAGATATGGATAGAGAGATAGATAGATGCTTAGATAGATAGATAGATAGATAGATATATGTATAGAGAGATATATAGATAGATAGATGCTTAGATAGATAGATAGATAGATATGTATAGAGAGTTAGATAGATAGATAGATAGATAGATGCATAGATAGATAGATAGAAAGATACAGATAGATAGATAGATAGATAGATAACATAGATAGATAGATAGATAGATAGATGCATAGATAGATAGATAGATAGAAAGATACAGATAGATAGATAGATGCATAGATAGATAGATAGATAGAGATACAGATAGATAGATAGATGCATAGATAGATAGATAGAAAGATACAGATAGATAGATAGATAGATAGATGCATAGATAGATAGATAGAAAGATACAGATAGATAGATAGATAGATAGATGCATAGATAGATAGAAAGATACAGATAGATAGATAGATGCATAGATAGATAGATAGATAGATAGAGAGATACAGATAGATAGATAGATAGATAGATAGATAGATAGATGCATAGATAGATAGATAGAAAGATACAGATAGATAGATAGATAGATAGATGCATAGATAGATAGAAAGATACAGATAGATAGATAGATGCATAGATAGATAGAGAGATACAGATAGATAGATAGATAGAAAGATAGAAAGATAGATACATAGATAGATAGAGAGATACAGATAGATAGATAGATAGATGCTGCTTAAATAGATAGATACTCTCTTTTCCAAATCTCAAGCAATATTCACATTGCATTATCATTCTTGCATTGTACAACGTGTAAAAGATACTTCTGAAAGCACATAATTAACAGCTTGACATATAATATATAAATCATTTAAAAGAGTCATATTGTTTTCCACGCGGCTCTTATGAATTAACGAACACAAAGCAGCTATACGGTAACGTTGGCACATATAATATACATGAGCATTAAAAAGGGGATCTCGAAGGGACAATCTGTAAATACGAGCGCGGCACCTGTGTCTTTACGTGCACGTGCGACTGCTTTAGCTGTTCCATTGATTTTTCTTTAATTAATTTGGGGAAGACGGCCGTTTTTATTACACATCGAACCGAAAGTCATATCATTTTATTGTTCTACCTTCATCTTCACTGAGGCGCTTACAAAGAGCCCCGGCTTGGGGTGTGGGCGGGTAACGCAGAAGATAATCTTTCTGGAAGGACGGGACACGATCCCTCTGGACCTGACCTTGAAAGGTCACCACAATAAGGTCCAGTTACTCCTGGCTTCGGACTCTAGGTATTTCAGTCCAAGCCTTTTCTACCCTTAGACAGCTGTGATTCCAGGTCGTGAGGGATGTATATCTTTAATATACCATTCCCTGCTCACAACACACTCTTATCATCCATCTACGACTCAAATTGTTATCACTTACAGGCTATTTGATTATGGCGTATAATTGGCCATGTTCTCGGACTCGGCTATACCTGCACTGCTGGGCTCCATCAATTACTCAGGATGGTACCCGTGTCTGATTGAGTTTGTTATGTAGAGCAGGAAGAAAGTGACAAATCGTTCCATCGCGAGACAAAAGGGATGGGGGTCTGGATCAAACCTCTTTATTTGCTTTGCTTACTTTTAGCATGTGGATCCCAGGGGGCCATGTATCTGCCTCATGAAATCTGTTCAATGGGAAAAAAAGTGAAAGTAATGTCAAAATCCAATCGTTCCTGTTGGAAATCATTATTTTGTTGGCGTCTAAATACTTATTTGGTCTGTGCGTGTTGTCAGTTTTTTTTTTAAAAGCGTATTGAGTTCTTAAAGGAACATCCTGTTAAAAAATACAGTTCCCTATTTTTGCCCACAAATAATTGGGCAGATGCTGCTGACAGTCTCTGACCAATTATTTTTTTGTAATTCTTTATTTTTCAGGAGAATTTACTCACCTTTTTCTTCCTTGCCGCTCCTCCTCTTTGGCTCAGGAATTCCTGAACCAGACATCCCTAAAGCTTTCCTGTACAATTTGTGCTCCTATGTAACTTGGGTAGCGCAGCAACTACAAATTGCACACCCCAATGGGACTTGCGCACTTTTGTACTCAAGTTCCGTAGCCCCTGCTGAGAACAATGGATTGGAGCTGCATGCATGTGCAGGTCCATCGGTTGCCTCCCTGAGAACACTCGCTACAGCGTGTAGTCTCAGGGAGGGTGACATCGGCAAGCTCTCTGCATGCCGATGTCATTAGTGCCTGATCTGGTGCCAAGAAATTCAAAAATCCCAGCTGCTGGCGACACTGGGTGAAGTGGAGGAAACTCCTCCACTTCACCCCACTATTTCACCAGATTGGGTGGTTGGTGGGAAGAGAAAAGGAGGCACTCTTCACATCCTGATCACTTTATAACTGTAAAGTGGTCAGGATGAGTAGATTGTTCCTTTAAGAAGAAAGGTGGTTTCTTGTTTCTATTCTTTCTAGAGGTACAGGATGTGAGATGTGTGCGAGGTATGGGATATGAGGTGTGAGAGTTACGAGATGTGAGGTGTGAGAGGTATGGGATATGAGGTGTGAGAGTTATGAGATGTGAGGTGTGAGAGGTATGGGATATGAGGTGTGAGAGGTATGGGATGTGAGGTATGAGAGGTACTGGATGTGAGGTGTGAGAGGTACGAGATGTGAGATGTGAGAGGTACGAGATGTGAGAGGTACTGGATGTGAAGTTTGAGAGGTATGGGATGTGAGGCGTGAGAGGTACGAGATGTGAGTTGTGAGAGGTAAGGGATATGAGGTGTGAGAGATACGGGATGTTAGGTATGAGAGGTATGGGATGTGAGGTGTGAGACGTACAGGATGTGAGGTGTGTGAGGTATGGGATATGAGGTGTGAGAGATACGGGATGTTAGGTATGACAGGTATGGGATGTGAGGTGTGAGACGTACAGGATGTGAGTTGTGAGAGGTACGGGATATGAGGTGAGAGAGATATGGGGTGTGAGTTGTGAGAGGTATGGGATATGAGGTGTGAGAGATACGGGATGTTAGGTATGAGAGGTATGGGATGTGAGGTGTGAGACGTACAGGATGTGAGGTGTGTGAGGTATGGGATATGAGGTGTGAGAGATACGGGATGTTAGTATGACAGGTATGGGATGTGAGGTGTGAGACGTACAGGATGTGAGTTGTGAGAGGTACGGGATATGAGGTGAGAGAGATATGGGGTGTGAGTTGTGAGAGGTATGGGATATGAGGTGTGAGAGATACGGGATGTTAGGTATGACAGGTATGGGATGTGAGGTGTGAGACGTACAGGATGTGAGTTGTGAGAGGTATGGGATGTGAGGAGTGCGAGGTACGAGATGTGAGTTGTGAGAGGTACGAGATGTGAGATGTGAGAGGTACGAGATGTGAGTTGTGTGAGGTATGGGATATGAGGTGTGAGAGATACGGATGTTAGGTATGACAGGTATGGGATGTGAGGTGTGAGACGTACAGGATGTGAATTGTGAGAGGTATGGGATATGAGGTGAGAGAGATATGGGATGTTAGGTACGAGAGGTATGGGACGTGAAGTAGATGAAACTTGCAAAGGCATTCATTATAGACTGTAGAGGGATAATCTGGGATTTTTAAGGCAGATGCGAAGAGGGTTACAGTAGTCAAGGCGGGAGATATTAAGAGCTTGGATGAGCATTTTAGGGTCCTCGGTTAGAATAGGTGGGAGCATGCAATGTTTTTTTGCCTTTAATTGCCAAGATTTGGTTAGAGAGAGACTGTATGTGAGGCGTGAAGGAGAGATCAAAAACAAAGAGGACATCGAGGCAATGAGCCTAAGAGGTAAAAGTACCAAAAACCTCAAGTAAAAATAAGCTCGGAATATTCATGGATATAATACTTTATATGTGTAATATCAGTTTACTAATCCAGTTATACTTCTGATATTCAAGTCTGGGAGGACGCGTTCCCCTTTCTGTGACAAAATTAAAAATTGCTTATTTTTCACTTGCCTTTGGGTGACGTTGACATTGATGGGGACGGATGGAAGAGATTAACCTGTGTGTTAGTTCAGCATTGCTATGTAGTGTGTATTTTCATTATATATAGATACTTATTGCTAAAGCTGCTACGACACGTAAAAGACTAACGAAATACTCTGTACGGCAAAGCTTTAAGGCGTCGGGGATTTTAGTGTCAATATGATTTTTATATTTTTTAGCTTCTCACAAAAAAGTACGATTCATGACCTGCATAAGATCAGTTTGATTTGCAGGTCTGAAACGCACTTTATGTCGATTGGAGTCATACAGCCCAATCCAAAGCACATTTACACAATTACACTATTTGTCTGGAAGTGAAAGGACTTTGCAGTTCTATTTTTATCATATATTTATGTGTGTGTGTGTGTGTGTGTGTCTGTACTGTGTACATGTATGGATGAATGACATACAGGGTTAAATATTCAGGGAGATCCAAAAAGTCTCTCATTTGGTGACTTTTCGTTCCCTGCACTTCGGGGCGAGTTGGCGATTCCTAGTTCGCTGACCCTGCGGTGTATTCAGCAAGCACAGCAGGGTCCCCGTAGTGCAGGAAAAACTTGCCGCAAACACACTGAACACTCACCAAACACTCAACGAACACTCAACGAACACTCAATGAACACTCAACGAACACTCAATGAACACTCAACGAACACTCACCGAACACTCAACGAACACTCAACGAACACTCAACGAACACTCACCGAACACTCAACGAACACTCAACAAACACTCAACGAACACTCACCGAACACTCAACGAACACTCAACGAAAACACTACACGAAAACCTGCAGAAACCGCTGCAATAACCAAGTCGAACACGCTGGAAAAATCTGAGCAGCCGTCAATCACAGTGCAGAGCAGCTACTGGAAAAAGCCGACACGCAGACGAACGGGGTCAAAAAAAAAAACAGTTCGCTTGAAAGTTTGAAATTTGAAACGCCGTTTGCAGAATAACTACTGAACGAAAATGTCTGGAATTTACACATAAGATCCAATGAAAAATGAAAAAAACGATTTAAAAAAAAAACGGAAAATAAAATTTGACAAAAAAAATCCCCAAAAATGCCTAAAAGATCCTAAAATAGCCAAACCACAAAAATTCTTCCATTTATCTCACTTTCCAGATCGGCTATTTGGCATAGATTGTTCTATTCTCCTGGTTTTCACCTTTCTCTGAATAACCCTACATATGTGCCAGGTGTTTCAAATTGGGGGTAAATGTTCGCGTTTGTCAATACTTTACAAATAAATGGGCTGCTGTTTGGACCTGGTGGCAGACATATTCGATGTATGATCATATTTTGTAACTGGATCCTAGTTGTTTTGCCTACGTCAGATGGACTGAAAGCCTTCAAAGCCGTATTAGAGTGGAGTGTTCTGAATTTGGAGTGGTTCATGCCAATGATTTACCCAATATTATTCATTTCTGTAATTAAAATTTCAGGTTTTCCGTACAAAATATGCTCCGAAAGTCCTTATAAAATTTGGATGGGCGGAAAGTGGATTGTTGCCATTCTTTAGAGCGGGGTTCGGCGACCTTGGCTCTCCAGGTGTTTTGAAACTTAATTTTCCATGATGCTCAACCAGTCTCATGGGTGGCTGACCTCCATGGGAGATGTAGTTCCAAACATCTGGAGGGCCAAGTTTGCTGACCCCTGCCTTAGACTGTCCATGATTGACATTGTGAACTTCCTAACAGACTATAAAAACAAAACCTATAGCCAAGTCAAGACAAGGTCAGGGGCAACAGATAATCACAATGTTGAGTGTTCAGACTACTAAAAGTCCAAAAAAGAGAAAACTAAGTGAATCAGAACCTAAATGTTGTACAGCTGTATGTTTTCCAGTTAAGACATGCAACTATTACTATTACTTACCTTTTAAACATACCCTATACTCCTGTCAGGCATCTCCCATCGCAGTATTCCAGTAACACCCCTTCACTATGTCCTTCGATCTCACAGCAATCCCGTGCCTCATGAAAACCCAGAGTCCATCACATTGATATTGGGGACATTATGGTGATATCAATGCTTTGTGAATCTCAGCCAATGGTTCTCCACACTACAATGGTGTGAGTGAAGTCCCTTAAAGGAACACTCCACTCAAAAATCACCCCCCCCCCCGTTTTTCTATCCCTATTCCCTTAATTAATCGTTAGGGTGTTTTTTTTTTGTGTAACTGTAATACTTACCCTAAAATCCACTTGTTTCCAGCGGAGTCTTTTTTTTTTATTTACTCACCTCCCTCCTCTTCCGCTCCCGTCCTTCTTGCATTGTTCTTGCCTTCTGGTTTACGTGAGAGGCGCGCATGCGCGCCTCTCACGTAAGCCAGCCCATTGGCAGGCTTCCTCCCGGCTCCCTCTGAGGATTAGTGTTGCGCGCAAGAAGATGCGGGCAACACTAACCCTCAGCCGCTGCCGCCAGCTACTGTGGCGAGTTGGAGACATCATCGCGCTGAAAGCGCAATGACGTCTCCTACTCGGCAATAGTCGGCAGAAGCGGGAAATCTGAATCCCGCTCTGCCGACTGACAGCTGAACTGCTGAGCGGAGGGAGGGGGGACAGATGGCAGCATACTCCGGGCATCATGACCACCTAAAATAGCTTAGGTGGTCATGTTGCCTAGAGTATCCCTTTAATCTCAATGATCTAAGACTTTGCTATAATCTAATTTTCATCACTGAAAAAAATGTAATCAACTCAGTTATTATGTCTAAAACTATGACGAAACTTTATTGACATTTTCATTGACTATTAAAATGTAAATGACAATCTTAGGGAGAGACTCATTTTAATTTAGTTTTAGCCATAGTACTTTGACTAAAACGCCATTTAGGTCTAGTCATATTTTAATCGTCGACTAAAACTATGATGAAAATCTATTGATATTTGACAAAAACTATGATTAAAATCTATTGACATTTTCATCAACTATGACGAAAACCTATTGACGTTTTCGTTGACTAATAAAAATGAGACAAAAATGTTAAGAAGGGGATCATTTTAATTTAGTTATAGTCTTAGCTCTTTTACTAAAATGCCACTTCATTTTATTCATATTTTATTCATCGACTAAAACTATGTCGAAAATCTATTGACATTTTCATCAACTAAGACGAAAATCTATTGATGTTTTCGTGACTTACAAAAATGAGACAAAAATGTTAAGAAGGGGATCATTTTAATTTAGTTTTAGTCTTAGTTCTTTTACTAAAATGCCACTTAGTTTTATTCATATTTTATTCATCGACTAAAACTATGATGAAAATCTATTGACATTTTCATCAACTATGACGAAAATCTATTGACGTTTTCGTTGACTTATAAAAACGAGACAAAAATGTTAAGAAGGGGATCATTTTAATTTAGTTATAGTCTTAGTTCTTTTACTAAAATGCCACTTCATTTTATTCATATTTTATTCATCGACTAAAACTATGACGAAAATCTATTGACATTTTCATCAACTAAGACAAAAATCTATTGATGTTTTCGTGACTTATAAAAATGAGACAAAAATGTTAAGAAGGGGATCATTTTAATTTAGTTTTAGTCTTAGTTCTTTTACTAAAATGCCACTTAGTTTTAGTCATATTTTAGTTATCGACTAAAACTATGACGAAAAACTATTGACATATGAGCAAAACTATGGTTAGAATCTATTAACATTTTCATCAACTAATTAAAAACTAGCCAAAAATGTAACGGAGGGGCTAATTTTAATTCAGTTTTAGTCAAAGTCGTATGACTAAAACACTAGCTTTAGTCATATTCTAGTCCAGTAAATTAACACTTTTAACAGTTGCAACAATGATGATTTTCACTGTTGTTTACGCCCTGGTAAACTCCAGTAAATAGTGGATAACTCCCTATGTCATCATACAGAGTTATTCAAAGAGAATCGAAAACTTTTCGTTCTCTTCAATTCGGTATGATTTGGCGATCCCGTTTCGGCCACCCTGCGGTGTATTCAGCAAGCACCACAGGGCCGCCAAAATGCAGGGAAAACTCACCAAAAACGAGGGCGAAAGCACACCAAAACCCGCAAAAACATCTGGATTAACCCACTGAAAACACCAGAAAAACCCGAGCAGGAGTCGATCACATGCAGCACAGCCACTGGAAAAAGCCGACACCGCAGACGAAGGAGGTGAAGAAAAGACAAAACAGTCCGCTTGAATGTTTGAAAAGCGAAACGCTGTTTGCAAAGAAACTACTGAGCGAAAATGTCTGAAATTTACATATGATCCAATGAATGATAATAAAAAGGGCTGTTACAGGAAAAGAACAAAAGTTTTAAAAAAAAAAATCTGCAAAATTTTTTGGGCAAACAAATACCGAAAAATGCTTAAAATATCCAAAAAAATATAAAAATAAAGAGACTCTTTACTGCAGAATATCATAATGAACGGTTTATTAGATATTGAATTAAAACAGGAATATTTTTAGCACTGAAGCCTATGGGATTCGCCTGAATAAACCTGCTGAATTAAACCACCGAATGGCAGGGCAATTCGGCAACTTTTCACTGCTGGTTTGTGTTCTCTGAATAGACAAAGCATTGCTTCTCCATGGGGATTTCACTGCCCTCGAACAGGCACCGAACAGGCACCGTATGTGCAGGCAATTCGCCAGGATTTGGCGAATTGCCTGCTCTCTGGATAGCCGAATGGCCAAGAAAGGTAACCGAACGCTGATTTTCAGCGTTCGGTTCCCTTTCGGCAGCCATTCGGATCTCTTTGAATAACCCTGATAGTCATCATAGTACACCCCTCCTTATTTCTTCATCACTTCTGGGAATCCAAAACTCCACTTATATATGGGACTTCTACCCATATACGGGACAAAAAATTTTTTGACCCATATAATGAAAGCAATAAAAATAACAAATTAAATCAAAACTTTGTAGCTTTTATCTCTGGTTTTCAGTGTTGCTTTCATTAGTTCCCATCTGAGGCTAGGGTGAGACGAACGCATTTTTCACGTCGTCCGTGAAAAAGTGCGTTCGAACGAATGGACGTATTTTTTCAAAGAATACGCGATAGCGGTCATACTATACGCATTTTCGTCCGTGATTTTGTACGGATCATCAATAAAACACTTTTTGCATCTGGACGTGATGTTGGCCAGACATTAGCAGCGTCTGACGTCTCCTAATCACGCACACACGCCGCTAGCGGACACAGCGCACTCTGTACGTCAGTACTAGCGGTATCACGTTCTTGAAAAAATGCGTTTGTTTGCCGCTTGCGTTGCGCGGCCGCACTTTTGTGCGGCCGTACTTCGTATATTGCCCGTCATTGGCCATCATCTGCTGCTGCTACGGCCGTGATAAAGTGCGGCTGCACGCGCGTTCGCACTGCGTTCGTCTGACCCTAGCCTAAATGGTAAATATAAATAGAATGAGCATTTTCTCAACAGATGTACAGCTATTAGCCTGTAGTTCATAATTTTGAAGGAAAGTTATACAAACAGCATACAGTATATAACAAACCTCAAACCTTCGTTATATGACATAGCAGTGATTTTTGTACAAAAATAATAAAATTTTGCACATTTTAATGAGTCCGTATTTATTTTCTAGAAGGAAATTGAAAATTTAAATGTGGATTTTGTTTTAAATCCAAATTAATTTATTGTGATTCAGTTGTTTGGGAAGAATTTGTAAAGCTGTGTCAGACACTAAAATATGGAAAATGAATGAACATCTTGACGCTTAGGATGTTTTATTTTTCTTTTGACCTTAAAGTGGTAATGTCGTTTTTTTTTCCCACATTAACAAGTAAACAGAAAAGGGCCATAAAACAACAGGGAACATGTTACTGTATTTGGGAAACCAGGGTTAATGGATTTTCCTGAATATTTCAAAGAGGTGTTTATTACACGTTCGGAGGTTTTCATTTGCAAAACAAGCAAGTAGTCGGCGGCCTTAACGAGGCTTGAAAAAAAGAAATACAATAAGATTTCTAAATACACTCACGTGTAAAAAAAATAACTCGTCAAACTGAATGCTGCAAGAAAGATGAAACAGATACATTACAAACAAAAGAGAGGTTAAAACAACCGCACGCCTATAAAAAAAAAGAAAGAAAAAAAAAACATGGTTATTTAATGTAAAAATGAAATATAAATATCAAAATCACTATAGAAATAAAGAATAAACACTCAAGTGAAGAGGCAATTAAACGTACGTGCGAGTATATAGAAGGGGTCTTTTGATGCACCAGAGACCTCTTTAGTCGTGCATAATCTCTCAAGACAAAAAAGAATTGTAGCGACTAAAATAAAAAGTCTCACTCAAAATAGAAATGCTGCACATATATTCGACGTTGGCTGAAGTGCTGCCTCTGAAAACAGCAATGCAAGAATAAAAGAACGAATAATAAAGGGACTATTGACACGACAAGTGGAGAAGAAAGAAGTTGATAAAAAACAACAAACAAGAAAAAAAGAAGCTGAGAAAGCTGAAATGAAATGTCAATAGATAAGCCAAAACACAACAGTAATGGTGTGACAATGGGTTTCCTCAAACTCAGACCTCCCCAAATGACATGCTGACATTTATTCGGCATGTGGGATGCATTGTTAACAATTAAATCTAGGTTCAATTTTGCATAAATATTAATGTGAATTTACTTATTTGTATTTCTTTCATATATTTGTTTATCCTTTACAGAAAGATTGCTGGGATGAAAGGTTCTGAACTCTAGATGGCATCCCTTGTCTTGCATAATGTCACACAGGGTCTGCATTATCAGCATACAGGCAGAAGTGGTTTTTGTGTCAAATACAGTAAGTGTGATAAACAGATACAAATTAAAAATGCTCAGATATCCTATCATGACTATTTTGTGTTAAGAACTTATAAATGCACAATCACTTACCAGGTTATGAGAGACAACATTTTTCTAGACCACAATACATGTTGGACAGCCCTTATCCTGATTGCTCGTGACCCAGAGCATTCAGGGTTTTGGATTCCTCCAGATTTCAAAATCCAGGAGAATATGATGTCTGAGAGGCAGGAAAATTATGTTCCCCATCTTGCTGTAACCCCCCCAGGGGTGTACACATGCTGGGAGTGCTGTGCAGGGTAACTCCGTGGACATGATGCTGAGTGTGACTACGAGCAGCATGTCACACACTTGTGTTACCTGAAGGCTCCCAGCATGTGTCGTGGTCTCTGCAGTGCTCAGGACTTACATTAATGAGCGCCAGGGCCCATCTGGAGCAACCCTAATCCAGAACTACTAAATCAGGAAGGTTCTGAAAATTCCAGTTTTCTGATTCATCCAGATTTTGGTATTCCCGGTTAAGGGTGCCCAACTTGTAGCTAGCATGCAGCCTTTGGAATTCTCTGGCTGCCCGTAAATTAGCACTTCCTATACAAAGTATATGAAGTTATAGGAAGAGTTGGTTACAGTCAGCTAGTGCGGAAGAGTAGCAAAGGAAATTTCCAGCTCATTGCTGGAGAATGTGAGCTGTTATGATTAGCGGATGGGGTCATTGTACTCAACGGCTCGCTTGTTAACCATAACGGCTCATTCAGAATAGAGCCCCGAACCTTTCAACAACACAACGTCTGATGACATTCACCCTCAGAATCATTCATACACTGCTACTTCCTTCGTCAATCTACTCTACCGTGTCTTGCTCTCTGTTCTGTTTTTCATTTCAAATTATCTCCATCACATCATCCTAGCAGAGTTTCCAACGGTTTTCCAGCTCCTATTCATCATTATCTGCTGAGGGTGAAGAGGGAACAGGGTTGTGATAAAGATAGATAGATAGATAGATAGATAGATACTAGTGATAGATAGATAGATACTAGTGATGGATAGATAGATACTAGTGATGGATAGATAGATAGATAGATAGATAGATACTAGTGATGGATAGATACTAGGTATAGAGAGAGATAGAGATAGATAGAGATAGATAGATACTAGTGATGGATAGATACTAGGTATAGAGAGAGATAGAGATAGAGATAGATAGATAAATAGATAGATAGATAGATAGATACTAGGGAGAGAGAGAGATCAAAAGATTAAAGACAGATCGGTTAATAGAATATAGATAGATGGACAGATAGACAGATAGACAAGATAGATAGATAGGCAAGAAAAAGTATGTGAACCCTTTGGGATTACGTGGAGTTTTGCATGAATTGGTCATAAAATGTGCTCTGATCTTCATCCAAGTCACAACAATTTGAAAAACACAGTCTGCTTAAAGTAATACAACACAAACATTATATGTTTTCATGTGTTTATTGAACAGAACATGTAAACATTCACAGTGCAGGGTGGAAAAAGTATGTGAACCTTTGGACTTAATAACTGGTTGACCCTCAAAAGCATTTCAATCGGGTTGAGGTCAGGACTCTGACTGGGCCAATCCAGAAGGCGTATTTTGTTTTGTTGAAGCCATTCTTTTGTTGAATTACTTGTATGCTTTGGGTCATTGTCCTGTTGCATCACCCATCCTCTGCGGAGCTTCAGTTGGCGGACAGATGGTCTTACATTTTCCGGCAAAATGTCTTGATAAACTTTGGAATTCATTTCTCCATCAATGACAACAATCCGTCCAGGCCCTGAGGCAGCAAAGCAGCCCCAATCCATGATGCTCCCTCCGCCATGTTTTACAGTGGGGATGAGGTTTTGATGTTGGTGTGCTGTGCCTTTTTTTCTCCACACAGTCAGGGTTATCCAAAGAGATTCGAAAAGTCACCGCATGGTTCAGTGACTTTTCGTTCTCTTCAATTCGGATCGTGTTGCCGATCCCATTTCGGTGACCCTGCGGTGTATTCAGCAAACACCACAGGGTCCCCGAATTGCAGGGAAAAGCTACCGCAAACCCGACGAAAACTAACCGCAAAACCCACCGAATGCACGCTGAAAACCCTCAAAAACATCTGGATTAAGCCATCGAAGACGCCGGATAAACCCGAACAGGAGCCGATCACACGCAGCGAAGCCGCCGGAAAAAGCCGAGAAAAAGCCGACACCGCAGACAGAGGGAGGTGAATAAATTAGCAAAACAGTTTGTATGAATGTGAAAGTGAAAAGCTGTTTGCAAAAAAACTGAGTAAACTTAAAAAACAAAAAATCGGACTTTTAAAAAAAACAAAAAAATTCTGAAAAATGCTTAAAGTATCCTAAAAAATCTATAAGTAAAGAGACTCTTTACTGCAGAATTTTATAATGATCGGTTTATTAGATATTGAATTAAAATGGGAATATTTTTAACATTGAAGCCTATGGGATTCTCCTGAATAAACCTGCCGAATTAAACCACCGAATGGCAGGGCATTAGGGGAACCTTTCACTGCTGGTTTGTGTTCTCTGAATAGCCGAAGCAGTGCTTTTTCATGGGGATTTCACTGCCCTTGAACAGGCACCGAACAGGCACCGTATGTTCAGACAATTCGCTAGGATTTGGCGAATTGCCTGCTCTCTGGATAGCCGAATGGCCAGGAAAGGTAAACGAACGCTGATTTTCAGCGTTCGGTTACCTTTCTCAAGCAATTCGGATCTCTTTGGATAACCCTGATAGTGTTGTGTGTTTTTTCCAAACAACTCAATTTTGGTTTCATCTGTCCACAGAATATTTTGCCAGTAGTGCTGTGGAACATCCAGGTGCTCGTTTGCAAACTTCAAACGTGCTGCAATATTCTTTTTGGACAGCAATGGCTTCCTCCGTGATGTCCTCCCATGTACTCCATTCTTGTTTAATGTTTTCCTTATTGTAGATGTGTCAACAAAAATGTTAGCATGTGCCAGAGATTTCTGTAAGTCTTTAGCTGACACTCTAGGATTCTTCTTTACCTCATTAAGCATTCTGCGCTGTGCTCTTGCAGTCATCTTTACAGGACGACCACGCCTAGCGAGAGTAGCAACAGTGCTGAACTTTCTCCATTTGTAGACAGTCTGTCTTACCGTGGACACATGAACATCAAGGCTTTTGGAGATACTTTTGTAACCCTTTCCAGCTTCATGCAAGTCAACAATTCCTGATCATAGGTCTTCAGAGAGCTCTTTTCTGCGATGCATGGTTCACATCAGGCAGTGCTTCTTGAAACCAGTAAACCCAAAACTGGTGTGTGTTTTTAAAGGGCAGGACAGCTTTCAGCAACACATCCAATAATATCACACTGATTGGACTCAAGGTTGGCTCACTCCTGGCTCCAATTAGCTCTTGGAGAAGTCATTAGGCTAGGGGTTCACATACTTTTTCCACCCTGCACTGTGAATGTTTACATGTTCTGTTCAATAAACACATGAAAACATATAATGTTTGTGTTGTATTATTTTAAGCAGACTGTGTTTTTCAAATTGCTGTGACTTAGATGAAGATCGGAGCACATATTATGACCAATTCATGCAAAACTCCACATAATCCCAAAGGGTTCACATACTTTTTCTTGCCACTGTAGATAGATAGATAGATAGATAGATAGATAGATAGATAGATAGATAGATAGGATTCTGGGATAGAATTCTTTCCTCCTGCCATGGTGTCACTAATCCAGCTATTAACAGTAATTGACCTGGTTAATTCTTTAGAATATCCTAAGTGCTTTTCATGGCAGGGTGAAGCGGTGACTTTTCTCTCTTAACACAAAACGACAAGGACAGGTTGTCTCTCAATACGTGGACGGCAGCAATGCACCGTGTCCGACTCCTGATGAACAGAACTGATAGATATTTAAAGCATTACCAGCCATCAAATGAAGTCTGTGGATTCATATCCAGAGTCTTAAACGAGACGGCAGGTTTAATGAAGATTGGTAACAGGCCGAAGATGGTTTCTCATCCCGGCTAATAAGAGTGAAAGATTTAACTACGGTCATTAGAGATATTGAAACTGATTGTGGCAGAATTTTAATCTACAAATGCTGTGGAATTCAGGTTAATGCGGAGATATCAATGTGTTAAAATGCAAAGCATTTGGGTCTGGGTAAAGGAAACTTTCTGTTAATGTGACGCGGCCATACATATAATTGTATCACCTTATATTAGTCCATCAAGGTCAAACAATATGATAGCCTTTTTATACACTACAGAGGAATCCATTTAAGATACATAAACACAACCCTTTAGCTATAAGTCAAAGCGTCATTATCGTTTCGATGCATCTCCATTCCAAGCAATGTCTAGTAGACTTGTACAACAGTTTTTCGACGAATCACGTATTCAAACAATCGTCGATTTGTCTGAATTTCAAAGTACCGGAAACCCCACATGGACTGAAATACTTAAAAACTGCTGCAGCGATTCTGTTATTACTTAATCTATTGGTATAGTGTGGCGTTAAGAGTGCTATCCGGACACCACCCTAAAAATATAAAACAAGGGGGGAAAAAACACTGTTGGGTGTCATAATAACCCATAGCAACCTATGCCCCCGCCATTGACTGTTCACTATTACCTAGCAATCAGGGGTCTAAAATATTAGAAGCTAAGCAGCTATTACTGCCCAGCTGCTAACATTTTATCGGAGAGCAACAGCATTAGACTACATGGCCATGGTAGGTTACCCTTCCAGGTCTCACCTATGCACTGCGGGAGAGGACTATAAAAATCAGGCTAGGGTGACATGCCAGGGGACTTGGGTGTGGGGTATTAATCATGGAGGTTGACACTTATCCATGGCAAGAGGGGGCTTTTAATTAATGTTTGAGGGGGAATGCCATTGTTCCCCCTAGACCCACAGCCATGAGTATCGGGTGGCGGGACTCTTCAAGTCCTGGGTGAAGGGACTGACATGTCTCTCTCCCATTTGTTTATTATAGACCCCATACATCACACATGGGTGGAGATGTGGGGTGGAGATGTCCACCGCCTATGTCTATTACCCTACCACCCAACGCCCATGTTTGATATTAGGGTATATAGGTGATAATAGTCATTATAACCCCCCCCCCCATTTTCAGTTATTTATTTATATTCAGTCATAGATGGCTATCAACTGACTAAATTAACACCCGCACCAGAGATCTTTGTCCACAGGCTTTTAGCAATGTCTGCAGGCAAATACTTCATTCTGCAATTTGGTTTGTGGAACCAAATTCTATGACCATAGATCGCTGTATGAACAAAATTTGAATGAAAGGTTTCATAATACTGAATTTTTCCGTTTTGCAAATTGTCTTGTGTAAACTCACCTATTTGGATGCCAAGACCTCCATAAGTTGGATCATGTATCTGACTTGGACTTTAGCTATTGAGAACTAGTCCTTCAAACCAGACCTAGAGGAACACATCAGTTAAGACATGGACTTGGTGTAGTCTACCACACCAAACCTGGTTTTAAAATGTTGACCCACACAGCAGGTGTAATAGAACCTCACATACGTAGAACTGCAGCTGACCTGGACCTGCGCACAAGACAGAGGAAAAGCTCACCTATTGAGACCTGGTACTCAACTGGACAAAACTTGTAGGAACTCAACTGTTGAGGTCTGTACATGACATGGACCTCAATTCCAGATCTGGTATTAACTCACCTGCTGAGACATGGATGACCCCAATCCTCCCAAAAAAGTGCACTCCAGCAGAAACAGGATATCACACCTGACGTGGACCTGAGCACCAGGGTAAAACCTCACATATTGAGACCTGGGATTCACCACAACAAAACTTGTAGGAAATCAACAGTTGAGGTTTATACATGGCATGGACCTTAATTCCAAATCTTTCATTCTCAGCTGCTGAGACACGGACCCTTTCCTGAACCTCTACACTAGTAGTAATAGGACATCATACTGAGATCTGCATTTTTCCTGGACCTCCACACCAGACATGATAGGAAGTCACCTGTTGAAACTTGGATTTGACCTGAAAACCATTCCAAACTAGGGATGTGCGTTTCGGGTTTCGGAATTTCGGAATTTTCACAAAATTTCCCGATTCGTGTTTTCGGATGCGGCCGAATTTCCGAAAATTTTTAGATCCGAAAATGGCAGATCCGAAAAGTTTTCCGAGCCGAAACGAAATATTTTCGGAATTTTCGAATAGACTTGAAATGTGTCAAATCGAAATTTATTGCTTTGAAACGAGGAGAACAGACGTTCCGAAAAAACGAAAATTTCCAAAATTACGAAAAGACGATACAAAAAACGAGCAAAGTGACACGAAAATACGAAAAACGGTTGAAATTCCGAAAACATGTACAATTCCGAAAAACGAAAATTTCCGAAATTACGAAAAGTCGATACAAAAAACGAGCCAAGTGACACGAAAATACGAAAAATGGTCGATATTCCCAAAAAAAGTACACGAAAAACGAATTGAGCCGAACCGAATCGAAACAGAAATCGGTCGAAACGAGCCGAATCAAAAAGTTTAAAATTCCGAAAAATCGAACCGAATCAAACCGAAAAAAAAATCGGTGCACAAGCCTATTCCAAACGCAATAAGACTACCACTGGAGGTTACAAAAATTGTTCAACTAGGCCAACTTTATTATTGGTCTCATAATAAGACTCATATTATATAATAAGTGATTTCCTCTTGAGTAATACCTCCCTCATAATTTCTCTTTACAACTCCTGGAGGACCTTACTAAGTCCGACAACCTGTTAAGCAACATTTACAGACATTTATAAAGGGAAACATCTCAAGCAACATCCATCCAGCAGATCGTTTTTTTTTTTTAAGATAAAGAAAAATATAAAATTAACTACCACTACTTTTTTAGTAAAGAATAAGTCACGGAACAGAGTTTTCTCAACACCACTTTGGGAATAAAAATTGACTTTTGACAAAGGTATCTAAGATACATTTACACGCAAAACGCGCCACGGAGGTCAAACCTGCAATATTGCTAATCCGCTTTATTTGTGTCTAATGTATGTATGTAGAATCCATACGTGTGCCGCAATATATTTACGGCAGGCCCTAGATAATTCTTACATTCACTCCCGTATTTACAGTAACCTCTTGTGTAATTATGCAATACAGAACTACTTACAGCTCATAGATACAGGCGTGTATTCTACACCTCATAAGCTCATTTTCTAAGGGAAATTGTCTGACACGCGGTATAAAATATCATATATTTTTTTTTCCAAATAAATTACCGTTTATACATACATCTGGGAAAAATATAAAAAAAACTAAAATTTAATAAATTCCGTTTTATTATTATTATTCCGTAGACTTTGTTTAAAATAACATGTTTTTCTCCTTATTTTTGGGTTATAATTCCCAGTTTCTTTAGCAAGATAATTTTTCATTAAAGAATTTATTTGACATTATTGAAGCATTGTATTTTTTTTTTTTTTTACCCCCCTCCGGTCTTTACATTTGGAATACATAACGATAACGCGGCCTGCTCTCAAACAAAAATTATGGGAAATCATTTATACAGTTATAAAGAAAAATCAATGCTATTCTATATTTAGTCTTTAGTAAACTCTAGTACAGTCGTTCTTAAGAAGCATTTTTTTCCCCGCAACAAATGAAATAACATTATATTAAATATAAATACTAAATAAATATATATATATGTCTTGCCATACAGATGTTTTTCTTTATTATTTATGTCATTTCTTATGTAGATAGATCGTTAAATAGATACATGTATAAAGAAATAATGAAGGCCTGAAGCACCTAAGGTGTAGGACCCTTAAGTTGCCTCTGATGCCAGGACGCAGGGAGGATTTTTCTAGAAGGTTTTGCAGCGCGTGAGGAGATTGAGCGGGAGTGGTGTGGGAGGAGTCGCCGGGAGGGTACTTAAGGTGCGTGTGGAGAGGCTCTGCGCGCCTTTTTCTCCTGAGGTAGAGCGGTTAAAATGGTTGTGGGGAGTCCTCTTTTAGCACTGGGTTATTGTTTTAATTTTGTTACTAGTTGGAAAGCCTGCCCAGAGGGCAGTCTATTGTTAATACTGCCCCAGCTCGTGGATATTGCCCCAGCTCGTGGATATTGCCCCAGCTCGTGGATACTGCCCCAGCTCGTGGATACTGCCCCAGCTCGTGGATATTGCCCCCACGCTCTCATGGATATTTGCCCCCACACTCTCATGGATATTTGCCCCCACGCTCTCATGGATATTTGCCCCCACACTCTCATGGATATTTGCCCCCACGCTCTCATGGATATTTGCCCCCACACTCTCATGGATATTTGCCCCCACACTCTCATGGATATTTGCCCCCACGCTCTCATGGATATTTGCCCCACACTCTCATGGATATTTGCCCCCACGCTCTCATGGATATTTGCCCCCACGCTCTCATGGATATTTGCCCCCACACTCTCATGGATATTTGCCCCCACGCTCTCATGGATATTTGCCCCCACACTCTCATGGATATTTGCCCCCACGCTCTCATGGATATTTGCCCCACACTCTCATGGATATTTGCCCCCACGCTCTCATGGATATTTGCCCCCACGCTCTCATGGATATTTGCCCCCACGCTCTCATGGATATTTTCCCCCAAGCTCTCATGGATATTTGCCCCCAAGCTCAGACCCCAGACCAGACATGGGGGGGCTGTTCGAATGCTCTATCGGCATTCGGACAGCCGCCCCTGGAGCTCCGTGACCGCGGCTTGGGTCCTTCAAAGAGCGGAAGCAAGGAAACTTTCCCTTCGCCGCTCAGGGGTTGGATGCGCGCGGCTACCCGGCTGCTGCGTGTGCATCTCGTAACCGCCGCGGCGAGCGCACGGCCGGCTCGTGCCGCGGCTGTTGCATGCGCGCGCAGCCAACCGCCGCTGGTTGCGCGTGCATGTGCAGAGAAGGCTTGGCGACACACACGCCAAGCCTTACTCTATTATAGTATAGGATGGGAATGGTTATGTCATAGTGGTGGGTTATTGTGTGGAGTTTTAGCTGTGGCCTATATATAATAAATATATATATTATTCCACATTTATGTGTTTGTGTATTTTTTGAGTATTTATTGTCTCCCTGCGTCCGAACCGGTCATCAGTAGGCGACTTATTAAATTAATTATATATTACAAGGTGTGACTAGATAAAAGGTTTCTTTGATATGTATACAATTTTTATTTTGCTTTTATAGCAAATGTGTGTTTCTCCCCTTTGCAGATTTACAGCAAATACTATAAAGGTGTTATTAAGAAAGCACCAAAATATCAGTGAAATTTTGGTGCTTTCTTGTTTGGCGCAATCCGATGTGTTTCTGCGATTCTATCAGGGTTATTCAAAGAGAATCGGAAAGTCACTGCACGTTCGGTGACTTTTCGTTCTCTTCAATTCAGTGCGATTTGGCGATCCCATTTCGGCGACCCTGCGGTGTATTCAGCAAGCGCCACAGGGCCGACGTAATGCAGGGAAAGGTCGCCGCAAACCAACCGAAAACTCACCGCAAAACGAGGGCGAATGCACACTGAAAGCAGCAAAAACATCTGGATTAACGCCGAACACGTCAGAGAAACCCGAGCAGGAGCCGATCAGAGCGCAGAGCAGCCGCCGGAAAAAGACGAATGGAGTGAAAAAAAAACCAGTACGCTTGAATGTTTGAAAAGTGAAACGCTGTTTGCAATGAAACTACAGAACGAAAATGTCTGGAATTTACATATAAGATCCAATGAATGATAATAAAAAGGGCTGTTACAGAAAAAAGAAAAAAATATTTTAAAAAAAGGGAAAAAAATGATTGTAAAAAAAATGCGCAAAAATTTCTAAAACATCCTTAAAAAATCTATAAATAAAGAGACTTTTTACTGCAGAATTTTATAATCAACGGTTTATTAGATATTGAATGGGAATGGGAATCGCCTGAATAAACCTGTCGAATGAAGCCACCGAATGGCAGGGCATTTCGGCAACTTTTCACTGCTGGTTTTTGTTCTCTGATTAGACGAAACATTGCTTCTCTAGGGGGATTTCACTGCCCTCGAACAGGCACCGAACAGGCACCGTATGTGCAGGCAATTCGCCAACATTTGGCGAACTGCCTGCTCTCTGAATAGCCGAATGGCCAAGAAAGGTAACGGAACGCTGATTTTCAGCATTCGGTTACCTTTCGGCAGCCATTTGGAGCTCTTTGAATAACCCTGTATGTCACCGACCCTGAATCAAATTCACTATTCACTGCAGGTTGCCGAAGTGCACTGAACATGGTGCAGTTGAACATCACCAATCAGAATGGCCGAACGCCGCCGAAGACCTTCCGAACTGAATGCCGAGCTCCACGATAGACCTGCAGAAACTGCAGAAAAAAGTACCGTAACTCTGCTATTTTTCTAAAATGTGTTTAATTAATGAAAATGTGTGTGAATAATAAAAAAAGTACAATAAAAAATAATTAAAAATAGCCATTAAAAAAATGGGAATCAAAAAATCATCTAAAAAATATAACAAGATGTTCCAAAAACCAACAGGGTTATCCAAAGAGATTCGAATTGCTTGAGAAAGGTAACCGAACGCTGATTTTCAGCGTTCGGTTACCTTTCCTGACCATTCGGCTATCCAGAGAGCAGGCAATTCGCCAAATCCTGTCGAATTGCCTGCACATACGGTGACTGTTCGGTCCCTGTTCGAGGGCAGTGAAATCCCCATGAAAAAGCACTGCTTCGGCTATTCAGAGAACACAAACCAGCAGTGAAAGGTTCCCCTAATGCCCTGCCATTCGGTGGTTTAATTCGGCAGGTTTATTCAGGAGAATCCCATAGGCTTCAATGTTAAAAATATTCCTGTTTTAATTCAATATCTAATAAACCGTTCATTATAAAATTCTGCAGCAAAAAGTCTCTTTATTTATAGATTTTTTAGGATACTTTAAGCATTTTTCTGAATTTTTAAAAAAAAAATTAAAAGTCCGATTTTTTTTTTTTTTTTTTTCAGTTTGCTTATTTTTTTTGTAACAGCCCTCTTTATTATCATTCCCTGGATCTCCTGTGAAAATTTCAGACATTTTCGCTCAGTAGTTTCTTTGCAAACAGCGTTTCTTTTTCCCAGATTCATACAAATGGTTTTTCTAATTTATTCACTGCCTCCTCTACGTCACAGCTGCTTCGGCTCTGTGTGATTCGGCTCCTTTTCGGCTCCTGTTCGTCTCCTGTTCGGCTTCTTCGAAGGTTAATCCAGATGTTTTTGCTTGTTTTCAGCGTGCATTCGGTTAGTTTTCGGTGGGTTTGCGGCAGCTTTTCCCTGCAATTCGGGGACCCTGTGGTGTTTGCTGAATACACCGCAGGGTCACCGAAATGCAATCGGCAAAAGGAACCGAATTGAAGAGAACGAAAAGTCACCGAACGTGCGGTGACTTTTCGAATCTCTTTGGATAACCCTGCAAATAAATAAGAAGACGATTTGCTGAAAATGAAAAAAATAAGGCTGGGGTCAGACTAACGCATTTTTAACGTGCGTTTAGGCGCACTTAGTCACGGCCGCACTAGCAGCAAATGACGGGCAATGACGGCCAATATATCAAGTACGGCCTCACGAAAGTCCAGCCGCGCAACGCAAGTGGAAAATGAACGCATTTTTTCGAGAACGTAGAACCGCTAGTACTGACGTACAGAGTGCGCTGCAGCGGCATAGCGGCGTGTGTGCGTGATTAGGAGATGTCAGATGCGGCTAATGTCCGGCCAACATAACGTCCAGACACAAAAAGAGTTTTATTGCCGATCCATAAAAAAATCACGCACGAAAATGCGCGTCGTCTGACCGTTTTCGCGCATTCCGTGAAAAAATACGTCAATGCGTTTGGACGCACCTTTTGACGGTCGCTGCGAATAATGCGTTCGTTTGACCCTAGCCTAAATGGTTGAATAAAAAAGAAATAGAAACAATAATATTTTTTACGTTGAAACCTATGGGATTTGCCTTTTTAAACCTGTCGAATTGAATCACCAAAAATCTGAGCATTTCACTGGAATTTCGGTGCAGTTCGGCGTTAGAATAGATTTACCATTACTTCTCTATGGGACAATTTCACTGCCGACGAAGATCACCAAATTGCAATTATGGGTCAATTCATTTATTCCCTAAGCAGACAATTCACCAAAGAGAGGCGAATTGACAGCGGTATACGGTGCAATTTGCAGCAATTCGGCAGCACCGAAATTGTCCCATAGAAGACTATTGGGTCTTCTATTCACAGAATGCTGAATTACACGGAAATTCCAGTGAAATGCCCTGATTTTCAGTTTTTCAGTTCGACGGGTTTAAACAGGTGAATTCCATAGGATTCAATGTAAAAAAAATATTTATTTTGTAATTTTCTTTTAAAAAACATTCATTCGTTTTATTTTTTGCAAAAATACATTTTTATTTTTTTTAAATACCTTTTTGTATATTTTAGATGAAATTTTTTGGTGAGTTTTAAGACTTTCTTTATATTTTGTAACAGACCTTTTTATTATTTTTTTAAAAGGACCTTTTTATTATTTGGACACAATAGACACATTTTTACTATATTTTTTATTGATTGAAACTCCTATTAGGATAATAGGAGACACCCATAAAAAAAAGTTTGGTAGTTCAGTTGAATTTGCCGATGCCAATTTGGTGCAATTCGGCTGGTATCGTCGCAATCCGTCAGTTTTCGCTGACATCCGGTAACTGCTTCGGCAACTCCAATTCCAACAAAATATGGTGACCCTTCACTAATTAGTGAACTCACCGTATTTTTGGAAAATTGGAGTCGCTGAAGGGAGTCGAAATACTGTGAAACACAAAGCCCCTTTGTGGATAGATCCTTATATTTTCATGCTTCGTCTCATATCCTTGTCGTTGCGGGATGTGTACAGAAATCTCAAAAATACAAACACCTGACTATTTTGGCATTTAACCCCTTCAGTACGGAGATCGCAATATCTCAGGCTTCAAAGGCAGCATCCGGTGCCCAATATCGAGATATCTCGATCTGCAGCCCAAAAGAAAGTGAAATTTGTTTGCTGCAAACAAATTTCGTTTGCTTTTGGGCTGCAGAAGGTGCCCCCAAAGTTTTAGCCCTGTGGGCACAATGCCTAAAGAACTAAAACTGTGTAGAATCGGCTAACTGAATGTCCTGACATCGGACATTCGGGAGCCGATGCGGGGAACACGAGCTGCGACTGTAAACTCAATTTGTCAGTAAATGACACCATCTACTGGCCAAATATGTTATTACAGTAAGAAATACTACACTGGGGCCCAAATATTTCTTACTGTATAATCAATTAAAAATGATTTTTGAAAGAAAAACTAAAACTGATCCCTGTTTTTAATCACTAGGTAGTGAAGGGGTTAATTCCCAATTTCCATGCAATTCTACACTAATTACTTGCTTTCAAAAAATGAGAATTAATGTGATGTTTTTTTCAAAAGCTTGCGGTGAACAAAGCAATTTTTAAAAAAATGGAATATTTATATCAAAATAGCCATCCTTAGAATTTGAGAACATTCTAGGGCAGGACTCAGCAACCTTGGCCCTCCAGATGTTTTGGAACTACATCTCCTATGACGATCAGCGACTCATTAAGTCGGCAGAGACTCGTGAAAAATGTGCTTCAAAAACATCTGGAGGACCTAGGTTGCTGACACCTGTTCCGGAGTTAGATATTTTGCTTCGTATCACTTTTGCGATTTATTGAATATTTTGTCCTACTTTCGCGTGCCTGTCATACAGTTTTCTTTCTTAAGTCTCCAAATCTCAGCTCTTAGTGGATAAATCCTACAACTTATCATGTTTTTAAGGGGTTTATGTGTTAACTGTTTAGCTATCCGAAGGAAAAAAGAGCCAAATTTTATTTCTTTTAACAAAAACTAATATTTTAGAGGAAAAAGTTAAAATCAACTCTCAATTCACTAAGGGCGTATTACGACGTTCGCGCACAAAATGCTCGTTAATGTCTAACGTGAGTGACCCTGCGCGAACCCTTTGTGAGCGCAATTTAGTGCGCGCATCCTATACTTAACATTGTGAGCGCAAATGCGTTTGTGCGCTGGTGCGCGCGCAAATGCGTTTGTGCGCTGGTGCGCGCATGGCATTACAATGTTAGCGCAAAATTTAACGGACAGCGTTTGCGCGCATAATTTTAACGTCTTTGAAAAGCTGGCGGTAACGGCAAATTGTAACAACCTGACCGTACCAACCTGCGAATTCACAACGGAGAACGTCGATGCGCACGTTTTTTTTACTAGATCTGTCAAAAATGACGGCCACTACCTTGTCTTCCGTCAGAACGTACGTCTGTTGTGCGCAGTCCGCACAAAAATGCATTCGTCTGACGGACTTGCGTTAAAAATGACATTGCGCTCACTGATTTCTGCGCGCATTTTTGCGCGTCGGTTTTACAAGTGCAATTTCCCGACGGATGAAAAAATGCGCGAGGAATGTAATTCCAGCGGTGATATTCGTGCGTTAACGTTTAACGCTTCGTGCAAAGAAACACGCGTTTAGCGTGCGTTTCTGCGTTAAGAATGTAATAGGACCCTAAGGCTGGGGTCAGACGAGCGTGATTTCTACGGGCTGTACGTCCGTGCAGTACGGACATCGTCAGTACGGATGACACAGTAGTGGTCACACAGTCCGTTTTTTCACTGAAGTTATTTTTGACGGATGTAGGAGGGGAAAATAAATTACAATGAAAAAACATTCTGTCCGTCAAAAATGCTGGACGTATAAATGCAGTCCGTCTGACCATGCTCCATCACTCACACACAAAGCTATGCAGACGTTGTGGACGCAGCGCACTCCGTACGTCCGTTCTAGCAGTATTACGTTCTTGCCTGCCTTGCGTCCGTTTGACGCGGCCGTTGTGCGTCCGCAGTTCAGTGCGGACGTACTTCATGTGTCAGGCTCCAATGGACTTTCTTTCATGCTATCACGGACGTACTTTTAGGCGCAATCACGGACGTGAACACTACGCTCGTCTGACACCAGCCTAAGTGTCTAATAACAGAAATGATTATTATTAGTTTTGCAAATTTTTTATATTTTTATAAATTTACTCAACCTGAATTCACAATTCTCAAAAGTTCCTATTATTTTTTCTGGTCTACACCTTTTTAATGCATATATATATATATATACACACACACACACACACACTGATGTCTTAACCCCTTCACTACTGATATCAAAGGTTTCCCGGGTTTCAAAGACACCATCTGGTGCCCCAATATATCTGGTGCCCCACGATATGCTGATCTGCAGCCCAAAAGCTTAAGAAATTTGTTTGCTGCAGATGAATTTCATTTTCTTTTGGGCTGCAGAAGGTGGACCCAAAGTTTTAGCCCTGTGGACATAATGAGCTAAAACTGTGTAAAATCAGCTGCTGAAAGCTCTGAAATATCAGACTTTCAGCAGCCGATGCAGGGAAAAAAACGAGAAAATAGACCAGCCGCTCAAACCTCTTACTCGATTTGGCAGTAGACGGTGCCATCTAATGGCCAAAAATACGTTATTTACAGTAAGAAATACAATGGGTATAAACTCAAATACTTTATAATTAATTAAATTAATATTAAATTATTAAATGAAATCAGTAATTCATTAGAAATGATTTTACAAAAAGCACTGTTTTTTCTGACAATGTTTTTCTGGAAAATCACTAGGTAGTGAAGGGGTTAATGTCTGAAAATATATATATATATATTTTTTTAGTGCCTGAATATATACATATATATATATATATACACATATATATATATACATTATATATATATACACATATATATATACATATATATATATATATATATACATACATATAGATATCTTGAAGTATAGGACGCACTCCAGGACTTAGGTAATGTGGTAAAAAACGATGGTTTATTGGATATGCATTAAAATTCTGTGCCCAATGGCCCAATTTTAATGCATATCCAATAAACCATCGTTTTTTACCACATTACCTAAGTCCTGGAGTGCGTCCTATACTTCAAGATATCTATACTATTACCTTTTGGATTTGTGCACCCAGGCAATTATTCCGTTCGTGGTATGTGCAGGTTGCCACTGGTCTTTTATACATACATATATATATATACATACATATATATACATACATACACATACATACATACACATACATACATACATACACATACATATATATGTATGTATGTATGTGTATGTATGTATGTGTATGTATGTATGTGTATATATATGTATATATATATATATATGTATATATATATTATATATACAGTTGTGTTCAAAATTATTCAACCCCACTGAAATTGAGTGTTTTGGTCAGTTTGACATTGATTTTGATCATTCAGTCATCTTGCTTACAATTAAATCAAAGAGGCACGTGTAGGTCAGACAAATATAACATAACATTATAATGAAATAACCAAAAATGTCTTTTCTGTGCTCACATCATTATCAGTTTTATTCAACCCCCAAGTGACATTCAATCTTAGTACTTAGTACAACATCCTTTTACAGTTATAACAGCTTTTAAACGTGAAGCATAGCTGACACAAGTGTCTTGCAGCAATCTACGGGTATCTTCGCCCATTCGTCATGGGCAAAAGCCTCCAGTTCAGTCACATTCTTAGGCTTGCGCACTGCAACTGCTTTCTTAAAGTCCCACCAGAGGTTCTCAATTGGATTTAAGTCAGGTGACTGCGATGGCCACTCCAAAATGTTCCAGCCTTTAATCTGCAACCATGCTCTAGTGGACTTGGAGGTATGCTTGGATCATTGTCCTGTTGAAAGGTCAAACGTCTCCCAAGCCTCAGGTTTGTGACGGACTGCATCACATTGTCATCCAATATCTCCTGGTACTGAAGAGAATTCATGGTACCTTGCACACGCTGAAGCTTCCCTGTACCTGCAGAAGCAAAACAGCCCCAAAGCATGATTGACCCCCCGCCATGCTTCACAGTAGGCAAGGTGTTCTTTTCTTCATAGGCCTTGTTCTTCCTCCTCCAAACATAGCGTTGATTCATGGGCCCAAACAGTTCTAATTTTGTTTCATCAATCCACAGAACACTATCCCAAAACTTCTGTGCTTTGTCCACATGACTTTTGGCATACTGCAGTCGACTCTTCTTATTCTTTGGAGACACCAAGGGGGTGCGCCTGGGAGTTCTGGCATGGAGGCCTTCATTACGCAGTGTGCGCCGTATTGTCTGAGCTGAAACTTCAGTACCCACATCTGACAAATCTTTTCTCAGTTCCTCAGCAGTCACACAGGGACTTTTCTCCAGTCTACGCTTCAGGTAGCGCACAGCAGTCGAAGTCAGCATCTTCTTTCTGCCACGACCAGGTAGCGTTTCAACAGTACCCTTTGCCTTGAATTTGCGAATGATGCTTCCTATGGTCTCTCTTGGTATGTTTAACATCTTTGCAATCTTCTTATAGCCATTGCCCTTCCTGTGAAGAGTAATCACCTCTTCTCTGGTCTTCCTGGACCATTCTCTTGACTTCACCATGTTTGTAACCACACCAGTAAATGTCTAGAAGGAGCTGAGTATCACAATCATTTTAAAGCTGCCTAATTGGTGCTTATTATGCTTTATTGCTGCTCCGTGACATCCACAGGTGTTTCAATACCTGATTGAAAACACTTGAATGAACCTCTGTTCTTCAGAGTGGTGGTCTTTAAGGGGTTGAATAATTGTGTCAATGAAGAATTCACAAAAGAAACATTTACTACTGTATTACAAAACCAATTGATGTCATTTTAGTTGCATATGGTTCTTTAAAAAGTCCTTGTAGGATTTCATTCTGAATACAATTACAAATGTACACTAAATTCCCTAAAACCCTTTACAGCATTGGGGGTTGAATAATTTTGAACACAACTGTATATATATATATATACCAGTGACAACCTGCATAAACCACGAAGCAAGCAATATGCCTAGGTGCAAAAGTCAAAGAGCAATGTACAAAAACAGGAAAAATGGACGCACTCTAGGACTTCAAAAATGCCCATCTGCATTGTCCGACGTTTCGGCCCGCTCAGGGGCCTTTATCAAGGTCTTTTTCCTGTTTTTATATATATATACATATATATAAAATCAAGTTTATAATTGTGGAAGACATTTACACATCCCAGCAATTCAGAGAACTGCTTTACAGAGCTCATGTGCTACATATATATATATATATATATATATACAAACACTATAATGCCTGAAATTCCTTGCTGCATATGGGGAATATAGCACAGGAGCTCTGGGATGCAATTCTTTGAATTGCTGTGATATGCAAGTGGCTTCTGGAATAATAAACATAACTAATTATTGCATGGAGGCTTTTTATCTCACTTTTTGTCCTCCACCACAACCCTTGTAAGTACTATATATATATATATATATTGGCATCTCCTGCACTATCAGGGTACCCAATGACAACTGTCCGGTACTTTGTTCAGTGTTAAAGATATCCAAGTAGATGGACCAGAACTCCAGAGTATTTTCAGCGAAACGAAAAACACAATTTATTGTAACAAAAAATGTCAAAAGACACTTAAATTGTTGAGTGTTTTTGCTGGAAAGACCCTGGAGTGCTGGTCCATCTACTTGGATATATATATATATATATATATTCTGATGCCTGAATGTGTTGTTTTTATTATATAATGTTTGTACTGTTAATTTATATCTATATGAAATGCCCGATCCAGTGCACGGCGAGCATACAATAACAGAAGGACCGTTTGAAGTGACACATGAAGGAAGAGGGTCTTGTTTATGGCACCTGGATGCCTTTAACTGTAACAGACGCCGAATCCATATGAAAAGTTATAGTGCAGCAAAAAATCAATTTGTTCTAGGAGTAAAGATTTAAAAACACAGTTCGACTGCAACGACTGGTGGGAATCGAAAGGGCAGAGCCGAGAGTTTTGTTTACCCTTGGAGTTTCCCACCATTAAGTGGAGACTGCGAGGTTTGTTTCCATTAAAGCAGCGTGAATTCATCTGTTTGCAATCAGCATCTCGTGCGCGAGTTGTGTATCCTAGCCGCACAGTGCCCGCTCCTCTGCCGTAGCATCCTGGGCAACCGCGCAGAACTAGAACTTAAAACCCATGGAAACACATATTTAGCGTTCCAAAAATAAAGTATTACGTTTAAAAGGCATTCATATATATATATTTTAACATTTTATTTTTTTTAAGGGGTTTGTCTCAGTAACCCCTTAAGAGTTACTTTACGATCCGTGGCACATGTGTGGCACAAGATGTATCTTTTTCATTTTTAAAGCCTGTTATGCAAAACCTAATGATGCAAGGTAAATATGACATCCAGTAACGTGGAAGGGTCATAAGGACCGGTTGCTATGGCAACGCAGACCATCAATGGTCCCTCAGGGGTTAAAATAAAGATAGTCAACAAGGTGATTGTTATTGTAAACCTAATGGGACTCATTAACTCATTGGCCTGGATTCATTAAATGTCACTTTAGGTGCCCTGATGGTGAAGGGATGGAGTTGACGAAACTCCCAAAATATGGTCTCACTCCGCGCTCCGAGGACATGTGGCCTACAGAGAGTACATGCTAAATAATGTGACAATGGCATGATGTGAAAGGACCCAACAATGGCAGAATGTTTTTTTTACCCTCAAACTAGTTTTCGTTTGGAAATGCACCAATAAAACATTCATAGGGGCAGAGAAGATGAGGGGGGAATCCATGTATTTAAACTTCAAAGGCACAATGGCATAGAATCGAGCGGTTTGGGAGGGAAGGAAGAATATTGGAGGGGATCAGGTACAGGTGTGGGGAAAATAAAAGAAGAAAGAAGTAAGGAGAAGAATAGGAATAGATGTTGGAGGGGAAAGACACTGTAAGAGTAGGAGGGAACAGAAGGAACTAATGGCACAATGAGGGCTAGGGCCTGGTGATAAAGTCCCAGGTCCCAGACTGACCATGCTTTAACGTTACACTAATTGCAGACTAAGGCCCCTGATCACCTGCTGCTGGTAAAAGGGAGACAAAAAGTCAACAAATCATCTCAAGACAATTTTCCCTACATTTTCCTTTTTTACCGCACCTATTTTGTGCCGACCCCTTTATTAGACTGGAATGAAACACAGACGCAGCCTGATACCAGCAGTGGCACCAAGCCACAGGTAGTCCCTCCCGGAGTCCAGTAGGTTCCAGTCACTCAAAGGATTGTGTAGGAGTCATGGATGAAGCACAGAGGGACATTGCAAACTGTTTATTTCCGGTCTCCCATTGCTCGCAATGAGAGGAAGTGGCAGACTGCGCCACCTTCTTCACTGTAGGGTGGGAAGGGATTTTTTGGGGTTATCTCACTGATTTAAGTAATTTTGCACCTAATGATCAGTCCACCCCTGCTGTAAACAAACTGCAAATAGCAGCCCCAATCCTTACTTTAATAAAAAGTTCATAAACTTTGCTTCTGTTTTAAAATAGCCAGAGAGAGGGCAGAATACAGGGAGAGCTCTGGGGTCACTCATTGCTGTACAGGGATAAGTTTCAGGGGATTGTAATGAGAGAAAATACCTCATACAGTACTGATACATGGTGTTACTGTGATTTCCATACACGGGCATCATACAGGCACATGCAGATATTATTTTTTATATTCTATTGGTGTTTTTGGAAGCTGCATTGATAATAATCTCAACATGATCACTACAAATCCCCTAAGCAGGAGATCTGACCATTTAATTATCTGTCTGCGTCACATTAACTGGATCTGACGCAAAGATCATTTCTGCCTGAATGCTGATAATGCAGACTCCGTGTGAAATTGTGTGAGATAACGAACTCTAGGCATGTGCAATCTGGTTCGGACCTATTCAGAATGAAACCTTACAATCACTGGGTGGTTGGCGCTTTACCAAATTTCTATACTTCTTTCTATTCAGAAATGGTCTGAAATATTGGCAGTTTGGCAATACAGATTGATCCAAACCAAATCGTTTTCTAAATAAAAAACTTTCAAATCAATCCATCTTATTTTGATTATAATCGGCCAGGTCTGGATATAATGAGAAAAAATTGGATTTAATCGGAATAGGAAGAAAATAGGGGAAAAAACGGTGAACCTGACCCTAGCCCTAGTCCTAACACTAGCCTAAACCTAATCCAAATCATATGACAGAGAAACTGTCACCTTAAGCCTAGCCTAACCCTCGCCCTAACCATAGCCCTAGACCAGGGGTGGGCAATTACGGCCCTCCAGATGTTTTGAAACTACATTTCCCTTAAGGCTCTACAAACCTAATGAGCAGCCGAGCATCACGGGAAATGTAGTTTCAAAACATCTGGAGGACCGTAATTGCCCACCCCTGCCCTAGACCCAACTTTAACCGTAACCCTAGTCCTAACTCTAACCTTAACCTAATCCTAATCATATGACACAGAAACTGTCACCCTAAGCCTAGCCTAACCCTCGCCCAAACCATAGCCCTAGACCTAATTTTAACCCTAACCCTAGTCCTAACTCTAACCTAAACTTAATCATAATCATATGACACAGAAACTGTCGCCCAAAGCCTATCCTAATCCTAGCCATAACCCTAGACCTAACCATAGCCCTAGACCTAACTTTAACCCTAGCCCTAACCCTCACCTCAGCCATAATCATAACTCCCCTCTAATGGTTATTTTAAGTATTATGCATAAAGGTTCAGACTAGCGATATACAGTATATATGGGAAAGGACCCAAAATTTGAATCTTCTCCCTAACTATGGGATGACTGGGAGGTAGGAATTACCCAGAAGTCTAAAATACAGGGTGTACGTCTATACATGACATTATCGCCGTACACTGGGCTGGAAAGTTGCTCCGTTTAATTAGGGGGTGCTATTATGAGACCTCAGTATTTTTATCATGCGAACGTTACAGTGTTACCGTAATATGAAGTGACATTTAAAGTCGATACTTACTTGTCAACGTTTTTATTTCTTTATTACTGTAAACAGAAATACGCGTGAAATGCTTTAGGCAACAGACTTTCAAACGCAGCGGAAAGAATCCACGCGAACAAACGAAGCACGTTAAATTTATAAAATGATCGGTGAGTGATACTATTGATTCTGTATTACACACGGACCCCATGGTTCAAGACGCAGGAAGACCAGCAGAGCCAATTTAGTGCCTCTCAACTCCCAGATAAATGGAATCAACTCCAGATTTCACGGCATTCCCCATTTATTAAATTACGATGTGCGCACGTTACCTTTCGAACGGCCGCCCGGCATTCTGAAGACATTCAAATTTTTTATTTCTGTTGTTGTTTTTTTTTTTTTCTCTTTTTGTTTCTTTTTGCATATGCTGGTGTTCCGTTCGCTTGTTAAGTATTCACACAGCTATTCTCGAAGACATTAATTGAAGCTGTCACTGCTGTCACAGTAGGAGGTATATTCAACAATGTAACTGCCCCCAGGGTAAATAAAATCAAATATTTGCTATGTTAAAGGCAGAAGCTGTTTTCTTTTCAATTTCAATATGGCATTCTACTTAGCAACACGCTTCATCACTGACAAGTGGAATCGCTTGATCATGTAACACCTCCTATAGATTTTAAGGATGCTGCCTGATACTTTTGAAGGAAGAGGAAGAAAAAAAACGGAAAGCAAGAATGTAGATATAAATCAAAGCTTTCTAAGTGATGTGAAATTGGAAAATAAAGAGCTTTATGTAGTGCGGAGAAGCTTTATATCATATCTACGCTACATGGAAAACATGACTTTCTTGCACCATGAAGAGGAACACTATTTCCCGCTTGGTTGTTGATGGAAAACACTTTCTGTGATGACCCTGTAGATAACTTCATAGTTCTAGAATGCATGATTGTAGGAAAGAGAAGCGAGACCACGAGGCCGTCTGTCTTAACCGGACCACGATACTGAAGCTCGACTGTTTGATTGGGTTGACGTTTCAGGCTTCGTTGACGACTTGGCTGGGTTTCTTTGTTGTAGCAACGTTTAAAGCAGTGTTTCCCAAACCTGTCCTCAGGACCCTCTGCCTCGCCAGGTTTGCCAGATATCTGAAGCACAGCACCTGATTTGCTTCTCGGTGATTGCTGGATTCAGTCTGTATTTCCCCAAGGTGATCTGCAAAATCTGACCTGGTTGCGGGTCCCGAGGAGAGGTTTGGGAAACACTGGTTTAAAGGGACACTCTACTCATCCTGACCACTTTATTGTTGTAAATAGAGATGTGCATTCGTTTCGGAAAAATTCAGAATTTGGAACGAAATTTGATAATTCGTATTTCGGAAGTACTTCCGAAATAACGAATCGATACGAAACGGTATATAACGAATTTATTTCATTTAACACTGTGTCATCATCATAAAAGATGAATTTGAATAATTGATATCAACTATCGAATTTGAAATGAACTATCAAATGGATATCAACAACTATTGAATCAATTTGAAATTTCAAATCAATCCGAAACTAAATGAAATACGAAACGAAATTAGTTAACGAAATTCCGAAAACAAAATTATTTAAAAATTTAACGAAACAAAACAAATTTTTCAGCCATGCACATCCCTAGTTTTAAAGTGGTCAGGATGTGCGGAATGCCCCACTCTCTCCCCCCCTCACTGCTGCTCCGATCTGGTTAAGCGGAGGAGTTTCCTCAACCCCCCACCCCCAGAGTCACCAGCAGCCGGGATTTTTGACCTTCCCAGCTGCCAGTCACCAGATCAGTCACTAGTGATGTCAGCACACAGAGAGCACGCCAATGTCACCCTCTGAGACTGTCTGTAATAGTGCACTCCCAGTTCGATTCATCATTCTGATGAATCTGCCCATTTCAGCTGTGCCTCTCTTTAACCCCTTAGGTGCCGAATCACTATTCGAACCCGGAATTGCCTGCCTTTTTGGATGGCAGCCAAACCTCCGGGTCACATCCCACCCACAGACTCTGCCCTCTTCAGCGGAGCAACTCTTTTTTTTCCTACGTGGAGCAGTTTGGCATTTGTCACTGCAGGCGCCGGGGGGGCACCTGGCGATGACATCATCGCAATGGCTGGAGCCCATAAATAGGTGGCATCTAGGCTTAGCATCATCAGGGGTTTATTAGAGGAACAGTAATGTTTCGGTCCTAATCCTAGGACTTTCCTCAAGCAACTTGAGAAAGGTCCTAGGATTAGAACCGAAACATTGCTCAAGTTGCTTGAGAAAAGTTATAGTATTATGGGTGAAAGGTTGCTGTTCCTCTAATAAAACTCTTGCTCATGCTAAGCCTCATGTGACCCGTCCTTCTTCCTCTTCTACTGTCCACTTCATGGCTTGTAATCGTAGGCCGTAGGATCCCTGGCTGGTGTAGTATATACAGTATTTTTTATCACATGTGGCCTTCTATAGGTCTAGTCAGAAAGCACAACCTTACAAGTGCTGGGTTCCCCCGGATTGTTTAACCCCTTGACTACCAAGTATTTTTATACTGCTATGTAGTTTTCCATAAAACCACTGGCAGAATCAAAGTGGTTTTATGGAAAAGTTACTGATTTGCTACCTACAAGCAGAAAGTAATTTTTACACAGACGCATTCAGTAAACTGCAGACTCCTCCTCTTTCTTGTTCACAGCAAGGGGTGGGGTTTTTGTTGTTTTGTTCAGTGCTGATGGAGAATGTGATTAGGTTACAGAGGGATAGAGGAAAAAAGAAAGCAATTGAAAAATACTCATCAACTGCGTTTATTCAACTAAAAGGGAATACGTGTCATTATTTGGCAAGCTGTGAAATGCTCCCGCGAGATCTCACGACTCCCGCAAGATCTCGGCAGGAGGCAGCGTCACAGCCTCCACAGCCCGGTGGTGCTCGGTAATGCTGCTTTTAATGCATCCGGCCAGCTTCCACAGCCCCTCGGATACCGGGAGGCACTGAAGAGCGTAGAACCAGAAAGTCAGCTTGAGCTACGCAATTAGCGTAGCGTTCAGCTGCGCAAATTGCGTAAGCTATGCTGGCTCAGTGCTGCCCCTGCTGTCTGTGTAGTGAATCACACACACACACAGCAGCCGGCAAACTGAAAGTACGGGGGGGGGGAAAGCAGAGGACAGAGAAGCACAGCGAGGGAGCATGGAGAGGTGAGTATGAAAACTTTTTTTAAAATGAATAACATTTTATTTACAGATGGAATCACAGGGGAGGCCCTGCCTCCCCTGCCACCCCTGACTGCAAGTCCCTAGTGCATCCTTACTAATAAGTGCTAAAAACCACAATAAAAAAGTACACTGTAGAATGATCCCCCGTTATAGTTCCTGGAATTTCTACTTTTTCCTACATTGTAAAATTTGAGCTTTGAAAGATGCTTCCTCTACCAGACTGGATTTTTTATAGGGACACTCTATGCACCATGACCACTTTAGCTTATCTAAGTGGTCAAGCAGGGTGGAGTGCGACCCCCAATCTTCCTGCAACTCTCCCAGTGTTCCTGTTTGGCTGTTACATCAGTGTGAAGTGGAGAGACTTCCTCCGCCCACAAAGCTGTCGCTAACAGGCTGGGATTTGAATCCCCTGCCTGTTGAGGACCAGCTCGGTAACCAATGATATAATTTCGACCTCAGCATGTCAAGAGCTTGCAAGAGCAACGCAACACAAAATCGCAGCTGAGGATTGGTACGCGCACATCACTTATCTGTCATCATC
>CM019069.1:134692094-134967094 GCA_009667805.1 Leptobrachium leishanense | reverse complement strand
TAGCTTTTCTAAATCTATCTATCTATCTATCTATCTATCTATCTATAGCTTTCTATATCTATCTATCTAATCTCCGCCATATCTTTATACTATACTTCCATCAAGATCTATCTATCTATACACTATCATATCTCCATAAATCACTATAATTCTATCTATGTATCTATATCTTATCTATACTTCTATCTATATTTATCTATCTATACTCTCTATTAATCTATATCTATAGCTATCTCTAGATCTATCTAGATCGATCTGATCTAAATATCTAATCTATCTAGCGTTCTAGAGAATCTAGATATCTATCTATCTGTCATATCTATTTCTAAATATCTAATAGCTTTCATAATCTATCTATCTATCTATCTTATCTAATCTCTATCGCTAAATCTATATCTTTATCTATCTAAATCTAACTATCTAATCTCTATCTATCTATAGCTTTCATATCTATCTATCTATCTATCTATAGTCTAATCGATAACATATCTATCTATCTATCTATCTATAGCAATATCTATATCTAATCTTATAACTACTAGTTAACATCTAAATACTATATCATAATATCTATTATAAAGCTTCTATATACATCTATCTATCTAGCCATATCTATCTATCGTTCCATCAAGATCATCTATCTAATATCTACTCTATCTATCATATCATATCTATCTATCTATCAGCTAGATTCTATATCTAACTATATATCTATCATATCTATCTATCTATAGCATTTATCTATATCTATCTATCTATCTATCTGTATCTATCTATCTATCATATCTATATCTTAGCTATCTAGAATCTATCTATCTATCTATAAGCTTTCTATAGATCTATCTATCTGTACTATCTATCTATCTATCTATCTAATCTATCTATTCTAATCTAATCTATCTATCTATCGCTTTCTATATCTATCTATCTAATCTATTCTATCTATCTATCTATATCTATCTATCTATCTATCTATATGCTTTCTATATATCTATCTATCTATCTAGCCATATCTATCTATCTTCTCATCAAGTCTATTATCTATCTATCTATCTATAGCTTTCTATATCTATCTATCTATCTATCTATCTATCTATCTATCTAATCTATCTATCTATCTATCTATCTATCTTAGCTTTCTATATCTATCTATCTATCTAGCCATATCTATCTATCTTCCATCAAGTCTATCTATCTATCTATCTATCTATAGCTTTCTATATCTAACTATCTATCTATCTATCTATCTATCTATCTATCTATCTATCTATAGCTTTCTATATCTATCTATCTATCTATCCATATATATCTATCTATCTATCTTTCTATCTATCCATAGCTATCTATATCTATCTATATCTATCTATCTATCTATCTATATCTATCTATCTATCTATCTATCTATCTATCTATCTAATCTATCTATCTATCTAATCTATCTATCCATATCTATCTATCCATCTATCTATAGCTATCTATCCATATCTATCTATCTATCTATCTATCTATCTATCTATATATCTATCTATCTATCTATCTATCTATAAGATCTATCTATCTATCCATATCTATCTATCTATCTATCTACTATCTATCTATCTATAGCTATCTATCCATATCTATCTATCTATCTATCTATCTATCTATCTATCTATCTATCTATCCATAATATCTATCCATATCCATCTATCTATCCATATCTATCTATCTATCCATATCTATCTATCTATCCATATATCTATCATTCTGACAGGGTTATTCAAAGAGATTCGAAAAGTCACCGCTCATGCGGTTCCTTTTGCCGATCCCATTTTGGTGACCCTGCGGTGTAATCAGCAAACACCACAGGGTCCCCGAATTGCAGGGAAAAGCTGCCGCAAACCCGACGAAAACTCACCGCAAAACCCAGCGAATGCACGTCGAAAAGCCACAAAAACATCTGGATTAACCTGCCGAAAACCACAGAAAAACCCAAACAGGAGCCGATCGCGGCCTTCGACACAACAGAAGAAGCAGTGAATAAATTAGCAAAACAGTTTGCATGAATGTGTGAAAGTGAAACGCTGTTTGCAAAGAAACTACTGAGCGAAAATGTCTGAAATGTACGTATGAGGTCCAGGGAATGATAATAAAGAGGGCTGTCACAGAAAAAAGAAGAAAACCTTTAAAAAAAAAAATCAGAAAAATGCTTAAAATATCCTAAAAAAATCTATAAATAAAGAGACTTTTTACTGCAGAATTTTATAATGAACGGTTTATTAGATATTAAATTAAAACGGGAATATTTGTAACATTGAAGCCTATGGGATTCTCCTGAATAAACTTGCCGAATTAAACCACCGAATGGCAGGGCATTTCGGGAACCTTTCACTGCTGGTTTGTGTTCTCTGAATAGCCGAAGCAGTGCTTTTTCATGGGGATTTCACTGCCCTCGAGCAGTGCTCTCTGGATAGCCGAATGGCCAAGAAAGTTACCTTTCTCACGCTATTCGGATCTCTTTGAATAACCCTGTATGTATCTATCTTTCTATCTATCTATCCATCCATCTATCTATCTATCATTCTATGTACCTATCTATCTATCCATATATTCCTCTATTAATTAATCATAAATTTATGTATCTATTTGCTACCATCGATCTATATACAGTCAGGTCCAGAAATATTGGGACATCGACACAATTCTAACATCTTTGGCTCTATACACCACCACAATGGAGTTGGAATGAAACAAACACAATGTGCTTTAACTGCAGACTGTCAGCTTTAATTTGAGGGTATGTACATCCAACTCAGGTGAACGGTGTAGGACTTACAGCAGTTTGCAGATGTGCCTCCCACTTGTTAAGGGACCAAAGGTAATGGGACAATTGGGTTCTCAGCTGTTCCATGGCCAGGTGTGTGATATTCCCTCATTACCCCAATTACAATGTGCAGATAAAAGGCCCAGAGTTCATTTCACGTGTGCTATTTGCATTTGGAATCTGTTGCTGTCAACTCTCAAGATGAGATCCAAAAGAGCTGTCACTATCAGTGAAGCAAGCCATCATTAGGCTGAAGAAACAAAACAAACCCATCAGAGAGATAGCAAGAACATTAGGCGTGGCAAAAACAACTGTTTGGAACATTCTCAAAAAGAAGGAACGCACCGGTGAGCTCAGCAACACCAAAAGACCCGGGAGACCACGGAAAACAACTGTGGTGGATGACCGAAGAATTCTTTCCCTGGTGAAGAAAACACCCTTCACAACAGTTGGCCAGATCAAGAACACTCTCCAGGAGGTAGGTGTATGTGTGTCAAAGTCAACAATCAAGAGAAGACTTCACCAGAGTGAATACAGAGGGTTCACCACAAGATGTAAACCATTGGTGAGCCTCAAAAACAGGAAGGCCAGATTAGAGTTTGCCAGACAACACCTAACAAAGCCTTCACAGTTCTGGAACAAGATCCTATGGACAGATGAGACCAAGATTAACTTGTACCAGAGTGATGGGAAGAGAAGAGTATGGAGAAGGAAAGGAACTGCTCATGATCCTAAGCATACCACTTCATCAGTGAAGCATGGTGGTGGTAGTGTCATGGCGTGGGCATGTATGGCTGCCAATGGAACTGGTTCTCTTGTATTTATTGATGATGTCACTGCTGACAAAAGCAGCAGGATGAATTCTGAAGTGTTTCGGGCAATATTATCTGCTCACATTCAGCCAAATGCTGCAGAACTCATTGGACGTCACTTCACAGTGCAGATGGACAATGACCCAAAGCATACTGCAAAAGCAACCAAAGAGTTTTTGAAGGGACAGAAGTGGAATGTTATGCAATGGCCAAGTCAATCACCTGACCTGAATCCCATTGAGCATGCATTTCACTTGCCGAAGACAAAACTGAAGGGAAAATGCCCCAAGAACAAGCAGGAACTGAAGACAGTTGCAGCAGAGGCCTGGCAGAGCATCACCAGGGATGAAACCCAGTATCTGGTGATGTCTATGCGTTCCAGACTTCAGGCTGTGATTGACTGCAAAGGATTTGCAACCAAGTATTAAGAAGGGAAAGTTTGATTTATGATTATTATTCTGTCCCATTACTTTTGGTCCCTTAACAAGTGGGAGGCACATCTGCAAACTGCTGTAAGTCCTACACCGTTCACCTGAGTTGGATGTACATACCCTCAAATTAAAGCTGACCGTCTGCAGTTAAAGCACATTGTGTTTGTTTCATTCCAACTCCATTGTGGTGGTGTATAGAGCCAAAGATGTAAGAATTGTGTCGATGTCCCAATATTTCTGGATCTGACTGTATCTTTCGGGGTAATTCAAAGAGATTCGAAAAGTCACCGCACGTTCGGTGACGTTTCGTTCTCTTCAATTCGGTTCCTTTTGCCGATCCCATTTCGGTGACCCTGCGGTGTATTCAGCAAGCACCACAGGGTCCCCGAATTGCAGGGAAAAGCCGCCGCAAACCCGACCAAAACAAACCGCAAAGCCCAGCGAATGCACACCGAAAACCCTCAAAAACATCTGGATTAACCCACCGAACACCACGGAAAAACCCGAGCAGGAGCCGATCACCCTCAGCAAAGCCGCCGGAAAAAGCCGAGACCGCAGACAGAGTGAAATGAATAAATTAGGAAAACAGTTTGTATGAATGTGAAAATGAAACGCTGTTTGCAAAGAAACTACTGAGCGAAAATGTCTGAAATTTACATATGAGGTCCAGGGAATGATAATAAAAAGGGCTGTTACAGAAAAAAGAAGTAAACTTAAAAAAAATAAAAAAAATAATCGGACTTTTACATTTTTTTTAAAAAAAATCTGAAAAATGCTTAAAATATCCTAAAAAATCTATAAATAAAGAGACTCTTTACTGCAGAATAATCTGGTTTACTAGATATTGAATTAAAACGGGAATATTTTTAACATTGAAGCCTATGGGATTCTCCTGAATAAACCTGCTGAATTAAACCACCGAATGGCAGGGCATTAGGGGAACCTTTCACTGCTGGTTTGTGTTCTCTGAATAGCCGAAGCAGTGCTTTTTCATGGGGATTTCACTGCCCTCGAACAGGCACCGAATGTGCAGGCAATTCGCCAGGATTTGGCAAATTGCCTGCTCTCTGAATAGCCGAATGGCCAAGAAAGGTAACCGAACGCTGATTTTCAGCATTCGGTTACCTTTCTCAAGCAATTCGGATCTCTTTGGATAACCTGTATGTGTTATCTTTTCATTATATCTCTATCTATCTATTTGTATCTATCTATCCATTTATTCCTCTGTTTATTGATCATAAAATTATGTATCTATCTGTCTATCATTTATCTACCATCGATCTATATGTCTATGTGTTATCTATTCATCATATCTATCTGTCCATGTATCTATTGTTATATCTATCTATCCATTCAGCTAACTATGGATCAGATATTTATGTACCTATTTAGCTATCTATTTAACCTGTCATCAATCACCTACCTATGTGTTATCTATTCATTATATATATATATATATATATATATAATATATCTATTGCCTATCTTTCTATCTATCAATCATATATTTATGTATATGTTTATCTATTTCAATCCTATATGTATCTATGATATCTATAAATCTGTCTTTCGTTCTATCGTTTAGCTATTATTTATCTATTTTCTAGCCATTGTATATATCTACCTTATCTATCCATCTAAATCTATCATATATCTATCTATCTAGCTATCTATCTATCGCTATCATATATCTATCATCTATCTATCTATCTATCTATATATATCTATCTATCTATCTATCTATCTATCTATCTATCTATATCTATCTATCTATCTATCTATCTATCTGTATATCTATCTATCTATCTATCTATATAGCTATCTAATCTATCGCTATCATATATCTATCATCTATCTATCTATCTCTATCTATCTATCTATATCTATCTATCTATCTATCTATCTATCTATCTATCTATCTATTTATCTATCTATCTATATCTATCTATCTATCTATATCTATCTATCTATATCTATCTATCTATTTATCTATCTATCTATATATATCTATCTATCTATCTATCTATATCTATCTATCTATCGATCTATCTATCTATCTATCTATCTATCTATTTATCTATCTATCTATATATATCTATCTATCTATCTATCTATCTATTTATCTATCTATATCTATCATATATTTATCTATCTATTTATCTATCCATCTATATCTATCATATATCTATCTATCTATCTATCTATCTATCTATATCTATCATATATTTATCTATCTATTTATCTATCTATCTATATCTATCTATCTATCTATATCTCTATCTATTTATCTATCTATCTATCTATCTATCTATCTATCTATCTATCTATCTATCTATTTATCTATCTATCTATATCTATCATATATTTATCTATCTATTTATCATCTATCTCTATATATATATCTATCTATCTAAATATCATCTATCTATCTATCATATATCTATATTGTGCAATCAATTGATTGCTCTGTTTATCTGCCATCTATCTCTATCAATATATCTAGCCATTATATTTATCTATTTCTCTATCTGTATCTCTGTATATTCTCTATCTATATATAAATCTATCATAAATAAGAGATTGATGAGAAATTTGATCTGTGTTAAAATGGAAATCTAAAGGTATACACATTGGTTTACCATATATTCTCGTCCTCTTCCCCAGTAATTGCAGGCCCCTGGTGTTTATAAATGGTCAGCCATCCAGGTCATGAATATTATTTGTTTGAACAGGTGCACAAGCATTTTCTTTATCGTTTCTATCTCGTTATATTCCACTCTGCCAACTGCCTATTCGCAAGGCTTTAGGGAAATCTCTGCTTAAATTGACTTGGAAATAAAATGATGACACGTGTCTTGAACCACAGACTTGTGTCTACGCTTTGCATGATTTATTATTGAGTGTTTACAGTGTATAGGTGACCCTACAGTCTAGACACAAGTGTCTTTGGGTTTTTCCTAAGCTTTGATGGTTTGGTAACGAACTTTACAGCAGAATTTGGATTTAGACCTCGTGCTTTCACTGTAGACATTATTCCAGAATCAGAGATCATGTCTTTACACGTCAATTTACAAGGCTGAATTTAGATGGTTGGCGGTATATATTTTTAATCTAAAATGCTAACCCCCACACACACACACACACACACACACACACACACACACAGTGACCTGTACGTATATGAATGCTTTTTGTTTAATAATTTGTATTATTTCAATTTTTTTCAAGAATATCAAATCTGAGAAGATTACGGTTTCCATCAATTACAACAGTGATACATTAGTATTAGAATACTTATGTATTATATTATTGTGTATTATATAATATATTCTACTTTTATATTAGTATACTAATGTGTTATATTAAAAGGGTACCAGCTGGATGAAGTAGAGGTGACATCACTGATCTATAACCGTGGAGACCCAGGCTCGAATCCCGGCCAGAGCACCTCTCCAGTAAGTGTACTTGGACAAGACACCTAACGGTACAGACTTGCCTACCACACAATATCGGCTGTGGAGTCCAGTGGTAACGTCTCTACCCTTTGACCATGGGGAAGCAAGTCAAAAAACTATTAAGCGCATCCCTCCAACTGTGGAAAAGCAAGTCTTGACTTTACGAGAAGCGGCTTCAACCTAACCACCAGGTCAATGATCTAAAATCATGGAAAGACAAGCCGATCCCACTCAGAAGACTCCACCAGCGAGTGTCCTTGGGCTAGACACCTAACGATATGGATGCGCCTAACTCACAAAAAACTTGTGCATCTCATTGATTGTAAGTTCCCTTGGGAACAGGGTCCCCTGAAGCAGGTTATCATCCATGTGTGGTGTTCCAATGTATCAACTCCTTGTACATGAAACTTGTAAAGCACTGCGGAATTTATAACGCTATATATAAACAAAGGATAATAATAATAGTTTGCCATCTGTAACACAACAATGCACAAACAGTAAGGTCGGTGCTTGTATGTGGTTGTGTATTAAATGGCAGCAGGCGCAAAGGGGAACCCATTATCTCTGATTGCCCATGGACCTTAAGAGTTGTCAGCCCTCCCCAATCCAAAAAAAAAACTCCTACATCCACAAACCTCCATCCCCCATGAGAGAAAGTGGAGCCTTCATTAATTAAAATACAATAGGTTAAATTTTCCATAAAACATGGGCCTCACATCTGAGCTTTGATTTAGGCCGTACCAGCACCGGGCTGCCTTTGATTTTGGGTATATGTCGTATAGTAAATCAAGTTACACACAGTAAATCATGTGTGTACATAAATGTGCATATACATGCAGAGCTATAAGATACATAAGATACGTTATGACCTTAGTCTAGGCCTCGCGAGTATGAGACCAGCCGACAAACTACTAACTGGTCCGATGTAGTGAACTGGCACAATGTTCTTTAGGTCAGGGCTCAAAATTTCCACTCGCCTACTCGCATTTGGCGAGTGGAAAGTGAGTGAGGGAGAGTGGAATGCACACAAAGGCAGCCCAATAAATTATTTTGTGCTGCGTATTCTGGCGTTGCCACCGTATAGCCCCATCCCTTCCCCAGACTGCACGGTGGCAGGGATCAGCTGCCTAACCTGACCCACCTCGTCTCTGTCACTGGCAGGGGGTGGAGAGGAACTTCCCTACCTCCTCGCTCTGCTCACACTGGCGTCTGATGCCTGGGTATACATGTATATGGTAGGGATGTGCGTTTCGGTTTTCGGAATTTCGGAATTTTCATGAAATTTCCCGATTCGTGTTTTCGGATGCGGCCGACTTTCCGAAAATTTTTAGATCCGAAAATGGCAGATCCGAAACGTTTTCCGAGCCGAAACGAAATATTTTACGAATTTTCGAATGTACTTGAAATGTGTCAAATCGAAATTTATTGCTTTGAAACGAGGAGAACAGACATTCCGAAAAAAACGAAAATTTTCGAAAATACGAAAAGTCGATACAAAAAACGAGCTAAGTGACACGAAAATACGAAAAATGGTCGAAATTCCGAAACCATTTACAATTCCAAAAAACGAAAATTTCCGAAAATACGAAAAGTCGATACAAAAAACGAGCTAAGTGACACGAAAATACGAAAAAAATGGTCGAAATTACGAAAAAAAAATGTACCCGAAAAACGAGTCGAGTCGAACCGAATCGAAACAGAAATCAGTCGAAACGAGCCGAATCGAAAAGTTTAAAAATCCGAAAATTCGAATCGAATCGAACCGAAAAAAAATCGGTGCACAAGCCTAGTATATGGGGTCTGATGTCTGGGTATACATGTATATGGGGTCTGATGTCTGGGTATACATGTATATGGGGTCTGATGTCTGGGTATACATGTATATGGGGTCTGATGTCTGGGTATTAATGTTATTTTTGTAACTTTATTCTAAATAAAACATTTAAAGGTGTCATTTCATAAGATAATTTAAGGGAGTATGTTTAGGGGCAGAGTTAAGGGCTGGGTTAGGTAGAGTTAGGTGGAGCAACTGGTGGCGAGTAACTCTTATGGCCTGGGTAGTAGCTTGGGACTTGAAATTTTGAGCCTTTCTTTAGGTTATATCGTCACAGTTACCTATGGGAAATATTCCACAAATTTGTACAATGGACATCCAGACTGTGCTTGTAAATGATAAAAAAATAAATGTATGCATAACAGAGCATGATGTGCCTAGGACACCTTTCAAACATGCTTAGAGAGTAATGGAAGAGGATTGTACTAAAAGCAAAATTCAATGAATGTTGTAGGGGCCACTGATTGTCAGTTGAACAAGCTACATCTACATCTGTTTATATGAATTATGCAGCTCGTATTAGCTCTAGAATAGGACTAGGTAATAGCATTAGTGCAGGCGGTGGGAAGACAGGACGAGTGAGGTGAGACAAGGGTTCAATGTATTACGGAAAGAATGAATGTACGAGGTTTTAAACCAGGGCTGTCAAACTCAGATGTTGAGACCTGCAAGTCCCGGAATTCTTCGAACGTGATAGATTGCCAGGGAATCATGGGAGTTATACAGGGTTATTCAGAGAGAGATGAAAACCTTGAGAATGACTGGAGAAGTGAAAATTCTAGGTCAAAATAGTCAATCCAAAAAAATTCTCCCATTTATCTCACTTTCCAAATTGGCTATTTGGTCTAGATTGTTCATTCTCCTGCCAATTCTCAAGGTTTTCCCCTCTCTCTGATTAGCCCTGAAAGTCTAGAAACATCTTGGGGGGGGCAGAGTTTGACGGCCCTGTTTTAAACAATAGAGATGGGAAATGCCAACCTAGATAGCAATTCAGCACTTCACGGGAATCGTGCAGCCAATCGAATGGAGGCAGTTCATTGTTCCAAAATTACGACCAGATAAACGCATGTTCCTTCTCACGATATTATGTGCCTAAAAAGCCCAAAGAGTGACATGGCTAGGACAGAAAGTGGTCTTCTTGAAGGGGTGAAGATCTTGAGCATACTGCAGTATTTTTAAGCAGCTTGAAAGAAGCACCAGAGGCAGCCTGGCACAGATGGTTTTGCCAGACAGTTGTACCTTCTTCATGTGGAGAAAAGCCCCAAAACTGATATAGAGCCATATCCCCATGTTGCCATTAAGGTCAGTGCTCGAGACGTACAGGAGAACGGCTCGAGCGTTGTGCTTATTTTTTTCACGGCATAATTCAACTGAAATGCAAGTTCTCCTTGTGTCTCGGATGTTGCAATAGGTTACTATACATTATCTCCTATACTTTGTACGGGAGACACTAATGTGGCCCCAGGCCAGCAGATGGAAAATGAGGTATTCCGACCAACTCATCCTTCATCTGGGTCTGACGTTATTGTCTGGCTTGCCTGTGCTCCTGTGTAGCCTGTCACCTGCCCTGTCATTTGTGTCCAGCCTGTTTCCTGTCCTGCAGTACGTATCCAGCCTATTTCCTACTGTGCCCTGTGTGTCCAGCCTATTTCCTGCCCTGCCCTGTATTTCCATCTTATTTTCTGCCCTGGCATGTGGGTCCAGTTTATTTATTGCCTTGTCCCTTGTTCCTGCTGTATCTCCAAGTTCCTGCCTTGTGTCTCCAAGTTTCCTCTTGTGATCCTTCCTGTGATTTGCTTCCTACATTGCCCCATCACTCCTGCCCTGCATGGTTGTTGTCTCCTGTGCCCTTCCAATAATCTCCCACCTGTAACTCTTTAATGGCCGTCTGTCTACATCGCTGCTATCCGTACTAACCCTTCAAAACAACTGACACCCACATACTCCTTCCATACACTCACATGGGAGGCAGGGCCAGATTTATAATTAGGCAGAGCAAGCACGTGCCTTGCGATCGCGGAGTGCGACTGGGAACTATCTGTTCCCAGTCTCACTCTGCTCATGGCCAGCTGAAGCAGCCGATCGGGTCACCATTCTTGCCGCAGGTTGAAAGGTGAGTATCTGATTTATTGGGGGAGGGGGTTAGGGGTACTAAATAATTCTGCAAAAGCGGGATCATTTAGCACCAGCTTTTAGGTGTCGCTAAATTTTTGGTTAACGCATCGCTGTGGTAATTAGCGTGAGGACTTTGTAACACCTTACTTATCCTAAAGCTAATTACTGATTGCGCTTCCCATGTTAAGTATAGGATGCACAAAGTACAGTAAGCTCGCTCAAGCTAGCGCAAAAACTGATGCACTATGGGGGCAAACACAATAAAAAATTCCAGTAGAACAAGGTATTAAATCAAGTGGATTTATTCCATCACCAGCAAAAAATGACGACGTTTCGACCAAATGGTCTTTGTCAAGTTTGACAATACATTGTCATTTTCGCTGGTGATGGAATAAATCCACTTGATTTAATGCCTTGGTCTACTGGAATTTTTTATTGTGATAGCTGTTATAGGGTCGTGGAGCAAGGACCTTCCTCCAATTATTGACCGCAGATGGTGCCCAAGCTGTAATTTTTCGTATGATTGCACTATGGGGGCATGTGTTGAAATCACTTATCCAAGCACTAACAGGTATTCGTCCGAATTCTACCGTTAGCTTCCACTTTATAATTTAGCCCAAAAAAGGGTCTTATTAAGTTATTATCCCGTGCTGTCTATTTGGTAGATAGCCGCAGTGTTACAATACTCTGCTTTAGGTTCTCAGCAGCCATGGCCCTCCAGATGCTTTAGAACTACATTTCCCATGATGCTGAGCCCCAATCAAATGAGTACCTAAGCGTCATTGGAGATGCAGTTCCAAAACATCTAAGACTGTTTGCAAACCCTGGGGTAAACTTAACCATAGCTGTTGCAAACTTTGCAACTATATAGACTGTAATGGCTCTTGGAGGTTTGCACCAGGATGGAACAAAGAAGACCAAAGTTGCTGTCCCTGCTCTACCTGATCCTGCAGGTATTTACAGAGCAATTCTTTGGTAAAACAGGGGCGTAACTAACAGGTGTGCAGAGGGTGCGACCGCCCCCGGGGCCTTGAGACTGGGGGGGCCAACACTCGCCTGCCTGGTTGCTTGCCTATAATATCTAATTCTTCTTTTAATTTATTTTATACTTATTTGTGAGTTATACTTTGGAGCTCTGTGATACACTCAAACATACCACATATTACTGTGAGTTTTGTTGCTGTAAACCTCTGTGATTTACACTGATACACTCCACATATTACTGTGAGTTTTATTGCTGTGGAGCTCTGTGATTTACAATGATACACACCGCACATTACTGTGAGTTTCATTGCTGTGGAGCTCTGTGATACCCTCATACACACCGCACATTACTGTGAGTTTTATTGCTGCGGAGCTCTGTGATACCCTCATACACACTGCACATTACTGTGAGTTTCATTGCTGTGGAGCTCTGTGATACCCTCATACACACCGCACATTACTGGGAGTTTTATTGCTGTGGAGCTCTGTGATACCCTCATACACACCGCACATTACTGTGCGTTGTATTGCAGTGGAGCTCTGTGAGATACACATAGTGCAAATTACATTAAAAATGGGATGGACTGAAGAGGTCATAGTCAACCTGAAAAAAATGTGATACTGTCACTCTGGAGTCAGCATTGTGGACAAGGAGAGGAACCAATGCATGTTAACAGGAGGGGGGGATATGTTTTTGCCTAGGGTTCCTGCACCTGGGCCCAGAGGTTTCTAGTTACGACTAAAATTCAATATTCCTCCTGAAACTAAGAACCTAATATTTCACCAAGCTCTTCAGTTCTTCTCCGCGTGATGCTCCTACAGCTAGATGCCTTGACTCGGCCATTATTTTTTACTTTTCAGGCTTTCTGTGTGGTTGACCGCTCAAGTGTCAACATTCCGAGGCTACGGGAAGTAACTACCTATCTGATCTTTCCGTGGAAGAGAATATATCATCACTTTAATAATAAATACTTGTGATCACGTTACTCTCATGTATGCCAGGCCACAGTGGGATATAATAAACGTACTGAGGGATGACAATTTCAAAAAAGGTCGACTACCTAGGAGAGCGTCGTTCGGTTTCCCATCACATCTTCAGTGACCGGCTAATAAACAGCCAATCTCTGTTTTCATAGTTTGAGTCTTTTTTGTGTTTTTTTTTATTCATTCCAGCCCGACGTGCATGATGCTCTAAGAAATATTACATTACATTTCGGCATCTTTCACTTTGATAGACTATGAGCTGCCTACTGACTGCATCACAAACTATTACCGCTCAACCATTGACCCGACATTATTGAAAACATTTACACATCATTTACCGTGTAGCACTAAATCTGTCCCGCAATACGTCCGCAGAGTCTCCCTGTTGCCTAAACAGTGTGCGATTGCATGTGTTTGTACGTGGATTTATATGAGTGATAAAAAGCCGCGGCTAGAGCTCGCGTATCGTCACTTATAGCAGGCCCCGGCACCTGCTAAGGAAACTTCGTAATAATCACCGGAGCGCAAAAAACTATCTGTGTGCCGCGGTGACATTGTTTTTAAAGAAAAGCTATTTCCTTCAAACACTTATATTTTTAAGATTTTTTGTTTTCTGTCGACAAGCTACGTTGTATATTTAATTTCGCCCTGTCCCCCAACGTGGATGATTTTGCTTCTAAATTTATATATAAGATTTTGCACTGAAAATTCAATTTTACGCAAAAAAAATTAAGAGCCCTATTACATTCTTTGCGCACAATTGTGCGCGCGCGCAAAAACGTATTAACTCGAGGGGCAAAACCCTTTGCGATGAACGTCGTATTATGACGTTTGCGCACAAAATGCGCGTCAACGTCTAACGCGAGTGACCTTGCGCGAACCCTTTGCGAGCGCAATTTAGTGCGCGCATCCTGTACTTAACATTGTGAGCGCAAATGAGTTTGTGCGCTGGTGCGCGCATGGTATTACAAACTTAGCGCAAAATTTAACGGACAAGGTTTGCGCGCATAATTTTAACGTCTTTGAAAAGCTGGTGGTAACGGCAAATTGTAACAACCTGACCGTACCAAACTGCGGATTCACAGCGGAGAACGTCGATGCGCACTTTTTTTTTACTAGATCCGTCAAAAATGACAGCCACTACCTTGTCTTCCGTCAGAACGTACGTCTGATATGCGCAGTCCGGTACTTTGCGTGCATTTTTGCACGACGGTTTTACGAGCGCAATTTCCCGACGGATGAAAAAATGCGCGAGGAATGTAATTCCAGCGGTGATTTTTGTGCGTTAACGTGTACCACTTCGTGCAAAAAAACATGCCTTTAGCGTGCGTTTTTGCATTAAGAATGTAATAGGGCCCTAAATGTGGTAAAGTAGTTGAGCCGGTGAATGTTTTTCAGCATGGATATGTGGTTATATATTTTTATAAATGGCCCCTTTTTAGTTAGAGTGAGGCTTAGGGTGTTATTTTTAATAAAGTCAGCATCATTTAGACCGATTTTCCTAAGGTATATTTGTGGATCACAGCTATAAGTACACAGGATTGTACCCTAACACATTACCTTCTTCACTAACAAGTGCTTAAAATATTATTCTAATATTTATTTATTTGCGCTGGGATGTGTCGCTAAGATGCACATTTTGAGGAAAATATCAATTTATACATCAAGAGTGCTATTCCAAGATATTTAATAGATTATACTAATTTAAATGTATCATGTATTGGTTTATCCTTTACAGAAATATTGTTGGGATGAAAGGTTCTAAACTGTAGATGGCGTCCCTTATCTTGAACAATTTCCACAGGGTCTGTATTATCAGCATACAGGCAGAAATGGCCTTAGTGCCAAGTACAGTAAATGCCATAAAGATAAATTATAAAATGTTCTGATCTCCTGCTTATGAGGTTTTGTAGTAATCATAATGAGATTATTAGCAACGAAGCTTCCAAAAAATACCAATAGAATAGAATCTAAATGTAATATCTGTATGTGGCGAAATGCCTTTGTATGGAAATTACAGTAACACCTTGTATCTGTATGTGCTGCATAATGCCTGCGTATGGAAATTACAGTACATTTATCTGTATGTGCTGCATAATGCCTGTGTATGGCAATTACAGCAACACCTTGTATCTGTACTGTACAGGGATTTTCATTCATTATAACCCCCTGAATTGTATCCCTGTGCAGCAGTGAGCGACCCAAGAGCTCTTCCTGTGTTCTGCCCTCTCCCTGGCTGTTGTAATGCAGCAGCAAAGTTTGTTGAAAGTTGTTTTTTTTTTTGCGTTGAGTGCGGCGGCTGCTCTTTGTACCTTCTTCATAACAACATTTCAATTTTCTATGCATAGTTTAGTTACTATCAGGGTTATTCAAAGAGATTCGAAAAGTCACTGCACGTTCGGTGACTTTTCGTTCTCTTCCATTCGGTTCCTTTTGCCGATTCCATTTCGGTGACCCTGTGGTGTATTCAGCAAGCACCACAGGGCCCCCGAATTGCAGGGAAAACATGCCGCAAACCCGACGAAAACGAACCGCAAAACCCAGCGAATGCACGCCGAAAACCCGCAAAAACATCTGGATTAACCCACCGAACACCACGGAAAAACCCAAGCAGGAGCCGATCACCTGCAGCGAAGCCGCCGGAAAAAGCCGACACCGCAGACAGAGCGAAGTGAATAAATTAGGAAAACAGTTTGTATGAATGATTGAAAAGTGAAATGCTGTTTGCAAAGAAACTACTGAGCGAAAATGGCTGACATTTACATATGAGGCCCAGGGAATGATAATAAAAAGGGCTGTTACAGAAAAAATAAGTAAACTTAAAAAAAATAAAAAATCGGACTTTTAAAAAAAAAAAAAAAATCAGGAAAATGCTTAAAATATCAAAAAAAATCTATAAATAAAGAGACTCTTTACTGCAGAATTTTAGAATGAATGGTTTATTAGATATTGAATTAAAACGGGAATATCTTTTACATTGAAGCCTATGGGATTCTCCTGAATAAACCCGCCGAATTAAACCACCGAATGGCAGGGCATTAGGGGAACCTTTCACTGCTGGTTTATGTTCTCTGAATAGCCGAAGCATTGCTTTTATGGGGTTTTCACTGCCCTCGAACAGGCACCGAACAGGCACCGTATGTTCAGGCAATTCGCCAGGATTTGGCGAATTGCCTGCTCTCTGGATAGCCGAATGGCCAAGAAAGGTAACCGCATGCTGATTTTCAGCGTTCGGTTACCTGTCTCAAGCAATTCGGATCTCTTTGAATAACCCTGTATATTTCACCATTTTCTAAAGGTACAACAGATTTTTTTTTATTTGTAACACTTGAATTGAAAAAAACGAAAAAAAATTATAATCAGAGGAATATTATTTTAATTTTTTTTCACAGAATCACGATTTTTTTTTTTTTGCCATATTCTTTCGTTTGGTCTTTACCTCCCAGTAAAGCGAATGTTTAGCACGAGATCAACAAATGTGTTAAGATAGTCCTATCGTACTCCGTGTTGCGCAACCACGGAATGTATTAACGGTGATTAGAATTAGCACCATTACTTCTAAACTTATCAGGCAGCGTGCTACATTAACCGTTCGATTATCAGGGAGGGTAGGAGAGACGCAGCAAAGGGTTAGCGTTGCGCTCTACGGAGTGCGGAATAAATGCGTCCATTTTAATTACACGTAGGGATTAGATTTAGAGAGGAAGGGATTTACAGAACCTAAACGCCTCCCCATTAAGTCAGCTGTGGCAGAATTTTATTAAATTTTTTTTTTTAATGCATTTCCTGATAATAATGAAAAAATGCGACGAGAAGCTTTAACTCAAATATTTAATATAGGACAAATTTAAAGGTATAAAAATTCGCTTAAGGTTTTCCCTAATTTGCACTCACAAATAAAACGCGCGACTTGCGCATCCCCGCTTTACAGAAAATATTTAATACGCTGGAACTGGGGCACGGGTAAGTTTAAGGGATCTCTACAAAGAAGACATTTGGCTATCTCCTTTAAATTCTATAAAATTCAGAATTTTGTATGGTTACTTACGGTCCCTTGCTGGGTCAGTTTCATGGTAAATTACGCTTCCGCCACAGACTCAATAACAAATATATTACTTAAAAATACGTCTGCTTACTCTAAAAAAAAAGACCATTATTAACCAAAATGAGCTGGCCAATATATTTATTTATTTATTAATTTAATTCATTTAATATAACTATTATTTATATAATTATTTTATAATATTATTTCTTTTTTTTTTTTTTTTTTTTTACGGGGATCAGTCCGCGGCCAAATCAGATAGGAATAATTAGCTCCTCTTGGGATATGGAATTCAACGTCTCCAAGAACAGGGCAGATGACAGCTGTTCCAATAGTTGAGTCTAGAAAAAGCAAGGATTAATCACGCATCTTAGTTACTTCCAGAATGGCAATAATAATACAAAAAGAAGAGAAAAAAAGAAAACCTTTCTGGAGATTCGTGATAAGTTGCCCTCCATTGTTTTTTGTAAATTTGACAGAGGATTTACGGGGTAGGGGGGGTGAAAAATGAGATTTCGTAGCAAGGTTTAAGTCAAAGTTTCTGATTGAAAGCACAATCTCTTTAGCCTTCTTCGCCATTGGAAAACCAAACCACATTTGGGAGCATACATATATATTTTTTAATTAAACGTAGATTAATTTATTCCTTTATTATGTCAAGAGTCCTGCGAATTTTAATTATTAGTGAGAAATAATAGTGAGAAATATATGTAAAATAACTATCCACTAAAAAGGTCAAATTGTGTTCTAAAAGTAAAATAATAATAATAAAAATAATAATTATAGCCCTGACAATTAAAAAATAAATAATAACGTCTTTTAGAATTTCCCCTAGTTGGCTGTTTTAAAGAGGAAATAATAAATGTAAATATATACGGATATAGATTAATATATGCTTTAATGATATCATTAATCTGCTTTTGTGAATCTTTTTATTTCACAAGTGTGAATATACAATATATCTTCCATCTCATTAGTTTGCCCATTACAATTAAAATTTAGAAAAAAAAAATAGTAAAAAAAAATTGCATTAAAGAGCCTAAAAATAAAGTTCCATGTTAAACAAATCCCATGTGTGAAAATACCATTGGCAGCTAGCAAGAAATGCATGGCTTACATATATATATATTCTGCATTGCATGTCAAGGTGCAACATTAAACATGGAGAATGGACATTAAAATCATCAACAACATGCAAATTCTGAGATAAAATAGCTAAATTAATAAAAAATCTCCCAACTGATCTAATTTTAGCACATTATCTAAAATTTCCTTAGCAATTTTTGTTTTATTGTCAGGTCTAGTAAATAAAAGTTTACTGTGAGGTTAAAATGATGAGGTAAAAAAGTTGCATCTTTGAAAAGGATACTCCAATATCGGCTGCATCCGAATAAGAATAGAAATAGAGCACCTTTTTCCATAGTTGCGGTTAGAAATTAGGGTTAGGTGACTGTTTGTTCTTGTTTTAGGGAGGGCCTACATGGATATATTTGCCCCCAGCTCATATGGATATATTTGCCCCCAGCTCACATGGATATATTGCCCCAGGCCAGCTCACATGGATATATTGCACCAGCTCACCTCTCCTCTGCCGTCTGGTCTGCTCTGCCAGGCCCCTCCGAGTCATTGCCGGCGGCCACGTGCTTTTCCTCCTACGAGCCGCTACCAGCATAAACCTCTGCCGCTCGCCTGGGATCTATCCACCAGCCAGCCGCGATCGCACGAGATCGCGGAGTTCACGTGACCTCTGCGGTCTCACGAGATCGTGGCTGGCTGGTGGATAGATACCAGGTGAGCGGCAGAGCTTTATGCTGGCGGCCGCTCGTAGGAAGATAGTAACACGGCCAACGGCAATATTTTCTCTGGGGGGGGATTGCCCCATTGCCCCCCCTGGACCCGCCACTGGTCTAGCGGGCCCTCTCTGACATCATCAGAGCCATCTTGAAGTCCCTGCTCGCCGGCGACTTTGCCCATGTAGGCCGCAGTACCTCCTCCAAGGCCTGCAGCCTAAAGTTAACATAGTTGCTGCTGACCGCGACCCCCCCAGTCCCCGGGCCCCCTTACAGCAACATGGGCAGTAATGTCCTGATGGCGGCCCTGATTGGATCGATGATCGGTATCCGGCGGCCCCACCATCTATGACAAGGACTGTGCTGGGCCCTCCCAGGCTGAGGCTCCAGTGCACCCGCACCGGACCAGCTGCACCGGAGGTTGGTCCGTCAATGCCCCAACTGCCCCAGCTCACACATGGATATTGCCCCAGCTCACACATGGATATGCCCCAGCTCACACATAGATATTGCCCCAGCTCACACATGGATTTGCCCCAGCTCACATATGGATATGCCCCAGCTCACACATGGATATCGCCCCCGCTCACACATGGATTTGCCCCAGCTCATGGATTTGCCCCAGCTCACACATGGATATTGCCCCAGCTCTCACATGGATTTGCCCCAGCTCATGGATTTGCCCCAGCTCACACATGGATTTGCCCCAGCTCACACATGGATATGCCCCAGCTCTCACATGGATTTGCCCCAGCTCACACATGGATTTGCCCCAGCAGCCAGCTCACACATGGATATTCCCCAGCTCACACATGGATATTGCCCCAGCTCACACATGGATTTGCCCCAGCTCATGGATTTGTCCCAGCTCACACATGGATATTGCCCCAGCTCTCACATGGATTTGCCCCAGCTCATGGATTTGCCCCAGCTCACACATGGATATGCCCCAGCTCACACATGGATTTGCCCCAGCTCACACATGGATATTGCCCCAGCTCATACATGGATATTGCCCCAGCTCCGGATCCAGCAGGGGTTGGGGTCCAGATGCCGAGCAGCGGGAGTGCCTGCCTGGTCCTGAACAGCGTGTGAGTCCGAGTTGAAGGGGAGGCGGCTTCGGTACCACCTGATTAGCTGGACCACGTGACCTGCGCCTGCACGCAGCCGCCTCCCCTTCAACACGGACAGACTCACTGTTAAGGACCAGGCAGGCACTCCCGCTGCCCGGCATCTGGGCCCCCTCAACCCACGGGTCAGTCCGGGCCTCAACTTTTAGGGGCGCAAATTTCTTTTGAAATTATGCTCCCCTAAGAAAACTGCGCCTGGGGCCACCGCCCCCCCAGCCCTCCCCCCACGCTATGCCACTGGCGTGGAGTCAAAGGATGACCATCCTGAAGGTCGACTCTTCCACTCACAGCGGTCACTCATCCTGTCGACAAGCCACAGGAAGTGAGTGACAGCCATTTTGTGATAGGGAACTAAACAAAATGTTACTATGCAATGTATTAACTAAAAATAAAATGCTAGCACATACTTGGGGAGTAATTCCCTGTCAACTGAGCCTAATATGAGTTATGAGTGACAGGTGCACAGTAACACAGGAATGACAGTTTGGGTAAAAATAAAAAATATTTCTCCAAATGGCTTTGTATTATTATTCTTTATTTTTGGGGCATTTTATAAATACCCCCTTTAGGCACTTTATTGATGAGCCTTATAATTTGAGATATATTTTGTAAACATACTTTTATTAATTTTTTCCAATACACATAATATCGTACGGCTCAAGTATAGAAAAGAAAGAAATATCTTGGCATATATCTTGGCATATCGATTACCGTATTGTTGGAGTGGAAAAAGTGTCCATAGTGAAACCCTAATATCTGGGCGTCAAAGTCCGCATTTTATGAATATCCCAAAGTCACCAAGGGTCCTGCTCGGGTGGTCGAAAGCCAAAAACAGTAGTAGCCTTAGAATCAAAGTGGCGGTGTTGGTCTAGCAAGTCTACCAGTTGTTTCTGAGTAGGTAGATTCACAGTTCTCCAATTCCTGGCTATCAACAGAGCAGTGGCGGAAACCAGGATAAACAACATCTGCAGATGCGGTTGTGGGAGATCAACCATTCCCAACAGGAGACTCAATTTGAGATATATTTGAGTTTTAACATGACTTTTTAGCACTCTATTATTTAGTGAATTCTGTAGCCTTTATTGTATTAGACATGTGCATTTCGTTTCGTCCGAATTTGAATGCGACCGAAAATCCACCATTTTTCGTTTTTGGAAGCATTTCTGAAAACAATACTTGGCCGTCCGAAATTTTTAATCGGTCCAAAAGAACGAATCGATAGCGATCCGAAATGATCCGAAACGACAAAGAAAAAAATCTATACAATTCAAGACAAAGCAGTGGGTTAATGGGCATTGTCCAGCAAAGAGTTAATGGGCATTGGGCATCTCACAGGGCACAGTGTATGTCCCAAGCAAAGGGTTAATGGGCAGGCATCTCACAGGGCACAGCATATGTCGCAAGCAAAGGGTTGATGGGCATTGGGCATCTCACAGGGCATAGCGTATGTTGCAAGCAAAGGGTTCGATCTGCCGCTGACGTATAAAATAAAGTGCAGAGAGCAGCAGCGGTGCCGGGGGCTGAAATTTGCCGCCCCCGAACTTCTGCCGCCTGGCGCCGCTGCTCCGCTCTGCACCATTGTTGGGCCGGCCCTGGCCCTGGGGGACAGGAAACAAGGACAAAAAGTTTTAAAAAAAAACGTTTTTAAAAGAACAGTGAGTTTTCCATGAAATAAAGGTTAAGAATAAAAACGAAAAATTCCTTCAAATATCGTACCTAGGAGGTCCCCATAACCTGCTCGTGAAGTGGCGGATTTGTAGGATGTATAGAAACATTGCCATCAGAGACCCACACACGACACCTAGCCACCCTTAAGGGGTTAAAATGCACAGAGACTGGCTACTATCCTGTTAGATGAGGGAATGTATTAGGCCCCGTTCACACTGTGCGATTTATCGCGTGGATTTTGCCACGACATCACAGCAAAATCCACGCGACATTGCACTGTGTAGCTCCTCCAGTGCATTTTAATGGAGCTGTTCACATCTTGCCACGCGATGTCACGCGACGTCACATGTCGCGCGTCGCGGTAGCGTGTCGCTGGTACAGGACCCTTTTTTTGAGATTTGCATTGGTGGTGCTTTGCAAAAATCGCACAAAACCGCGACGTCGCATGACATCGTGCGGCATTATCGCACAATGTCGCGAATATGAAAATCGCGCAGAAAATTGCGCGACTTTCAAATCGCACAGTGTGAACGGGGCTTTATATGTATCTACATCATTAATGATTGGCTTTACAGAGTCCTGGTCCTTAAGGGGTTAAACAGCATATCAGAGAGGATCATATAGTAGAAATGAACACTTCTTAGAATTCAAAACAAGCACAGTGTTTGTTCATACATGTGCAGGCCACACCCAGTCTGCAAGCAATGTATCAAATTCTAATTACTAATTAGAAGCACATGTTATTTCCAAACACTAATTAAACACCTGTTGTTTACGCCGTTTGAGAGCACAGGTCATTTAGAGGTGAGAATGTTTGCACCTAGACGACATTAGGTAGTTTTTTAATTCAATATCTAATAAACCGTTGCTTATAATATTCTGCAGTAAAGAGTCTCTTTATTTCTAGATTTTTTAGTATTTTTTTAAGCATTTTTTATACTTTTTTTAAAAAAATTCGAACACGCCAAAAAGTTCGAAGTTTGCAAACTTGCGAACTGCCAATGTTTGTATCGAACTCCGAACTGATCGAACCGAACAGCTCATCCCTACTCAATATCACATGCTTTTACAGCATTAGTACTTCCACGTGGATCAGTCCTGCACACATGTAAAATGAACTGTATCTGAAATGTAGAATAAAACACATGTAGAATGAAACTGTACTGTAGAATTAATAGTCAATTTATAAATAATAAAACTTTATTTCAAGTAATCAATTAAAGCTTTAAGACGTGATCCGTCTTTCAGCTCCAGGACCATGTACCAAAGTAGGCCTAGTGAAACCGCATGACTAACTATGACTCGATTTAATTCTCAACACCTTTCAGCACTTTGTAATTTTTTTTAGATCGGCATGCTGATAAACCTGAATTGAATCGATAAAGCCAATATTTCCATTAACAATCATAGCCACAAGAGCTGATATTTGATCCAGATTTTAATCAGTTATCAAAATGACGGTAAACAATATTTGCGATCTGCCTAACCAAAAAATGGCAGAAATGTGTCCGAAAAAGGTGCCGATTACAGCTATCAGGCCAAATTAAATCGAGGACCATGCCTGCACCAGTTTCTACCTACACGATTGGAACGAGAAGGATGGACCAGCGTCAGGGGGAGGGGTTGAGAATTATGGGACAGGAACACAACAGGAGGTGAGAAGGATGAGGCAGTGAAGAAACTAAAGGAGTGAAGGATTGGGCAGAGGAACAATGACAGCTGAAAAGAATGTAGCAGAGGAACAATGGGAGATGAGCCGAATGGGACAGGGTCACATAAGGAGGTAAGAAGAATTGGGCAGAGAAGTTTGTAAAAGGGGAGAAGGATTGCACAGAGGATCAATCAAAGCTGAAAATAATAGAGTAGAGGAACAATGGGAGGTGAGGAGAATGGGACAGGGCCAGAAAAGGAGGTGAAAAGAATGGGGCAAGGCCACAAAAAGGAGATGAGAAGGATATGACAGAAAAACAACTAAAGGGAAGAAGGATTGCACAGAGGAACAATGAAAGCTGAAAAGAATGGAGCAGAGGAACAATAGAGGGGTGAGAAGAATGGGGCAAGGCAACAACAGCTGGTGAGAAGAATGGGGCAGGGCCACAACAGGAGGAGAGAGGAATGGGGCAGGGCCACAGAAAGAGGTAAGAAGAATGGGGCAGGGCCACAAAAGGAGGTGAGAAGGATGAGGCAGAGAAACAACTAAAGAGTAGAAGGATTGCACAACAATGAAAGCTGAAAAGAATGGAGTAGAGGAACAACGGTAGGTGAGAAGAATGGGGCAGGGCCACAACAGGAGTTGAGAAGAATGAGGCAGGGACACAAGAGGAGGTGAGAAGAATGGGCCTGGGCCACAACAAGAGGTGAGAAGAATGGGGCAGGGCTGCAACAGGAGGTGAGAAGAATGAGGCAGAAAAGCAACTAAAATGGAGAAGGATTGCACAACAATGAAAGCTGAAAAGAATTGAGTAGAGGAACAATGGGAGGTGAGAAGAATGGGGCAGGGCCTCTACAGGAGGTGAGGAGAATGGGGCAGGGACACAACAGGAGGTGAGAATAATGGGGCAGGTCCACAACAAGAGGTGAGAAGAATGGGACATGGCCACAACAGGAGGTGAGAAGAATGGGACAGAGAAGCAACTGAAGGAAACAATATCTGGCAGAGGAAGGAACAATGTAAGTATAGAAGCATTGGGCAGAGGAAAAGTAGTAGCTGAAAAGAATGGAGCAGAGGAACAATGGGAGGTGAGAAGAATGGGGCAGAAACATAATTGAGCTAAGAGATGCAACAAAAGAATATTCAAATCTTAAACCCCAGGTCCATGAAGCTCTTAATCCAGCACGGCAACAAATAAACGTTTGTGATATCTTCGCACCACTCACGTGGATGCATCGACTCTTGGCCACAATGAACCATGAATCGCATAGCATTTTATGAATATATAATGTGAATCGTGTATGGGGTATTTTGTTATCTTGAAAGAGGCTCAGTATGGCGCAAGAAATGTCGATCCTAATAAAATTATACTGTATTGAATACTTAAAAAGAAGTCCTGTGAGTATGTCCTGATGAACAATATATATGCATTTTTTTTTAATTGTTGCACCTGGATCGATTCAAATAGGACTGTACAAGTTTTTGTAAAAGTTGGTGCTTTAATTCTTTTATTGCTATATATATGTATATATATATATACATATAAAGTAAATCTATCACAATGGTTGTGAACACTTACATATGCATACACACATGCATGCAGGTTTTTTTTTTGTTATCGGTCGATCCGTTCATAATGCAAAGGAATCCCTAGACATTTAATCCGCATCTCACATTACCAAAGACAAGCCACATCTAATCAAGAATTTTTTGCAGTCTTAAATGTGTATCAACATAAATTATGATCAATTATGTCGGGCAATTAAAACCTAACTGAAGCAGCATCAAATAACTGATCTGACATAACAATTACTGACTTTCCCGACACAATAAAATCCCACATTGTCCTTTTATTATTTGAACATAAACAGTGTATTTTGGCTGTGGGAAAACCTTCCTTTTCCAAAAATAATGAATGTTTAAATTTAAAAAACAAACACCAACTCCATCGTCTGCTAGAAATAATATAAATACTAATGTGCAGACAGTTATTAACATGTTCACTGCTGGTGTACTAAAATAGTGCAAGGTTTCCTTATTTCCAAGCTCACAACACAGTGACAGATAGTCGAGGGTACGTGCTAGTTCCTGGATCTCAAACTCAGTCCCCCGCAGATGTTGATTGTTGATTATATACAATTCTCACAAATTCTTTGAATGAAATAGACGGCCAGAGAATCATGGGAACTGTAGTTCAGAAACACCTGGGGGAGGCAGAGTTGGAGATCCTTGCACTAGATTATTAAAACGTTGACTGCCTACTAGGGATGGGCTGCCGGTTCGAATAGGTTCGAAGTTCGATTCGAACATCGGCTGTTCGAAAATTCGCGAACTTCGAACTTTTCGGGACGTTCGAGGAAAGTTCGAAAAAAATTCAAAAAAATGCTTAAAAGATCCTAACAAATCTAGAAATAAAGAGACTCTTTACTGCAGAATATAATAATAAACGGTTTATTACATATTGAATTAAAACAGGAATATTTTTAACATTGAAGCCTATGGGATTAATAAACATTTCCCACTCCTTGTTGGTCAAACATTTCCCACTGATTGTTGGTCAAACATTTCCCACTCATTGTTGGTCAAACATTTCCCATGGCTTCAAATCGCGTTTAAACATGAGCAAAAGCGGTAAAAATGAGCTCAGCGCACAGCGGTGAAATGGCTCAGTACTCAGCAGTGAAAGGGTTAAAAAACCTTTTTTTTTTACTTTTTTTTCATTGTTTCCTGTCCCCCATACACTTTTTATGGCCAATATCTTGCATATATGCCCTCTTGGAGGGGACCTTAATTTTCGAACGTTCGAGCCCCGTTGACTTGCATTGTGTTTGCATTGTGTTCGAGTTCGCTGTCGAACTTTTTCGGATGTTCGAGTTAGAATGCAAACCGAACACAGGGGTGTTCGGCCCAACACTACTGCCTACATTACTCAGACAAAGCCTGACAATTCATTGTGCAGACAGAAATCTAATTGTTTGCCAAGGTAAACATAGCAGAAAACATCAAAGGAAATTGGTCAAATGCCAGCTACCAAAAGACCCTCAAGGTATTTGGAGGAAGAAATATTGCTTGTTTGGAAAATGTCATAATACATCAAATGGACTATTCATGAGTCGAAAGAGATGAAATTGCAAATTTGAGGCCATAGTTAACCAGTTATAACCATGTTTCTCACTTATTTAGGGCATTTCAATCTTGTATTGAACCGTGGGGAGATCCTCGGTGACATGCCCCAATCTACCCCTTTGCCCCACTAGGTCCTAAAATGTACTGAACGTATTTTGATCCATGATGGTTAGATGGTTTAGCAGAAAAATTGGCATAAGGATGAAGTTAAAGTCTCTCTGACAAGCGTAGGCAGGAGCCAATCGAGCCATAAACTCTTTGACATCTCAACTGCATTTCATTGAAGGGGCACTCTATGCGCTGTGAATACTCAATGTAGTTTGAGTGGTCACCATGACCTGAGTGTCCTCACACATCTCCCTCCTGCCTGGTGAGTCTCAGAAGGCTAAGTATGTCCTTTGTGTGCAAAGAATTATTTCTTGACAGGAAGCCGGCAGCTCGTCACATCCTGCCATCATCGAGAGGGCTCAACGCTGGATTTAAATGAATACTTTATTGAAGAGTTCCCAATTTTTTCTTCCTTAAATAATTGGGCAGAGGCTGCAGACAGCCTTTGCCCAGTTATTTTTTTCTCTTTTTGAGTGAATTTACTCACTTCTTGTCCCTCTCAGTGCAGCACCTCCTCTTTGGCTCAGAGACTCCGGAACAATAAAGTGGTCAGGGTGAGTAGAAAGTCCTTTTAGGCTGCGGTCACACAAGTGTTTTTGAAGGAGGAAAGAACATCCGTGAGAGTGGACGTTCCTTCCACTCTGAGGCCCGTGTGGCCACCTCGTTGAGTGCTTTGTAGCCCCATCCTACGTCCACCACAGTTTTTTGATGGGGAGGCTGAAAGCATGTCCGGTGGTAGCGCGCGCAACTAGTGTGCCAGCTACACCATGTGTCCCTCCCCGTCGATCCATCACAAAGCTGCGACGGACGCAGGGAAGAGCGGCCAGTGTGTTCATGTAACCGTAGCCTTAAGGTTAGGTTTGAAACAAACTTTAGAGTTAAATGTGAGGGGACGTGTGGATGGGTTCAGGAATGCTGAATGTTTAACTCCACTATTCCCCCGAATGCTGTTAAATCCAGATTATCCCTTTAAGTGTCACAAAACAAAACTAATATCACATATATACATGAGATCCAGTTGGAAAGAGATGATTTTACCAGCATAAATATCTGAAAACTATAAGACTTTGTTCAACTCAACTCTAATGAGTTCTTCATGGTGCTTGAGGTTTTCGATACAAAAATAACATATTTCCAATCGAGATAAAGTCAAAAGTTCTTTTAGTTGTTTCTATGAAATCTGCTTTCCTTACACTTAGGGAAAAACCTAAAATTTAAGGTTTGTGCAGCTTCTTGATGTCCAAAACCTTTGGATCCACGTTTACGCAACCTCTCGGTGTGATTGGGTTTTTCCTCCCCACAGAAACGTATCCTGTACACCACTTTGACCTTCTTCTCAAGCAGATAATATAACAATTTCCAGGGATCACAGGTACGTTTAAATAGCTACCAGAATCTCTAACAAACCATTCGATGTATGAAAACATAAGTTAGATTGTACAGAAGGCCATGCTTAGGCCACCTCTTTACCGCCCAACTGTGTGAGTTTAACCAGAACAAAGATCTTTTTTTTATTATGGCACGGAATTATACATGAAAGTTGACTTGGCTTTTTCCTTTGTTTCCATTGAATTTAGATTATCACTCACTTTCAAATATATGACATCTGCTTTTGTTCAGCTCTTTGATCGTCCTATGCCGTATCAATGATTTTCATATCTCCTAAAACAGTGTCTATGCTTGGATTAGACGGCATTGTCAGCGCCCAATGTGCTCCCACACACGGGGGAAAAATATGAAGCTCGAAGAATTATTTTGTGATGTAAATTCTACTAGGGAAAATCGAGATCGTAAAACAAGAATCTAGTCAGCTTGAACCAGGTGGCACGCCACGGCTGGACCTCAGATAGGACTACTTGTATCAAAGGGAAGTGATTTTCATTACGTTCTCCGATGCGTCGGAAAGGGTAGATAAGACTGTCAAACATGAATGTACTTTGATGAATTAAGGAAACAGCTTGTGTAGTTTCATTGGAAATTTCAAAAGTAAATGTTCCCCGGGCATTAAAACTAGTGAAAGGAGATACGTTTATTTAAGCAAGGTAAGAGCGATTCGCTCCTTTGTACCGAGAACTTATCTGAAATCTTATATATTTTAGTTGCTTATAGGCTATAATAATGGAATAACAACACTCCATTACTCATCCATTCTGGGATTATGCTTTTTTTTTTTTTTTGCTGAGGGGCTTCCTCAAAAGAGACACCCATCCCATGCCAGATATAGACTCAAAACTACGATTGGTAGTTGGACATGCGCATTCATTTTCATTCAAATTGATATGCATCTGAATTTTGGTCGATTTCTCGATTCATCTGAAACATGAATCAATGAATACATTGCATTAAATGAAAATCAGAGTGGGTTGGCTGCTCGGCAGTCCCTATTCCTGGCCCCATAGCGTTCCACACATGGCTAGTGGGTGAGGGACTCAATTATAAAAGGTGGGATGCTTGACCTTGATTGAGTTAACCCCTCATCTGGTGGCCATGGGGTGGGTTTTGTAGGAGTACCCCTTATCGTTGAGGCCATGGTGTTAAAGAGTATGTGAATGGGCTTCCTGATTCAGTCCTCATCTGCTTCCAAATAAAGAGGGTTTAATTAAATAATTATTATGAATAGAAACATTTACCAGTAATGAACTGACAACCCAAATCAACAATCCAACAAAATATGAAGTAAAGAAATGGGGACAGCGCTTCAACTTAAAAGGATGCAGTGTATAAGTCATGTGGTAAATATGGAAAAATGCTCACAAGCAATGGTAGGTCCCTTAAGGAGGATTAGGCGTGGACTAAATCAATCAAAGTCTTCATAATAGGATGACCTCAAAAAAAACAAAAAAGAAATACAGACAATGGTACAGTATTGCACAGAATATACTGCTATAGTAAGGTTGTAATATTAACTACTCACACTTGATGAGAGCTGCTAGCTCTCATATGAAGACCTCACAGGTGTTCAGGGCCAACCTGTTCGCCTCATACTCCCGCACTCAGACCTCCAAAAAAGCATAGGAACATAGATTGCATATATATACCCAGGACATACTTGAAAACAAGAGAAATCTCAATGGTAAAATCCTTTATAAATAAAAAAATAAATATAATCCAACAGGATTGTAATGGATAAGCAAATATCCACTCACCAAATAGAATTGAATCTCCACCTAAATCTTTCCAGGGTAGCCGCGTATGTAAACCTCAGTGTAGAAACAAAGGTAACATAAAGGCCAGATATGCTGGAAAAATATTTATTAAAACAAAAAATAAAATATAAAATATACAAGCAAACGGTAAACAGCCAAACGCGTTTCTCGCCTCAGGGGCGCTTCATCAGTGGCAAGGGACAGAAAGCAAAAATCCAACAAAATATAACTGCTTGGAAGGGATCGTAATTTTTGGTTCATCCAAAAACGGCAAAACAAGATTTTGCCTGGGCACATGTCTAGTGCTGGTTTGATAAGTAAGTTTGTAAAGTGTCAATTAAAATAATTCCAGTAATATTACCTCAAGCATAGAAACATCAGTCACAAAATTACCCAAGATGTGAGCTTTATCGAATCTTTACATCAATGTTTTGGCTAGAACACAAGCCTTTTCCAAGCTTGCATTCAAGCAGAAACATTGCAAAGATCCAATATGGCTGCTTTGTTGGGAGACCGAGTACCTGGGTCCATCTTTTGCTATTTGAGCCATCACATTTAATGCATGCTGACTTCATCACAAGGCTGATGCATCAGCATCTTGGCATCTATCGCATTACCAATATGCAGAAACCAAGTAGTACCCATGGAGCACCCACATTCTGCACATTCTCCTTTAGACAAATCAACAAGGGCAACAATCCAATTTCCACAATTTTGAATGAAGAAGCATAGAGGAAGAATAATAGAGGGGATTGAAACTGACACTGATGTCCCGAACGAGCCTACACTGCACGTCACGTCAAGTGAATTTAGCGTAAAGCTAACATAAGAAGCAGTAGGCGTGAGCTTAAATGGACTACTGAAGATGGTAGAGGACAGGATGGCCTGGTGGAACGTTGTCCATGGGGTCGTAATGGGTCGGACACGATTTTGCAACTAACAACAACAACAGCATAAGAAATCATGGTTTCTCCGTCCACAGTCATTCCAACACTCACAGCAAGTGGGGGGGCTTGTATTTTACTGAAGTGTGAGGAATTCTCACTTTCAATTTTGGTCAAGCAATGGGGTGGGCTCCCATTGTGCCCATATAGATCCATAGCGAATCTTGGCTAATGTGTCAAGGGAAACTACCTCAAAAATATCTGCGGCACTTGGCACACTTTGACAGGCCGATCTGGCAAAAGAGGAGGAGCAGTCGTATGTCATATAGGTCTATTCAAAGAAAGGTGAAACTCAGGAGAATGAATGGAGAAGTGAAAATTCTAGGTCAAAATAGCCAAACCAGAAAAATTCTCCCATTTATCTCACTTTCCCAATCGGCTATTTGGTCTAGATTGTTCTCTTCTCCTGACAATTCTCCTGGTTTTCACCTTTCGCTGAATAACCCTGATAGTTTGTAAATTGTGATAATTGTCCAATTCACTTAATAGTAACTAAAGGCCACACAAATTGAGAAGGAACTGAAGTTGCTTTTTTCTGTTTGAGTTGCTATCCCTTATATGATCATAATGTTGGAAATCATAGTTGGTCTTACAGTGGGAACTTGTATCTAAGGTGAACAACATCTAATGTGATGCAAAAAGCACACAAATGGAATAAAAATGGGAAAACAATATTGTCTGGTGGTAATTTAACCATGTTTGGGTGGGATTGATAAGTAAAGGAATGGGTGGATAGCTTCCAATCAGTAGGATTGAGTTGTAGCGGCATTTTTGTGGACCCAGGAGACTCCTGCAGATCTGACAGAGTTTTTTTTAGGGATAGGATATATCAGAAAAAAAATACGTGCTTTATCAAAAATATCCACTTTCAATCTTGTTATCGGTTTTCTTTTTTACTGAGAACACATACAGGCACCTTTATGTCTTTATCAGCTTTTACAGCCCCTTTAAAACTATTTAGAGAAATATGAAATCATATTGAACACGTCGAGACCTTATGCAAATATTTTTTCAGTGATGGTATTTTTCATTGCTTCGTGCTATTTACTGCAACGTGAATATTGCCAGGGTTGGCTTTCGTCGGGTATATGTAAAATTAAATTTGCATTGCCGCTAACTAGATTCTACACTTAAACATTTAAATGTCATTTGAGGCAGTTTAAAGATAATTTAGAGTAGTAGAATTATGGTGAGACACACTAAGAGATGTCATCCAATAGCTAGGTGGATAACTAAGTATTTCTTACAGGGTTAGATGACTTTCGGTTTCGGTGACTTTTCATTCTCTTCAATTCGGTTCCTTTTGCCGACCCCATCTCGGTGACCCTGCGGTGTATTCAGCAAGTACCACAGGATCCCCGAATTGCAGGGAAAGGCTGCCGCAAACCCGACGAAAATGAACCGCAAAACCCAGCGAATGCACGCCGAAAACCCTCAAAAACATCTGGATTAACCTGCCGAAAACCACAGAAAAACCCGAACAGGAGCCGATCGCAGCCTTCGACACAGCAGAAGAGGCAGTGAATAAATTAGCAAAACAGTTTGTATGAATGTGTGAAAGTGAAACGCTGTTTGCAAAGAAACTACTGAGCGAAAATGTCTGAAATTTACATATGAGCTCCAGGGAATGATAATAAAGAGGGCTGTTACAGAAAAAAGAAGAAAACTTTAAAAAAAAAAAGATCGGACTTTTAAAAAAAAAAAATCAGAAAAATGCTTAAAATATCCTAAAAAATCTATAAATAAAGAGACTCTTTACTGCAGAATTTTATAATGAACGGTTTATTAGATATTGAATTAAAATGGGAATATTTTTAACATTGAAGCCTATGGGATTCTCCTGAATAAACTTGCCGAATGAAACCACCGAATGGCAGGGCACTGCTGGTTTGTGTTCTCTGAATAGCCGAAGCAGTGCTTTTTAGACATGTGCATTCGTTTTAGTACTAAAACGATTTAGTCTGAATTTTGGGAAAATTTAGTTTTAGTATGACTCAAGAGATACGAAACTGCTCAGTACAAAAAACGAAAGAAACTAAAATAAAATGCACTACATTTTAGTTTCAGTCCTTTTTGTGATATTACATTGATGAGTGAAGGAGACCAGCAATGAAGAGCGCAACATCGCAACATCCGAAGTTCTGCACCCTCCACATGCCAAAGCAGTAGGATGTTCTATACAGAGAGGGGCATTAATTAATGCAGGAGGATGTTCTATACATTATACAGAGAGGGGTATTAATGCAGGAGGATGTTATATACATTATACAGAGAAAGGTATAAATTGAGGAGGATGTTCTATACAGAGAGGGACATTAATTAATTCAGGAGGATGTTCTATATATTATACAGAGAGGGGTATTAATTATACAGAGAGGAGCCTTTTTTTTAGCCCTTTAAATCCAGTGGCTGTGACGTTGAGATCGGCTGCTTGTTACATTATCTCTCAGTACAATGTATCAGGCTCAGCTGTTACAGTAACTGACTGTAACAGCGCTCATAGTTTCAGTAAAACAAGAAAATAATATTGTTCTAACCTCTTCTATATAAAAATATTATTTACTAGTTTTACTGAAACTCTGAGCGCTGTGATGAGCAGCAGCAGTCAGTTACTGTAACAGCTTTGCCTGACACGGGGCAGTATTACAATGTTGGTGCTAACTTAACCAGATCTGTTGTAAACTGAAAACCTCCATAGGCTATAATGGCTCTGGGAAGTTTACAACAGCTCTGGTTAAGTTAGCACCAACTATGTAATATGGCCCACATTGTGCTGAGATTGAGAGATACTGTAACAAGCAGCGATGTCAGCCCTCTGAGGAGCCACTACAATAGTAATTGTATCCACTAGTTTTCGGATGAATGAAATTATTTTTCATACTAAAGAACTGAAAACGAATTTCTTCAGCAACTAAATAAATTGCATTTTAGGACTAATCCATTAGTTCAAAACGAAATTTTGTGCTGTGCACATGTCTAGTGCTTTTCATGGGGTTTTCACTGCCCTCGAACAGGCACCGAACAGGCACCGTATGTTCAGGCAATTCGCTAGGATTTGGCGAATTGCCTGCTCTCTGGATAGCCGAATGGCCGGAAAGGTAACCGAATGGTGATTTTCAGCGTTCGGTTACCTTTCTCAAGCAATTCGGAGCTCTTTGAATAACCCTGTATGTCTTAGAGATTTCCATATGCTTCAAAATGTCCACTTACCCAAAAGTTGAGTGGAAATTAATCCCTGGGGTACTGGCTTGAGAATGCTTTGTTTATTATCTGTGATATCTGTGGGTAAGAGGGAAATCCGCAGAGGCACTTGACTTTCTGTGGTCAGCTTCACTAATGGTCATGTAATGCTATGTGCCACCAGAGTCCATTGATGTCACTAGAGATGGGCTGCCGGTTCGAATCAGTTCGATGTTCGATTCGAACATCGGCTGTTCGAAATTTTTTCCAAAAAATGCTTAACAGATCCTAAAAAAATCTAAGACTAAAGAGACTCTTTACTGTAGAATATAATAATAAATGGTTTATTAGATATTTAATTAAAACGATAATATTTTCCACTGATTGTTGGTCAAACATTTCCCACTCGTTGGTGATAAAACATTTCCCATGGCTTCAAATCACGTTTAAATATGGGCAAAAGCGGTAAAAATGACCTCAGCACACAGCGGTGAAATGGTTCAGCACTCGGCAGTGAAAGGGTTAAAAACTTTTTTTAACTTTTTTTTATTTTTACTTTTTTTTATTGTTTCCTGTCCCCCAGGGCAGTACCCAGACCCCCATACACCTATTATGGCCAATATCTTGCATATATGCCCTCTTGAGGGGGACCTTAATTTTCGAATGTTCGAGCATTGTGTTCGCATTGTGCTCGAGTTCGCGGTCGAACTTTTTCAGGTGTTCGAGTTCGAATGCGAACCGAACACGGGGGTGTTCGGCCCATCACTAGATGTCACAACCTACCAGTGTTGTCATGCCCTGACATGCCCCAACCACAATGGGACTGTGTCTGGTCATGAAGGCAGCACCCTTCATGCCTTGCTCGTGCTCAGCACTGGTTTTCCAGAACACAACCAGTTAATTCACAAAAACACACATGACCAGACCTCAACAAAGGACCACACCTCCATCTAATCAGGGCTCTATTATTATTGCTCTATTGCTCTTTTGGACTATATGTGTGTTCATCTACTCCTAAAACCTGCATACTAGCCTGTTCCCTCAGCCTCTACCTCCCTTGGCTCCAGATTTCTAGACCCTCATGTCCTCCCAAGTTCAAAGCTTTGTCTCAAAGACCCCCGCTGTACCTAAGACCCTGGCACCCTCTGAAGACCCGCATGCACTCCAAGCCTCCTGGTAAACTCTCTAGTATTCATATACCCTATACTTTGCCGTGAACTCCAGCCACACCGTGACTCCCATGACTCTCAGTCGGCTAGTACTGTTTCCTGCAGTCAACTACCCTCCACCCATCTCTTTGAAGTGCACCACCACATTACCAGGCTCATACCAGCAAGGCCAGTACTGTTCCTGACAAGTGTGTACTGAATCATGGATGCCTCCTCAGTGGTGCACAAAACAGCTGAAAAGAGACCTACCTGCATCTGTCAGTTGAAATTGGATGGAGAAATGGAGCCTACAATACAGGAAAGATGGTTGTTTCTTTTTGGGTATGGGGCTATTAGTAATTTCTCAATGTTGTTTTGAGGGATACAATTAGTACTCAGAATGGAAAATGATAAGTAAACTAGCTGCAAACACATGTAGGCATTGATTCATGCAAACAGAGCTCTGAACACATACGCCCCAAGGTTCACATACAACCAATATGTCCTACCATGGACATGATGTCTCCTAAGAGGATTGTCAGATATAGCTGCACTAGTGTAGAGAAGTAGTTAGGCCAGTTTTATTCAGTATTTACGAAATGTTTGTTATCAGTATACTGGAGACCACTGATCCCCAAAAGCTGGTGGAAGATCGAGTCTTTGAGACAACTGGGTAACGGGAAACGCATGTCATCAATAAAAAATAAAAAAATAGAGTAATCTTTTTTAAAGAGAAAGGCCTTGCCCCAACTGAACCTGAAATGCTTCCCCTCACACAAACCGTCGATTTTGTGTCTGACAGGCCTCTAGGGACTTTTATGGACAAAGCCAAAAGAACACGTTAATGGGGAACAGAGGTAAACCTAATTGAGCATCTCTCATGACCTCTCCAATGCAAACTGTCCTCCTTAGACAACCAAAGTCTAACTGGACTCCTCAGATACAAGACAAGCATTATGATCGCATGACCAGCCTCAAGACCAAGCCAATGCTTCCTCTGAGGGAGGTCATCCCTCCATTGGCTGATAACCATGTCATCTGCTGTCTACTGAATATATCCCTCCCAACTACAAGATCTGGGTATTGTAATGAACTTCTTGTCTTTCAAACTCATGCATCAGTCCTGGTCAGCCATTCTTAAGGGATCGTTACTCTGATGGTGGTCAACCCTTCAATGGTCGATAAGTGTGTCATCTGCTGTATTCTGAATATACTGTATATCCCTCCTAACTGCAACACCTGGGTATTGTAATGTGCTTCTTGGCTTTCAAACTCATGCATCAGTCCTGGTCAGCCATTCTTAAGGGATCGTTACTCTGATGGTAGTCAACCCTTCAATGGTCGATAAGTGTGTCACCTGCTGTATTCTGAATATTCTGTATATCCCTCCCAACTACAAGACCTGGGTATTGTAATGTGCTTCTTTTCTATCAAACTCATGCATCAGTCCTGGTCAGCCATTCTTAATGGATCGTTACTCTGATGGTGGTCAACCCTTCAATGGTCGATAAGTGTGTCATCTACTGTATTCTGAATATACTGTATATCCCTCCTAACTGCAACACCTGGGTATTGTAATGTGCTTCTTGGCTTTCAAACTCATGCATCAGTCCTGGTCAGCCATTCTTAATGGATCGTTACTCTGATGGTGGTCAACCCTTCAATGGTCGATAAGTGTGTCATCTGCTGTATTCTGAATATACTGTATATCCCTCCCAACTAGAAGACCTGGGCAATGAAATGTGTTACTTGTCTTTCGTACTCATGCGCCAGTCCTCGTCAGCCCTACCTAAAGCATCAAATAGATTATTTAGATTCTTTGGCGTAGAATAATTGGGTTTAGTTTCAGATTTTCAGTTGTACCTTTTCTTTATTTGGGCCTTTTTTCTGAAAAATTATGTCTTGCCTCTTTAGTGCTCTTTCACGCAACTTGAAGATGGCTGAAGATTCAGAAAAGACGTATGTCTCATAATTCAAGATTATATTGCAGTTTTAAAGAGCCATAATGGTTAAAGAAATCTATTAAATCTAGCTGGGACTCAGCAAGTTGGTGGTTTATATCCCCGTGTTTATGTTTTGGTAGGTTGTTCGAGTTTTATTCTTTTTTTTAAATTTATTTAGACCTTTTCCAAATACCACTGTTTGAAATATATTAAGACTTGTGTTTTCATTAAGTGGTTTAATATAGCAGGAAATCAATATAATTTGATGCGGGGTTGGGGAGTGATTTGAATTGATGACCATTGTCAGGCAGTCAGTTCTTTAAAGCCCCGGTGCTTCCTAATGAGTTGCTTGGAAAAAAAATTGCAAAATTAAAAGCACTTACCGTATTAAAAGGGAATCTGCTCATTTTTTAATGCTCTGTACAAATTATCTTGGCAGTTATAGCCCTATTTACACATAGGCCTAAATGCCTAACTTACGCCATTGCCATGGCAACGCTCAAACTTGAATAAAAAGCCAGCATAGAGATGGAACAACATCTAACTGTGATCCATAACCATTATTTTCTTCATTGGCATGTGGCGAAAAACGACATTCTGAAGGCACCGTTTTCACAGTCCTTAATCCACCATCTACGTATTCTTAAAAAACATTTTTTTTAACCTTTTCCTTTTTTTTTTTTGATATTCAAAATTTTGAAGACAAGACAACAATACAACAGACATGGAGAAAAAATTGCCAGTAAGGGTCATGAAAGGTGACAAAAATAAAAGGGGGAGGGGAAGGACTCTCAAACAAACATAGGAGAGCGGTACCAGGGAGGTGGTTGAGCCGGCAGGCAATCAGCGGTGGAGGTACCTGGTCAGGTAAAAAAAAAAAGGGGTGGAGTGGGAAAAAAGTGGAGGACCGCCTGGGAAGAAGCAGCATTCCCGGCTCATTACAGTATCCCCACGGGGGGGCTGGAGGCTGTGGAAGAGGCCACATGGCCGAGTGTCCTGGGGCCAGAGGAAACGGTCAGAGCCATGGTACCCGCTCCAATGGCTCACCCAGAGCAACCCATCATCCCACACGCCAAAAAATAAAAAATAAAAAGGAGGAGGAGGAAGGCCAGATGCCTGAACCACCATACAAAACCACATCCTGGGTATGTAAAAGGAAGTCCGCAAAGAGTGTCCAGATCGGGGGGTGGGAGGGGGTGATTCAGCATGTGTCTTCCAAAAAATGTCTCTCAATATACTGGTATACATATACAGGGCAGCAAGAAGGGGTCACGTCGCAAGGGGGGAGGCACACAGATACAAAACAGAGTCCTCAAAAAGAGTGCCCAGAACGGGGGAGTGTCATCAGGTGGTGGTGCCAACAAGGGGGGTGGGGGTGTCATCAGGGGGAGTGGGGGGGTTGTCATTTGCAAATAAGGGCCACAGACAAATGCCAGACTGGATAGTCTCCGCCAATGTCCCAGAGCAGGGGGGTAAACAAAGCCTCCAGCGTATCAGAAGGGAGGCTCAACAGGAACCGGGACATGCCATCCAGGGGAGCCATCCCGACGGGAGCAGCACTCTGGCCAGAGGATGGGATAAGCAGCGCAGCCACATCTCTGGCGGTCGCGGATCGGCCTCTTCCCCCCTGAAAAGCCGGAAGCAGTCTACGGCTGCCACACCTCCCCAGCACTGCAAAAGGGAGTAAAGGACCAGAAGGCCCTGCCGGTCTGCTGCAGCCCACATTCCAGACATCCATCTCCGCTGCAGGTAAGACCGCCAGGGAGTTAGGGCGTACTTCCACCAGCCGCTCGGTTGGAGAAGGAGCCACTTGTCCCAGATCTCCGGGGCCCCAGCCGCACCTAACACCTGCTCCACGGGACCGCATCTCTGTCAGCACCACAGTAAGCCCAACGAAAGCTGCCCCAGCCAAGGATGCCGCACAGCCCAGCCAGCCTCCTGCTGGTCTTGAGTCCACGCATCCCGAAATTCTATCAGCTGCTCCACCAGCATTCCCTTCATGAGGGGCCGAAAATCAAAGTCATCCATCGATGCAGGAAAACAGAAGTAGGAAACGGGCTTGCGGAAGGCACCACGGCCCAAGGAGATGGCACAGGCCGCAGAAATGGCTGCCAGGGTAGGCCACAGCAGTAGGCCCGAAGCCCCGTCAATGGCCAGACGACCCGCAGCCCATCAGAGCACTCGGTCACAACCGCCAGGCATTAGCAGCCACCGAATGGGGGACACAAAACAGATGGAGGGACACCAAAAATGCAGAAATTTGAAAGGTCAGCCAGGGAGCAGCTCAGCGAAGTGTGTCCTTTCCTGTCTGTAGTCAGCTCCGCCCCCAACCTTTTCCTTTTGTTCCCCTAGTTGTATAAGAAAATTTCAGACAAGCTTTTACACATAAATTTATAATCTATATCCTTTTTTTTAAAAAAAAACTCATATCATTTCACAAATTAGGTCAGGGTTTGTGTTAGAATTGTTGCATTAAAACAAATCTTCACATAATAAAAATAATAATAATAGTAATAATAATTCTAGTTGGACATTATTGAGATAAGGTTGGAGAAGGTTTTAACATTGACTAAGAGGGTTACGCAGAGAGCATCGAAATTTCAGCGAACTTTCAGTGCTCGTTCGTTTGGTGCTCTTCAGTGCGCTTTGGCGATTTCAGTTCATGAAACCCTGCGGTGAATTCACTATTCGCCGCAGGGTCCCTGTAGTACACTGAACAAGGAGGCGCCGAAGCCCACCGCACATTGCCGAAGGCAGCCGACGAGCTACCGAACACCACCGAACTGACCACCACACGCTGCCGATAACAGCCGACGAGTCACCGAACGCTGCCGAACTGACCACCGGATGCCGCCGAAAACAGCCGACGTGCTATTGAATGCCGCCGAACTGAACACGCGCATGCCGCCGAAAAAAGCCGATCAGCTGCCGAGCAGACCACCGAACGCCTCCAAACTAGAGAAAAAAAACAGAACTCTGCAATATTTAAAAAGATGTTTAACAATTTAATTTAAACAATTAAAATGCCAGAAAATGTGTGGAAATAATAAAAAAAAGTCCTATAAAAAAATAATAAAAAGGTCTGTCACAGAACAATAAAAAAACACCATTAAAAAAAATAAATGGAACCAAAAATTTCACCTAAAAAATTCAGAGAAATACCTAAAAAAATTAAAAAATATATCAATACAACGGTTTTTTGCTGAAACTGAAAATAATAAATTGTTGAATATTTTTTTTTTATACAAACGGTAATATTTCCTAACATTGAATCCTATGGGATTCATATTTTTTAAACCTTTCGAACAGACTCTGCCCTTTCCAGCGGTGCCTGTCATTGACTTTAACCTCCCCCGATTGGGAAGGAGAGGGGTCCAAAGGACCCCCCTCCTTTCAGGTGCTCCTGAATTTTACCGGATTTTACCAGGAAGAATACATTGAGATTTCTCTCGTTTTCAAGTATGTCCTGGGTGGCGAGTATGTACGTTAGGTGTCTTGCCCAAGGACACTTACTGGAGAGGTGCTCTTGCCGGAATTCAAACCTGTGTCTCCATGGTCTCCACGGTTATAGAGCAGTGATGTTACCTCTACTCCACTCAGCCGGGGGCCGCCTGAAAATAACGCCATCATGCCCATCGCGATGACATCATCACACCAGGAGGGGGTTTAAAAGCTGTGTCTAACTTCGAGGGATTCAGACCACCATGGGACCCGAGAGAGAGATGAGTATCGGGAGCGATACCCCGCTAAGCGGGTGACATATGGGGAACGTCCTCCGCATATAGTGGGGGAATTTCCATAACGTTCTCTACATATCTTCCACAGTGAAGGGGTTAATTGAGTGTACTGGGCAAATTGTGCATTTTTTTTTTTTTTTACATTACAAGAAGAGCCTCACATTTGATCCTTGCAATATCAAAGGCTGGTTCTGCCAGAGGCGGCGCTATAATAAGGCAGAATAGGCAGGCGCCTAAGGCCTCACTCAAACAAGGGCCTCGCATGGTGGAATTTAAGTGTAATGTCAGTTTGCACACAGCATTCATACTGATATTGATACATAAATACACTTCTACGTTCAAATACCCGCCATGATATCAAGCAACGCCTTTATTAATTTAATGTATTGGGTAAATTGCGTAATTTTTTGGGCATTACAAGAGGAGCCTCACGTTTGTGCATTGCCTAAGACCTCATAATATCAAAGGCCAACTCTGCATGAAACTAAATCCTTTATTTATTCTCTGCATATCAAGTTATATTACTATTAATACATATATTAATGCACATAATATATTAATACATATATTAAATTATATACATATATTAATGTATGTATTTATCAATGCTTCGCTTTACCAAAACAACCTCAGAATTTAGCACGCATTTTTTTTATATTTTTGATGCATTCGATTCAATAATTATTTTTTTCCACAGGCTCAAAGGTAATATTCGTCAAAAAATAAAAAATAAATAATAATAAAAAAAAAGTTGTAGGTGTAGACACCCGATAATTAGATAGACGATATAACGAACGTTGCAAACTGCGCGGCCTCTAATGAGCTCCGAGGCTCTATGACATTGACATTAAAATAAAATGACGCAACGTGGACGGATCATTACGGCTACGAGAAAAAAATATTTAAATGTCCCCAAAATAGACTCGTTCTTCCAGGATCACAAAACTGGCGAAAATATAAAAGGAATTGTCAAATGCTCCTTTTTCTCCCTTCCACCCCCACCGTTTCTTATTCTTTTCAAACCGTGGGTACCAATATATAAATTTAATAGGTTTGGCTGTCATAAAAATATAAAAAATATATATATTCTCCGTCTCGTCACTTCTTTGGAGGAAAGAGAATAAAAAAAAAAAGGACTCTCGCTGAGATAATTCTCGCTGGGATATTTTGCCCTATGATGTTATTTCATGCCACATCATCTAATAGGTGTATTTTTACACAGCTTACTGCTGCGGCGAGGTTCTGCAGTTCCTAGCCAGCCTGACAATCTCACTATATGGAGAATGGAATGGTGACGGCTAATTGATTTTACAGCAGCACCAAAGGACAGACAATGAAAGTACCATCAATTTAATCCACTATTTAATGGTTCCAATTTAGCCTCTGTAAATGCTCACTAAACTAATTTCTCTAGGTTCAGCAATCTGAAAAGCTATCATATCTCTAATCTCCTTCAATATATTCATCTGGAAAAGGGAATTTAGCCAATTCTGATGTGCGGAGATGATCTGTTAGCACAGTGTAAATGTTTATAACATGGCAATCTACTTCGTTTATAAGGATATGAAAAGTTTTATTGGGTAGGGCAGTGGAGTGGAACCGTGGGATAATAGGTAGTTACCCAGCAGTCTCAGGGAAACTGGGAGCAGGCAGGCATGCAAGAAAAAAAAAATGAAAAAAAAAAAAAACCCACGGAAAAGAGAGTAAAAAAAAAAAAAAAAAAAAATACTTGGATTTACTTAAATCCCAAATGGTAAGATTCAAATCGGCCCGGCGCATGATGCACCTGGGACTTTCTGGCAACAAAGGATGCTGTTGCATCTATTTACGACCGTGGGTGCCTCGCCGAAGTACCGGCAGTCGGGGTGGGGGTGGAGGGGAGGGAAGAAAACACACTCTGCTAAATCTAATGGAAACGATAATTAAAATAGGTTTCATTGAGCAGATTTGCCACATGCTGAGACGGACAGTCTGCTTTACAAATGGAAATATTATTCTGATACGCCACGTGGTGACGGCTTCGATGCTCTTTCCGGATTGTAAGCTCCTTAGAGCCAAGGGTTTCTGATTGTTTGTTTTTTTTCACGGAAGAATGCGGTTAGGCAGAGAGTATTCATGGTTTGCACAAGGCAAAAAATTACGCAGAATAAAAAACCCTCATGGCGTGTTACTATGTAACCTGATCTTAAATTACATAGGCGTGCGCGGAATGGTGCACCTACTCGGTGACTTGCTCCTCCTTGCCGACCTTTTAGCTCCCCGTCTACACTTTCTGGGTTTTACTTATTTGTTCATGATAAGGAACATGAAAAGTAAGTTTGCGGTTGTTTACAATTTGCAATCATTGAAAGTATTACGTGTGCACCCCCTAAAACCCGTGCATGCCTATGTCAAACAATGATAGGAAGAATTAAATGGTATATGGGCTCATACAGTGAAAAGTAGAAGGCATGGCATGTGAGCTCATACGATGAAATAGAAAAGAGCAAGGGATGAGGTCATTGGTGGAATGGGAAATGATACGATATATAGTTACATAGTTACATAGTTATATAGGCTGAAAAAAGACATGCGTCCATCGGGTTCAGCCTCTCCCACATAACCTACTGCTGTTGATCCAAAAGAAGGCAAAAAACCCAGTCTGAAATATGCAACATACTGGGAAAAAATTCCTTCTTGACCCCAGAATGGCATCAGATTTCTCCTTGGATCAATAAGCTTTTACCCACATATTAAATATTATAACCCTTAATATTCTGTGTCTATGGAGGACAAGATGGAAATCGAGGCTTCAACCCACCAGACCCTCAAGCAAAAGCTACTGCAAGAGCTTGGTCCATAATGTGGCCAGGGCTCCATAAGGGTTTAAGGTGCACTGCCCACAAAATGAGCATACCATGAAAAGCACTGCCAGTGTTCCTCAGCCACCAGCTAACTGGACCACCAGGGAACTAGCACGTTTTGCTTAGGACTCTATAAAGGCCAAGGCTGGTCTTGATTACAGTGGTCAGCGTTTATCCAAACAATGAACTTTCTTGAAACCAATTTGGCCCTGTTACTCTTACCTGTTTGTTAGAAGAAGTGAACTCTGACTGGAAAGCCAACCTAACAACCAGAAATGTTGACATTTCTCCAAAAGGGATGAACTTTATAGGTACCAAGTACCCTCCAAAATCTTATACTTTCTTGTTTTGTATGTTTAATCCAAACTAGGGATGTGCGTTTCGGGTTTCGGAATTTCGGAATTTTCACGAAATTTCCCGATTCGGGTCTTTCGATTCGATCGAAATTCCGAAAATATTTAGACCCGAAAATGTCCGAATCGAAAAGGTTTTCCGAGTCGAAACGAAATTTTTTCGGAATTTCGAATGAACTTGAAATGTGTCAAATCGAAATCTATTGCTTTGAATTGAAACGAGAACAGACTTTCCAAAACACGAAAAATTGTTCCGAAATCCGAAAAGTTTTCCGAGCCAAATCGAAAAATTTTCGGAATTTTCGAATGGACTTTGAAATGTGTCAAATCGAAATTTACTTTCCCTCTATATAGTCTATTCATGATTTCAGTTCCATTCGGGATTTCGGTTCCATTTCGGTAAGTCTGGACATCGTATTATTTAACTATTATCTGTTATATCGCTGATTCTGTAAAGTTTAATTTTTCCATGATCCGATAAGAATTTTCGTATTTGAATTCGACCGCGGGTCGCGCATGCGCGCGCGAATATCGTAACTTTATTGAGCACTTTTTATTGACAACTTTTTAACAAAATATTGTTGTTGTTATTATTCAACAAAATGGCCGCTGCACACAGTAATACTACCTCGTCATCACCAGAAGTACCAGTACCCAGGAAGAAAGTGAAGCGAGCCACAAATATGTCATTTGAGGAGATGTTGGAGCTTGTCCGCATCTTTGATGGCAAGGATTATGATTGTAGTAGGGGCCCGTACCGCAGGAAGAGTAACGCGAGAAAGGATCGGATCTTGGAGAAGCTACGCACCACAATTTTGGTGAATTTTGGGAAGGAACGCTCGAAGGATCAGCTGAGGAAACGCTGGTCCGATTTGAAGGTGCGGGAACAGAAGCAGCTGAGGCACCTCCGCCGCATCATAGCGAAACGTAAGTGTCACGTTATATTGTAAAGCGCTGCGCAAACTGTTGGCGCTATATAAATCCTGTATAATAATAATAATGTGCTTGCATGTGCTAATGTGCACAGAAATACGTTGATTTATCTAGTCCTTTTTTCATGCAATGTGATTGTGTATAGCTTTGCGTTTTCACGACTCGCCATACAAGCATTTTTGCCATAGCTCTTCTTTTTTGTGATTTTACGTATTCGTGAAAATTGTGACATTTGATGTATGTAGATGAAGTTACAATGCTGGATTTCTTTTGGCACAGTGTGTATAGTCTGTAGTGTGCTGGGGGGGGAGGTTGTTGTGATTGAGTGATGCATATGAGAAGACCCGCAGCTTGCCCAATATTGGCTCCCACCTGCGCATCAATAAAAATCTCTGCGTCTCTGCTAAGTGGTAGTGTAGCACAACAAGGATGGGACATGTAGTTCTTCTGAAAGTGCATAACAGAGCTGCGTTCAATGCAGCTGCTGCAGCAGTGACACTGAATGCTTTAGATGCAAATTTCAAAACAAAATGGTGGATTTCTGTTGTTTCTGCAATATCCAGTTTTATTAGCAGAAACTGAAAGTGAAACGGAGGCTGAGGCCTTCTATAAAATAACTAAAAGCAGTCGCACAATGCGTTTTGTACGCACACAACACAAATAATAGTTTTTATTGAATAAAAACGTAATGTTTACTTCTGAAAAAAATATATAAATGAACGGTAATATATGTCTGTGTGCAATATATGTATGAGATGGGAGTAGTGGGGGGGTCAAGCTGAGGCCTGTTCAATACCTCAGCCGCTGCAAGTGCTAAGTTAGCAACTTGCCATTGAACGCCGTTCAACCGCTCAGCATGCTAACCTAGCACTTGCAGCGACCCGAGGAGATGCTGAGTGTGACGTTTTAAAGATGGCCGCCGCCATGAAGCAGTAACAATGCCGTACAGCAAGATGGCCGCCGCCTCGAAGCAAGTAATAATTCCGTACAGCAATGTTAATTTTGCGGTTTCTGTTAACCAAAGCACAAAATATTTATTTATTATTTCCCCCTGTACATAGACATATATTACAGTTCAAATTATATATTATTGTTTCAGAAGTAAACATAACGTTTATTCATTAAAAACGATCATTTGTGGTGTGTGCGTACAAAACGGAATTGTGCTGACTGCTTCTCTTTATTATATTTTGTCCGAGTGATCCGAAAAACAATCTGAATTTTTCATTAAGAAATCATCGGCCATTTTGGATTCAAAATTCGCATCCAAAGGGTTCAACGACACTGCTGCAGCAATTCAGCAGCTGCTGAGGTACTGAACAGGCCTCTGGTAGTGGGGTAGTGGAGGGGGTGTCGCAATACTTTCGGCAATATAGTGTATAGATATACCATTTTTTCCAGTCTGCATTATTTACGTGTTATTTTTTGAATTTGGCAGAAGACAGGAAGAAGGCCGCCGAATCTGCCCCGGCGGGCACCAGTGCCCCGGAGGAGGAGGAGGAACCACGGGCGTCCACCAGCGCTGGTATATACTGTTTTATTTTGCAACGACTTTTGGTCAAAAACAGAAACATTTTTTGTTTACTGTATTTTAATTAAATTTTTTTATGTATAGCACAAGAGGTGCAGGAGGAGGAAGAGGAGGAGGAGGAGGAAGAGGAAGAGAGGGAGCCAGAGGCCGCCAGTCCAGGTTTGTTTTTTTTTACTGTTGTATTTTGCATCGACTTTTGTTCAAAAATAAATCAGTTTTGTTGTTTACTGTATTTTTTATTTCTTTAATTTCTTACATATAGCACCGGATATGCTGACGGTGGTCGTGGGGGATCAGTCGGAGGAGGAGGAGGAGCCTCAGGAAGCTGCCAGCACTGGTATATACTACTGTTATATTTTTTCAAGACTTTCAGTCAAAAATAGAAACCTGCTTTACTTACTGTATTTTCCTTCTTTAATTTATTGGATATATAGAAGGAGAAGCCAGACCTCGGGACTCGGAGGCAATTGGTCAGCAGCTTCGCCTGGCAGTCCGGACACTTGACAACGTCCAGGAACTGCTGCAGGTCCTCCGGAGCAGCTAGTGACCACCGCGGACATGCTTGAGCGGCAGTAAGAAGAGCAACAACTGCCTCAGCTGCTCCTGCTCGCCTGCTTTGGGTCGGACCAGCGTTTTCTGATCTGGTCCTTCGTACCGTCCTTCCCAAACACTCTAGGATGGTGGTGCGCGTAACTTCTCTGTTCCGATCCTTTCTCAAATTACTCTTCCTGCGTAAGGGCCCTTACTGCAGTCATATTCCTTGTTATCGAAGATGCGGACCAGCTCCAACATCTCCTCAAATGCCAGTAATTATTATCGCCTGGCTTAGACTGGAAGATGTTTGTTTGTATGTTTGTTTGTGTTGTTTGTGCCCCCGTTGGGCAGTTTGCCATCCTTCCCCATGTAAATAAATTTTCTATTTTTTTATATATTTTCCTGTTGTGTGCGTTGCTTTACGTTAATAAGTTAATTATGTATTGCTTGGTTTCCAGTCCACACTGTTAAAATCATATGTACATAAATTTATTGACATTTCTATGGACCCTTTGTCATAAATTTGTCAACATATTTGTGGCCATGAATGTGACTGTGTAATTTTCACCCAAAAAAATATAACAAGTCCCCTTTTCAATTTTTTTTTAACAAACGCAACTCATAAAATATAACCGCAAACACTCGCATGATAAAATGTGAAAAAAACACTTTACACCTTGTAAAACAAACATTGAAAATTCTAATTTTATTGCATTTTTTTTATAATATACAGACAGGACATGACGCATACATATGATAATGATATATTATGAATCATCTGCCGAGTCTGCCGGAAAGAACGATATATAACATGTCTGGGTCATATTATAAAAGAAGGCTTCAAAACGCGTTTAAACAAGAGGAGCGAAACTGTTAAAAATGAGCTCAGCAGCAGACCGCAGTGCCGCACACAGGCGTGAAGGGAAGCCGTGAAATGCCTCAGCAGCGAAAGGGTTAATTTTTTTTTTGTCTGAAACCTTTAAGGCTAGGGTCAGACTGAGGCAGTGCGAACGCGCGTTCTGGCGCACTTAATCACGGCCGCACTAGCAGCAGATGCCGGGCAATGACGGCCAATATACGAAGTACGGTCGCACAAAAGTCCGGCTGCGCAACGCAAGTGGAAAATGAACGCATTTTTTCGAGAACGTTAAACCACTAGTACTGACGTACAGAGTGCGCTGCGTCCGCTAGCGGCGTGTGTGCGTGAATTGGAGACATCAGACACTGCTAATGTCCGGCCAACATAACGTCCAGATGCAAGAAGTGTTTTATTGATGATCCGTACAAAATCACGGATGAAACTGCGCATAGTATGACCGCTATTGCGTATTCCGTGAAAAAATACGTCCATTCTTCGAACGCACATTTTCACGGACAACGTGAAAAATGCGTTAGTCTGACCCTAGCCTTAATCATTTTATTTTTTTTTTAATTTCAGATCATTTTGATCAACTACTTTTTCCGTTTTAAAAACTTTTTGTTCTGGTTTTTATCTTTAAAGTCAGACCATTCGGGTCAGTTTAGCGTTTTTTAAATAGTTTAGTTCTTTTTTTTTTGTTCCTTGGCTTTCATACCATTTTTTTAATGTGATTAAATAAATAAAGTTGTGAAATGTATATTCATAAGAAAAAAAGGATCTTTATTTAATAAAAAAAAACACGATAGAATCGCCTGAATTATCGTATCGACAGAATGAATTATCGGATCCGAAAAACAAACCAAAAATTTATTATAAAAAAATATATAAAGTATAAAAAAGTAAACCATAGTAGTTTACGCGTCAAAACGAATAGAGTTAGACAGCTTTGAAACGAGGAGAACAGACGTTCCGAAAAAAATGAAAAATTCCGAAATCACGAAAAGTTGATACAAAAAAACAGCAAACTGACCCGAAAATACGAAAAATGGTCGATATTCAAAAAAAAAATTTACACGATAAACGAGCCAAACCAAACCGAATCGAAACAGAAATCGGTTGAAACGAGCCGAATCAAAAATTTTAAACATCAGAACAAATCTAATCGAACCGAAAAAAAAATCAGTGCACAAGCCTATTAATATCTGACATCCCGATGTGAAACATCGGGACTTTTGCATTAGATTTCGACCTTTTTTATTTTTTTAAGTTCTGGATAGTCGAAAATCGAAATCTATCCAAAAAGTCCCAATGTTTCACATCATTCTGAACTTTGTTTGGATAGAGTAAGTCCGTGGGCGTGCGGCCGTTAAATGTATATACCAGTGGCGTCGTAACATGGGGGCGGGGGTGCGGCCCGCACCAGGTGACACCCGCCTTTAGGGTGACACCGTCACCCTAAGGGCGGGTGTCTCACCCTCCGCCGCGTTTTTCACTCCCTGCGAGCGTCCGAAGCATGCAGCTTCGACGCTCGCCTGGAGGAAACACGTCACCAGCCAATCGCAGCTGGTCACGTGGCTCCCCCTGGCGAGCGCCCAAGCTCTGCGCCGCCGGACGCTCTGAGGGAGCGAAAAAGGCAGCGGAGGTGAGCTGGGGCCATTTTCATGAGGTGCTGGGGCATTCCATGTGCTGGGGCAAATCCATGAGGAGCTGGGGCATATCCATGAGGAGCTGGGGCATTCCATGTGCTGGGGCATATCCACGAGGTGCTGGGGCAAATCCACGAGGAGCTGGGGCAAATCCATGTGTGAGCTGGGGCATATCCACGAGGAGCTGGGGCAAATCCATGTGTGAGCTGGGGCATATCCACGAGGAGCTGGGGCAAATCCATGTGTGAGCTGGGGCATATCCACGAGGAGCTGGGGCAAATCCATGTGTGAGCTGGGGCATATCCACGAGGAGCTGGGGCAAATCCATGTGTGAGCTGGGGCATATCCACGAGGAGCTGGGGCAAATCCATGTGTGAGCTGGGGCATATCCACGAGGAGCTGGGGCAAATCCATGTGTGAGCTGGGGCATATCCACGAGGAGCTGGGGCATGTCCACGAGGAGCTGGGGCATGTCCACGAGGAGCTGGGGCATGTCCACGAGGAGCTGGGGCAATATCCATGAGGAGCTGGGGCATGTCCACGAGGAGCTGGGGCAATATCCATGAGGAGCTGGGGCATATCCATGAGGATGTCGGATGTCGGCCAAGCTTCCGGTAACTCCCCCTGAGGACTGGCGTCATCGTGCATAGCATTTTTTTAATTTTTTTACAAACGTTTTTCACATTCGTGTTTGGTATCGTTGGAACAGCCATGCTCTGGCTGATCCAACAATACCAAACTTTAACCCCTAGCTGCCATGGATCGGGAGATAGGGGGTTCATTTTGGAACCCCCTATCTCCACCATTGGTGGCAGCTTGGGGTTAACTCCAGGACTGGCGTCATCGTGCATAGCACGATGACGCCAGTCCTGGAGTTAACCCCAAGCTGCCACCAATGGTGGAGATAGGGGGTTCCAAAATGAACCCCCTATCTCCCGATCCATGGCAGCTAGGGGTTAAAGTTTGGTATTGTTGGATCAGCCAGAGCATGGCTGTTCCAACGATACCAAACACGAATGTGAAAAACGTTTGTAAAAAAATTAAAAAAATATTTAAAAACATTTATAAAAAAATAATAAACAATTTTTTTTTCTTTTTTTTGTTTTGTTAATGCAGCAATATTGTTCCCATTTCAATTATAATGTGAACAATGATGCTGCACTAACGATTTTTGTATGCGGTGCGTTTGTTAAAAATCGTGTAATTTTCCCCAAAAAAAATGTAACGAGACCCCATCTCTAATTTTTTTAACAAGCGCACCCCATACAAAATATAACCGCAATTGCTCGCATGTTAAAATGTGAAAAAAAAAACACTTTACACATTGTAAATTATTGAAAATTCATATTTTATTGCATTTTTTTTTATAATATACAGACAGGTCATGACGTATACATATAATAATGACATATTATGAATCTGCACAGTCTGCCGGAAAGAATGATATATAATATGTCTGGGTCATATACTAAAATAAGCTTCAAAACACGTTTAAACATGATGAGCGAAACCGGTAAAAATGACCTCAGCACAGGGGCGGGAAAAGCCTCAGCAGCGAAAGGGTTAATTAAAAAAACACGATAGAATCGCCAGAATTATCGTATCGACATAATGAATTATTGGATCCGAAAAACAAACCAAAAATGTATTATAAAAAAATATATAAAGTAGTATTAAAAAAGTAAACCATAGTAGTTTTCATCAAAACGAATAGTTAGACAGCTTTGAAACGAGAACAGACGTTCCGAAAAACGAAAAATTGGCGATATGCCGAAACATGTACAATTCCGAAAAACGAAAAGTTCCGAAAAACGAAAAATTGGCGATATGCCGAAAGCCATGTACAATTCCGAAAAACGAAAATTTTCCGAAATAACGAAAAGTCGATACAGAAAACCTAGTGAAGTTACCCGAAAATACGAAAAATGGTCGATATTCCGAAAAATAAATGTACCCGAAAACCGAATCGAACCGAACCGAATCGAACCAGAAAGCAGTCGAAACGAGCCGAATCGAAAAGTTTGAAAAATCGAAAAATCGAATCGAATCGAATCGAAAAAAAAATCGGTGCACATCCCTAATCCAAACCATAATGGCCACTCTTCTGTTTATGTTCTTTTTCCGTTTTTAATCTGGGGCAACTGAATAAAGTCAGACAGTGTTTCTAAAACCTGCCGTTAATTTCAAGCTCTGTAATACAAGAGCACAAACATCTTCTGGCTGGCAAATTGAGGAGAATTGCCAATTGGATCGAACCATTAGGCCAAAATGGCCGACCTAAAGAAAAAATAATCAAACTGGATCTGTTTTTTCCCTTGATAGATCTGCTTTGGTTCCTTTTATCTGTTGGCCCCTCGTCTTTCCCGTTTTAATGAATAAACCAGTATTTGTCGAACATAAAGAGTCAACTGGTTAATCAGATGAAAGTCGTGACTCCTAATTTATTCATTCACTTCTTGGCTCTGCATGTCTGTTCCCACTTAACGCTTTTTTTTCCAAATCCTTAACCAGTTCCAATTTTAACCCTTTATTTCATCCTGCCACCCGTTTCCATCCTGACAGGTTCCTTATTGGATCTTGTTGGTTAATCGGAATGGAACCATAAAACATAAGCCTTAATAGTCAGGACGAAAGACTAGCCGAGTTGGAAAGATGTTCATATTCAGCTATTTTGGACTAAAATTAACAATCAATCGAATTAAAGTTGACATTTTACGGTGAAAAGCAGTGAAAGCTCACGGTGGACTCAATGGATTAAGCACCAAGAACCAATCCTTCAGTTTTAATATTTATTTACGTTCAAACAAATTAGGTTTGGAAGGCTTAATGGCGCCATAATCTTACAGTTCATGAGTCTTGGCCGAGTTCTTGACTCTTGTTCACTTTATTTACCATCGTGGACCGTTCCCCATGGTGCATATTATATATATCTTTTCTTTGACTGGTTAAAGGGTGGAATAAGTCATTCATATTAATTTTAGACATTTTGTCGACCTTTGTCCGCGGATCTCTGGGCTGGGAATAACTCTGCTAGAATTTTACCGGGTTAATCATTTTTTAGTAAAAGATTATTTTCATGTTTAATCATAAACCCTCCTCGTTTATCTAGCTTTTAGTCAAAGGTTAAACGCCCGACCCTGGGACTCAAGCTGCCGACTCCCAAACGGAGGATTTAGGTCACCTACAATTATCTGTAATAAATTGAAATTAGCCAAAACACCCTCAATTGTTTTGAACTGGGTTTATCTTAAAATAATAAGGCAGTAATGTAATCAGCGATAGCTAATCTATACTCCTGAGTGTTTTCATCCTCCGGTGCTCTCTGGAGATGCAGGTGATGCAATTAATTGTAGATCTTACATTATTGTAAACACACTGTTGTTTTTGCCTAATCGGACGAAAAGGTTTGCAAACGTGTAAGGATTAATGTTGTCAACATTAGGCTCATAAACTTGTTTGTATTTTCAGAGGAAGAAGTCAACTAGGTAACAGACGATCGTGTAGCTATTGCGAGACATCGCTTCGTAGCAACAAATTATCGAGTTTGTATCTGAAGTCCTGGGGAGCATGCCAAGAAGGCTTAGATTCTGAAATATAATATGTGGAACCGACGTAGACCTGGTGACTAAGCAATTACTCATTTGTATCAACATATATCCTTTCATAAAAGCCTCCAAAATGTTAATATTTTTTTTATAAAAACAATGTCCTCTCACTCTCCCAGCTGCAAGGAACTTTTTCGGAAAGTTAGGAGAAAAACGCCTGGAGGCCCAAAGAAAAAACACGACACATCGCCATTAAGTCTTCTACATTTTTAGAATGACTCATTCTGTGATTGCATTTACCAAATTAGAAATGCATGCCCATACAATGTGATAATCCAAAATATTACCAACATTCATAAATAGACAACCCAGCTGTCAGATTCTCGCTCTCTACGCGTTGTTGGGTCTCCGATCTGGCCAGTGGCCAGGGGGCTCCTATTTGGCTTCTGTTATGGTGGAAAGTCGTTGTGGGTGCACTGCTCTGACATTTTCTGGGTTATGCATTGTTGCTAACATGTCTGGTGGACACAGATCCAGGAAATTCTTCTCCTCTCATCTCCTGGTAAATTGGGTTCCTCCCAATTAGGCTATTTAGAGCTTCCTGTGCTTCCAAGTAGTTGTTCTGTTGGGGTTTTGCTACCATTCAGTGTGTTCCTGTTTGTGCTCTATATCTTAATCTCCTAGTATTTGACCTCTGGCTTGTTCCGTGACTACGTTCCTGCCCCCTATGCTTCTTCACCCCAGCTTGTCTGAGTATCTGAATTTGTATTACTGACCTTGACTTGTTTACCCATATATGTGTACCTGTAGGACTCACTGGAGAAGAGCCTAATGTTGGGAAAGATTGAGGGCAAAAGAAGAAGGGGACGACAGAGAATGAGGTGGCTGAATGGAGTCACTGAAGCAGTAAGCGTGAGCTTAAATGGACTCCTGAAGATGGTAGAGGACAGGAAGGCCTGGATGAACATTGTCCATGAGGTCTCGATGGGTCAGACACGACTTCGCAACTAACAAAAACAACTATATACTTTGCTGTTGTAGCGTTGTTGATGCCCAGTCATCTAAGGTCCATCTGTAACACAGGTTATCCGTGTTCTTTGTTGAAGCTGCTATCCGCATGTTGGCTCATATACTCAACATTACACCAGCTATACAATTGACAGATGTGTTGTTTTTACCACTCGCGCTTATAGAAAAAGCATAGAAAGTATGGGAAACCATGTGTAAAATTAAGAAACAATACACTTGCAGTCTATTTTCCAGCAGCGAAAAGGCCCCTATTTCCACAGAGGGCTCAATTTAATTTGGCTTGAGCCCCAGTTATGACAACGTTTTCAATCGCAATTCAGCCATTTTTCAATTTGGCTCATTCAACTAAGTGTATGTCAGGATCTCAACTCCCAATAAACTTTTGGCTCAATTATCTCCTCTATACTCGCTAACGGAAACTTCCGTTTTAGTGATTCAATTCAGTTTAATTGATATGACAACGATCAAAAACATATCAAGTGCTGAAAGGGGTCGGTAAATGGCAGGGAAACAGAGAAACTCACATGGAAACCCTCATTTTGATATTAGCCTGGGTTCACCAGTTACCTCTTCAAAGCATGACGACTCCTATAAATATCCAGCCGTCCAGGGAAGCCATCAGCATGACTCGCCCCACAGGTAGCGCTCTCCAGTCCGTGTTGTCTAATTAACTCCAGGATGCCATGGGGCTTTAAAAACAGATACATGCATTACAACAGAACTGTGAGTTCCAGGTGTCGTTCTATACCAGCGGTCTTTGATCCTTTTGATCAATAAACCATATTTATTTAAATAAAAGCACCAAAGGTCTACAGAAACCCCAAATGTCCATGACTAGACAGACACATGAAAAGCCCACACCCACCAATGAAATGAATGGGGGTCCCCATTCAAGTGAAGGCCTATAGATACTCTCCATCCACCCTGAAAGAGAGGTGACGGTATGCACACATGATCAGGGATCTCAAAATCTGCCCCCTCCCCAGATTTTGATGGCCTACATTTCCCAGAATTTTTTGAAAGGCTAGAGACTAATGGGTGTTGTAGGTTAGAAACATTTGGGTGACAAGAGTTTGGGATCTCTGGTCTAAGATGTTGTTAAGTCTCCTTGTATACATACAAAAGCATCAAGATGATCCAACGTCTCATTGTCTCATTGGATGAGAAGAACCCAATCCAATTTTTTAATACAGGATAAGCTGATACATTGCAAATTAGAACTGTGTAAAATAGGGTGTTTCATTAAAAAATACACCCCACCTTTACACTAACCGGGCTGAAACCTTTCCATCTCTTAAATTATTATCGATGTGCATTTCGTTTCGTACCGATTCGTTTTTCTCACGAAATGGGCTGATTCGGTGCTTCGGATTCGTTTGATGTTCCAGACCGGCAAAGAAATGCACACCATCTGAAATATTTCCTGATACGAAACGAAAAAAATTCGTTATTTCGTATGGACATGAAATTTGTAAAATCAAAAGTAATTTTCGTTCTATTCGCGATTTCGGTTCTGTTTCGGTTCATTTCGGACAACGTATTTTCGGACCATTTCGAGTCCGTTTCAGTTCCGTTGCTGATTTCGTAATTTCGTATCATCAGTCACTTTTTTCACTTGTTCCGGTGATTTCTTTCTGCATCAAGAATATATTTATTTCAAAAATTTAATTAGCTTTTCCCTAAATCCCCAATCTAACAGTACAAGATATTGATATTTTATATGATTAAATAAAGTTGTGCAATGCTTATTCATAAGAAAAAAAGGATCTTTCATAGAAAACAATACGCCCGAAGGAACGAATCGGCAGGATTACCGTATCGATCGAAATATCGGAGCATCCGAAATACCATAAGTCAAAACAAAAATCCGAGGATGGACCCTTTGAAACGAAGAAGACAGATGATCCGAAATTCCCTGAATTCACGAAACAAAAATCGATACGAAACAACGAGCCGAAACGAAACGAGCCGAAACGAAAATGGGCCGAAACGATCCGAAACGAAACTTTTAAAAAACCGAACGAGCCGAAACGAAGCGAAAAGAATATGCGTACACATCGCTATAAATTATATGCAATTATAACCAATATGGAAAGCAAGAATACTGCTAACACAACACATCGGCATTTTTTATTGATACATTTTTGCGTTTTTGTAACAATCCTAATCCAATGAGAGAATCGAAATTACCATTTTGAGACGGCCTAGGGAAGACGACATCTTCAAATTGAGTATATGTTTATTTTTTACAGTTTGCAGTCATTTACAGAAATTTGGAGGTTCTCCGAGTACTACTTAACAATAAAGGTGCCTAGCGGAGAGAAAGATTGGCGTTCAGACAGTATCTCGTCTGTCCTTTTCCTAAGCACAGATCAATTACAAGGCAGACAATCCATTGTCACATGTGATTCACAATGTCAATTTCATGCTAGTGGTAACCATTTAAGAAAGAGCTGTGTTGGTTTTACATTTGATAAGAAATCAGCAGTGTTTGTATTTGTAAGAGGGAACGATCAGAGACTGTGACAGCTCGGAGAGATTGCCACAAACTATCAACTGCTTGTCTGTACTCTGTCATGGATCCATAAGAATTTATTTCAAGATGCTTTTTTATTTATTTATTTATTTATTTTCCTTTCGACCCCCTTTTTTTTTCCAACTAGGCTGTTAAAATAAACTGTCAGTCTATATTTACCGTTATGCCGCGGAAAAAAAAAAACCCAAAAGAAAAGCTAAAGGATTTTTAGGTCAAATTGGCATTTAATGCATTTTCAAAAATAGGAAAAAATAAATAGAGCGTCTGTTTATTGCTTATACGGATAGGGAATAACCTCTTCTTTTTCCCAATTTCAGTATTCATTTTGTGCGGTCGCGCGGACTGGCCTGCGCTTGACATGTGCTTCGCGTGCCGCGTAATTGTCAGAGTCGCCCGTACCTCGTCTTTCCTGGAACTGTCACTTAGCTCCTAATCGGCCTGGATGGGGGAAAAAGAATGGAAAATGCAGAAGAAAAAGTGGTGAAATTAAATGAAAGCGCGGCAAAATTAAAAATTAGAAAAGGAAACGGCAAGAGGACCCAACAAGAAAGAACGTACTTGTTGTAAGCATCTGGGAAAGTCTGTAAAGTAGGGATGTGCGTTTCGGGTTTCGGAATTTCGGAATTTTCACGAAATTTCCCGATTCGTGTTTTCGGATGCGGGCGATTTTCCGAAAATTTTTAGATCCGAAAATGGCAGATCCGAAAAGTTTTCCGAGCCGAAACGAAAAATTTTCGGAATTTTCGAATGGACTTGAAATGTGTCAAATCGAAATTTATTTTTGCTCTATTCATGATTTCGGTTCCATTAAAAAACGAAAATTTCTGAAATTTCCGAAAAGTCGATACAAAAAACGAGCAAAGTGACACGAAAATACGAAAAATGGTTGATATTCCGAAAAAAAAATGTACACGAAAAACGATCCGAACCGAACCGAATCGAAACAGAAATCGGTCAAAACGAGCCGAATCGAAAAGTTTAAACATCCGAACAAATCGAACCGAATCGAACCGAAAAAAAAATCGGTGCACAAGCCTACTGTAAAGTCCCTTTAACCATATGAGTACCAGGTAGACCATAGGTTTTTGCTTAGCGATATTCAGGAATATACAGAGATACAGTCGGTTTTTGTGTTCTATATTTTGAAACCAATAAGGAACATCTAAAACGGGTGGTCACCATATTTGTCAAATAAGACATACAGGTCTATTCGCTAAAAAGTGAAACTCAGGAGAAGAGAACAATCTAGACCAAATAGCCGATTTGGAAAGTGAGATAAATGGGAGAATTTTTCTGGTTTGGCTATTTTGACCTAGAATTTTTACTTCTCCAGTCATTCTCCGGAGTTTCACCTTTAAGGGGTTATTCAGATAGGTCCGAAATGTCACCGAAATGTAACCGGACACTGAAATTCAGCATACAGTGACATTTCGGGGCCATTCGGCTATTCAGAGAGCAAGCAGTTCTCCAAACTTTGCCGAACTGCCTGCAAGTACGGTGCCTGTTCGAAGGCAGTGAAATCCCCATAGACAAGCAATGGTTAACCTATTCAGAGAACACCGATCAGCAGTGAAAAGTTGCCGAAGTGCCCTGCTGTTCGGTGGTTCATTCGGCAGGTTTAGGTTAGGGTCAGACAAACGCATTTTTGACGTCTACTGTCAAAACGTGCGTTGATGCGTCCAAATGCATTTTTTCACGAAAGACACGATAGCGGTCATACGATGCGTAATTTCGGCCGTGAATTTTTACGGATCCGAACCAGGAAACTTTGGGTGTCTGGACGTTATGTTGGCCGGACGTGAGCAGCGTCTGACGTCTCCTATTCACGCACACACACCGCTATGCGGACGCAGCGCACTCTGTACGTCAGTACTAGCGGTTCGACGTTCTTGCGGAAATGCATTCGTTTGCCACTTGCGTTGCGCGGTCGAAACTTTCGTGCGGCCATACTTCGTGTGTGGGCCTGCGTTGGACGTCATTTGCTGCTACCACGGCCGTAATAAAGTGCGGATAAACGTACGTTCGCACTGCGTTCGTCTGTCCCCAGCATTATTCAGGCGAACCCCATAGGCTTCGATGTTAAAAATATTCCTGTTTTAATTCATTATCTAATAAACTGTTTATTATTTTATTCTGCAGTAAAAAGTCTCTTTATTTATAGATTTTTTTTAGGATCGTTCAGGCATTTTTCAGGATTTTTTCGTCAAATTTTGTTTTCCGTTTTTTTTTTCCATTTTCTGTAACAGACCTTTTTATTATCATTCATAGGATCTTATGTGTAAATTCCAGGCATTTTCGTTCAGTAGTTTTTTGCAAACAGCGTTTCAATTTTGAAACTTTCAAGCAAACTTTTTTATTTTTTTACCCTGTTCGTCAATCGTCAGCTCGTCTGCTTTTTCCAGCGGCTAGTCTGTGCTGTGATCGGCAGCTCATCTGCCTTTTCCGGATGTGTTCGGCGTGTTTTTTGCAGCAGTTTGAATGATCCGATACTTCGAATCGTATCAGGTGCATTTTTTCGGTGAGATTTTGGCAGGAATTCGGCGGGTTTTCCCCGCACTCCAGGGACCATGCGGTGAATGCTGAATACACCGCAGGGTGGGGAACTTTGATTCCTGAAGTGCAGGGAAGCGCGGGGAACGAGAGAACACTGAAATGTCAGCAACATTTCGGTGCTCTCTGAAATAACCCCCCAAGTGAATAGACCTGATAGAATTGACGGTGCAGCCCCCCTGACAAGTAACAAGTTCCCTTCCCAAAACTGATTGAGAAAATAAAGGAACGCTATGTTCTTTAAACCTGGGTATTAGGAGGTATTGGAAACCCTACTTGTTATATTTTTACAGAATACCAACTTATTTTTTACCCAACAATCCCCAGCACATGTGATGTTGGGAGGTAAAGGGGACATTTTAGCTCACGGCTTATTAATGGGTTCCAGTAATAAAGAACCACTCATAACTCTTCTGGGGCTCCAGGAAGACCTAGAACCAGGGCCAGCGAGACCACTGGGCCAAGTAGGCATTCACTTAGGCTGCAAATCTCATCGGGGCTCTGAGTGTGAGACATAGGAACATGTTCTGTCTGTGTTTTTCTCTGTGTTGGCCTATGTCTTTCAGTGTCTGTGTGTCATTGTCTGTGTGTTTCTGTCAATATCTCTGTGTACATTTGTCAGTGTCTTGTATGTATGTGTATTTTGTCTGTCGGTTGCTGACTGTGTCTGACCTTTGGATGAGTAGGGAACAAGAGAGACGTTGGATTGGGAGGTGACTCACCTCTTGCTGTTCTCCATCCCCATTCGTCTGCCGCTGACCAACTTGACCTCCAGCCAAAAATAATCAGTCCACGTGTAATTAAACATCATATGTAGATTGATAAGTCTCTACGCGGGTTCACAGGAGCCAAGGCTGTGGCTCCATCCAGCCCTCCTTTAGGGTAATTCCGTGCTGACGTCTTTGAAAATGTTGCCATTGATACTTTTTTGAGATCCTGTAAGTTCAGCTCGTCCAGTCTCCTCCTCATGGATTGCCGGGTGAGTTAAACATTACAAAGGATAAATAGTGTATACTGAGCCCCGTTCAATACCTCAGCAGCTGCTGAATTGCTGCAGTGCAGCAATTCAGTTTGCTGCAGCAGTGTCATTGAACGCTTTGGATTCGAATTTCGAATCCAAAATGGCCGACGATTTCTTAATGAAAGATTCAGATTGTTTTTCGTATGATTCGGACAAAATATGATAAAGAAAAGCAGTCAGCACAATTCCGTTTTGTATGCACAGACCAGAAATGATAGTTTTTATTGAATAAATGTTATGTTTACTTCTGAAACAAAATATAAATTGAACTGTAATATATGTCTATGTGCAGGGGTAAATAATAAATAAATATTTTGTGCTTTGGTGATCAAAAACCTCAATTAACATTGCTGTACGGAATTGTTACTTGCTTCATGGCGGCGGCCATCTTGCTGTACGGAATTGTTACTTGCTTCATGGCGGCGGCCATCTTGCTGTACGGAATTGTTACTTGCTTCATGGCGGTGGCCATCTTTAATATGTCACACTCAGCTACTCGCAGCATCTCCTCAGGTGCTAAGTTTGCAGTGCTGAGCGCTGAGCGGCAGAATGGCGTTCAATGGCAAGTTGCTAACTTAGCACTTGCAGCGGCTGAGATACTGAACGCGCCTCAGGATACGCCGTGTTAGTTCAGATGCCAAAATCACAAAGTATATGTCACGCTGGGCCAGGCCTGGCTGGATGCAGAAAGGTGTGAGCCTAATGTGCAGTGAAAACACTATACAGATTTGGAAAACACCAAGAATTTATTTCTAAACAAGGCTAAATGAAAAGACAGACAATTGCAGAATGTAAACCAAGATCAGGAATCCAAAACAAAAGCACAATAGATACACACAGGAAATAAGACCTGAGGACTATAAGCAAAACATAGAGACACAATATCAATGCAGAGGGCAGGGCTACAAGCAAGGAACTTAAATCAGGACGCAAGAAAACAAGAATAATAACCTCAGAAAACACAGTATGCAATAAACAGAATAAACACGATATATTTAAATAAATTCAGGAAACAATATGACTATGAACAGGCAGAATAAACAGAACGAAGCAGAGGGTAATATAACGTTTAAACCTGAAAACAGATGTACTACAAAATACCACGAATACAGACTGGAGATCCAGAAAACACAACTTCTCACAACCAGGACTGAATAGAAGTGAATGAGTGAGATCAGAATGAGGCAGCCCCCTTCCTAGGGTGTTGCCTCCTTTTAAGCAAAACTGAAGAGAGTCCAGGTGTGGCTCCAGGGCTAGAGGTCCAAAATCAAACGAAAGTCCTGGAACCAGCATCCTTAATGCATAACATGGCAAATTAAAATAACCAGTGGGGGCGCCAGGCGCTCAGAATGTCCAAACGTTACAGTATAGCAGTACATAGTGATAACTTTTCTATTGGACTAATGTTACATTTAAAAGACAAGCTTTCCATAGAGTAACTCACTTCTTCAGGTCTGGATGCTTTACTGAGCAAAATCATAGAAGGGAACAATAAAGAGCCGACAGAACGGTGGATGGTTAGGATGGGTGTCGTAAATACTAATAGTGGAATAGTATGGTCAAGAAAGGTAAACATTACAAAAAGAGGACAGATTATAGGTCCATAAAACAATAGAGACAAGCATCATGATGTGCATCTGATGATGGTGCATGAAGAGGAAGAAGTCAATGACACAACTTCAAAAAAAACAGAAGAAAAAAATAAAATGAGAAAAACCTTATAAAACAGGTACAATGCTGAATGTTACATGACATTATGGTAGTGTGAAAGGAGAAATAAAAACACTTAAAGCTTGTATATATATCTGCTTCTGCGAGCTATTATAAAACCGTACGACGTCCACGTCGCTTTGATATTGGCAGTCTGAAGCTCTTAAGGATAAAGGAAGCCGGGGTCAGTTACATGGAAATTACTAACATTTCAGTATTTTTTTTTTCCCTTTTCCATTACTGACATGCCAAGAGTGAAATGTAAAATTCTCTGACAGGTGCCTCATATTTAACACAAGCAGGAGCAGGAGCCATGTTTCACATCAAATTCTACCCTGATTTGTTGACATATTTCTCCCGTAGAATGCATCCACCACTTTAGCCTTCAAGGTTAAGTTCTGCCTCGCTCCACAAGGTGTGTGGGTGTGTGTCTGTGTGTATATCATTTTCCACCATTGTCTATGTTGGGAGTTCTTTTAGCTTGTTATACTTTCCATTTACGTTATGAACAATCACAATGAAAAATTTAATGCAGGTCATTAACCATTAATGGATCCTTGTTATCGGCTCTATTACAAGTGAGTCGCTATGTTAGCATCTTGACTTGTAACATTTGGGAGACGCTTATGGATACCAGCAGTGGCACCACCACCTAGAACCCATGGGACTTCATGGAGAAAAGTGCTAGTCTAGGCAGGCTTGGGTAAGTGGGTTAGTGTAGAGACAGCGAAGGACACTCAGAATTTATTATTATTATTTCTGCTAAAGGCAAACAGTACCGTTTTATGTACTAAGGAACCAAAGGTAAGGATTTGTGTGTGTGTGTGTTTGTATATGTGTGTGTGTGTGTGTGTGTGTGTAGGTGTTTGTGTAGGTGAAGTAAAATCACCTAACAGCAGTTTCTTGTAGCTATTAATTTTTTTCATCATTGGCTGCAAGCGAGAATAACACGCAACCTTGGAATCACTCGTTATTCTCCGGCTTCCTGCTACTTAGCACTTCCTATACAAAAGTATAGGAAGCAACAATAATTTACTATAGGAAGCTGTAAGAGTCTCAGTAGGAGTTTTGAGCAGTTTTAAATAAAGATTCATGTATTTAATTATCCTTTATGTGTAAATTTGTTAGTAAACAGATCGGATGTAGAGAGTAAATTATTTTTTAAAAATGAATTCATTACCCTTAAATAAGTAACGAAAAATAAAGCATGTGAAAAAAAATTAATTGCTCTTAAGTAAACAGTAAAATCAGTTTAACATGTGCATGTCTATTTTTGTACCCTTTATTAAAGACGTTCATCCCCAGAACAATACTCTGTGTAGGCGGCCATATTGAATCCTGTCTAGTCAGAGGGACCAGTTATCATGCACGAGTGTAATGACGGAAAGTGACTCAGAATATATTTTTGAGGTGCCAGTCATGTATTCGTGACATCAGGACTTGAGAATGTTAACTAGTTCTCAACTACCTTCATGATCTTGGGTTGGATAGATGCCAAATCCAAGCAACAACCATTCAAAGATGGCCGACTCCACAGAGCACAGGTAAGCATGGAAAATCACTGGAAGGAGGTAGGAATATTCATATATATGAACTGAAAATAATACGCAGAGAGCGTACATTACGTCTTTTTACAGTTTAATTTCACATCGAAAAACTAGAAGTCTGTTTTGATCATTAAAATTAGGTTAAAAAATGCCAAAAAAGGTTGGAATGAATCCAGAAAATGTCAAATCAATCTGGACCCTACTATAGCCCTGATCCTGCCTTCCCTGTCTGGATATCAATATATAAAAAATGTAAATTGCTTAAAAATGTGTTTAACACCTCAGCTAATAAAATTCCTGTTTAGAAGTGTGTCTCACTTTTCCAACCGATAAACAAATGCTTACAGAAGACCTAAGGTGGATTTAATGGAGAGAAAAAAAATGCTTTAGAGACCTGTGTCTTTTTCTATCACCTTCTTTTGTAAATCCACTTATATCCCAGAAGCTCAGTCTCTTCATGGATAATAAGTGTGTTTGAAAGATCTTTTCCTCTCACCAGAAAATAATTTTCACAACATGTATATTTTTTTTCCCCTCCCCTCTCCTGGCTGGGAGAGAGATAAGAACGTGCCCGGTGAATAATTTCACACAGCAAAGAGCTAATTCAGAAAGGAATTTGACGTCCGTGAATACTAGATACATTTTAAGGGTGTTACAGATAGAGAAAGGCTAGTCTATTAAAAAAAGTAATATATTTAACCCATGCACTAATCTCATTAATTCTGTGAACACCTGACTACGAGCACGTACACATGGTGGTGCGCACACGCAAAGACACGTATAGCACATATCAGAGTCAAAACACAGGGTGGATCTCAAAAAATTAAGTATGCACTCATCAACGGAATGAAGATCTTACCGTGGGGTGCCACTAGTCCAGAATGCCCAAAGCCCCATAGGTTCCAAAGCAAGAAATGCAAGAAGGCTGGGCACTCAGGTAGAGATCTGTACAGGAGCTTAATTCAAAGCATGAACCATACAACGTTTCATCTCCTAAACTGGAGAAACATAAGAAACTGGCTCCACCAGTTTATCAGCCGAAACGTAGAGTTTGTGACGTTGCCGCTCCGTTCATGACTTTCTGGCTCCTAAAGTGGGTAAACTTGAGAAAGTCTCCAGTTTAGGAACTGAAACATTTTGTGGTTCAAGATGTGTCGACTCCTAAACTGGGTAAACTTGAGAAAGATTTCAACTTGGGAGACCTTGGGTTTCTGAGAAAGTATTGCTGTTTTGCGGTTTTGGGGGGGTTCAGTCCAGAGATGACTCCCCATTGTCTTTAATGCTTGTATATTACATCTGGTGGAGTCCCAGTATCTCTATGTATGGAGCTGTTTGTTTTTTTAAGTAACACATTTCATTAATTGCACAATGAACAGATGAGTGAGAGGTAAGATGTTGAAGCTTGAGTACAGGTGACCCACAAGTCAAGGAATTAATTAACACCCCAACTTATTATTATTATCATTTATTTCTATAGCGCCACATATTCCGCAGTGCTTTACAAGTTCATTGTACAAGGTATTGATACATTAGAATACCACACATGGATGATACGGCCTGATTCAGGGAGTCCCTGTCCCAAGGGAATTTACAATCTATGAGATGTACAAGTATTTTGTGAGGTAGACACATCCATATCATTAGGTGTCTTGCCCAAGGACACTTTCTGGTGGCGTCTTCTGAGTGGAATCAAGTCTTCTTCCCATGATTGTAGCGATGATCAGTGACCTGGTGGTTCGGTTGAACGTCTTCTCGTAAAGTTGAGACTTCACCACAGTTGTACAGGAGGGATGTGCCGAATGGGACCTTGACTTGCTTCTCCACGGGAAAAGGATAGAGATGTTACCTCTGGACTCCACAGCCAATATTGTGTGGTAGGCAAGTGTGTTCCGTTAGGTGTCTTGAGGATCTTGAGAGAACTTACAGTTAACAATAGAAAACAGAAAACAGAAGAACATCATACAAAATATCGAAACCTGTAAAGTGGGAATTTGAGTTTCTATCGGTAATGGGAATAAACTCGTGGGTCAAAATGAAGGAGTTGGAATGTGGGAAGGTCTGGAAGGACTCTTCAGAAATGTTGCATTCGTCCTATGAATAGGCTCCCAGTAGTGTCAGATAGAATGGATGTTGGAAGGCTGGTGGTTTTGGAAGTCTGATACATGGGAAAGGTTTGATGTCAGTTAGGCTAAAGTGTAGAGTGCAGCAGGAAGTGAAGGTTAACTAGAAATAGTGGAGCTGTTGTTGGACTAGACATATGAACTCTGTTAGATGTATTTGAGCCCCAGTTGCACCAGTCCTGATATTGGTACCTATTAGCATCTCACATCTAATACAAGTGAAGATGTTAACCTAGCGGCTCGCTCATAATAGGGTTCCCGCAGAATTCTACCATTACTGTCACTTTATTACCAGCTTGAGTGTAATCAAGCCCCTGGATGGGACAGTCTTGAAAAGTCACTTTGATTCTACATGTCCTTCAGTATACTGGGTCCCAAGACAAGGAGCCATTGGACAAATGCTCTCACTGATCAATCCAGCTCACCCTCAAGTATAAAGTGATGTTCAGAAAATCCCATGGCCCCATCACCTCTTTGATGAGGTACTTCCACCCCTAAGAGATCTTTAGTGAATTTATCCATGAGTCTTGACTTGACTTGGCCACACAAAATGAAAATGCGATGACATTCAGTCACATTTTAAAGATGGTCAAGAGTGATTCAAATTCATTCTAACCTCAATCCAGGAAGAGGCCGAAGCTGATCATTAGTAGTACTTATTAAAATATGAATTTAATTAAGTCGGATTTTTTTTCCCCGTCTCATTTTGTTTTCTAATTACGACGTAAGTGGGGGATTTGAACAAACAGGCAGTCGATACGACTTAGCCTTATGTCATTAGCTCTGAGCTCCGAAAATAAAAACAAGCAAGTGATTAAACATTATTTAATTGGTGCCGTGCTTATAGAATATTGAATATCTACCACCAGTGTATACAAGTTCAGAGTTCAAGATGAAAACCTGAATTTCGAGAGTCTTGTAGCAAACAGATTTTTTTTTCCCATTCCAGGTCTCAAAGGGGATGTTTTTTTGAGTTTATTGACTAAATAAGGGTATTGATTCCTTAAGAGCTTTTCTATTTCCTTTTATTGGGAAATATTGCTGCCTGAACCATTCTCTCTGAGAAGTAGGTGAGAAGTTCTTTTAGTGGTGCCATAAATCTCCATCTTTTGCTCTTCTTTGTTGTGTAAACAAGTGTCTTTTCAATCCACGGGGGTTAATTTGTCCACGTTAAACTTTTCGAGATTCCCCCAAGAGTCACCCGCCAATAGACAGTAACTTGAAATAAAGTCACACACGAGTATACGCACCTGTCATCTGTTTTGTATATGTATACAATTAACTTAATACAATAAGCTTCTTCCAGGGTAAAACTACATAAAACAAGATAAAACATCAAATTTGTCACGCATCGTGCTGTGGAATGTTGGACCGTTAAAATAATGTTAACGTTATTACGATGCCCTGTTTATAATAGAACAAATCAACTATTGCTAAGCTCAGGCTTAAAGAGGTTGAAGTTGGGAAAAGCTATTTCCAGATCAAGGTTTGACCTTTATATTCTACTGATGACCTTATTGATGAATGAGCCAAGGAAAATCTTCACAAATTATGTTTTTTGGTTGCCTTAAAATAAAATTCAATTCCTTTAGTAAGTCATTGACCCACATTCAGCGTCGGAATTATTCATGTTTGTTGCTGTTGCAACAACTGCAAATATCTGAATAACACCCTATGTATTCCTGCTCTAGGGTATGCGCTTGTCTTCCTAAAGGTCCGTCCTCCCAGTCAAGGCTCTGCACTGGAGTTGGCGACTTGGCCATTATCATTGGAAATTACATGGTTTTCTACACTTTTAACTTCTTGACTGTGTGTTTGTAGAAGTCTTGGTGACATACTCGTTTCGTCCTCGATTTACTTGCTTTTGTTTTTGCTGCACTAGGTTGATTTTAGTCGGGGGTCTCTTAACCATGACTCCATAAGGGTTATTCAAAGAGATCAGAATGGCTGCAGAAAGGTAACCGAACGCTGAAAATCAGCGTTCGGTTACCTTTCTTGGCCATTCGGCTATACAGAAAGCTGGCGGTTCGCCAAATGTTGGCGAATTGCAGGCACATACGGTGCCTGTTCGGTGCCTATTTGAGGGCAGTGAAATCCCCATAGCTTCGTCTATTCAGAGAACAAAAACCAGCAGTGAAAAGTTGCCGACTTGCCCTGCCATTTGGTGGCTTCATGCGGCAGATTTATTCAGGCGAATCCCATAGGCTTCAATATTAACATTTTTCCCGTTATAATTCAATATCTAATAAACCGTTTATTTTAATATTCAGAAGTAAAAAGTTTCTTTATTTATAGATTTTTTAGGATCTTTTAAGCATTTTTCGGGATTTTCTTGCAAAAAAATTCAGTTTTTTTTTATTTTCTTTCAAAAGTGTTTTCTTTTTTCTGTAACAGCCCTTTTTATTATCATTCGCCTGTACTATATATAATATGTAAATTTCAGACATTTTCGTTCAGTAGTTTGTTTGCAAACAGCGTTTCACTTTTCAAGCATTCAAGCGTACTGTTTTTTTTTTCTCACTCCATTCGTCTGTGGTGTTGGATTTTTCCAGCGGCTGCTCTGCGCCCTGATCGGCTCCTGCTTGGGTTTCTCCGGCGTGTTCGGCGGGGTAAATCCAGATGTTTTTGCAGGTTTCGGTGTGCATTCGCCTGGGTTTTGAGGGGAGTGTTCGGCAGGTTTTCGGCGGCTTTTCCCTGCACTACGACGGCCCTGTGGTGCTTGCTGAATATACCGCAGAATCAAACCGAATTGAAGAGAACGAAAACTCACAGAACGTACGGTGACTTTTCGATTCTCTTTGAGTAACCCTGCATATTAAGATCATAGGGTTCCTATACTTATTCTGGAAAAGAGACTGCGACTCAGCTGGGCAGCCACAATTGCTAGTGGATTTTACGTTTTTTGACAGCAATTTCACCTGCAGAAACCTGGTGGAACTCTCAGCTCTTGCATTTTTTAAAATTCAATTATCAATTGATGTAGGCCACGGTCTACTGCACGATCAGGCATAATTTTCTAAATGACTTTTTAATCCATAATACATTTAATACATTATATTGATCATTTGAAACTTTTTGAAGGATTTTTTGAATTTTTTTATTTCATAAAATGAATGAAATTGTTTATTTTCTTTTCCCTAAATTTAAAGTTTCTCTTCGGCTCGGAGCCATCTGTCCCATTGGAGGCCGACATCAAAGTAAAAAAAAGTAATTACTGGTATACCTAAAAATATAATTATAATAAATACATTGCTAAAATGTGTGTCTCCACAAGCAGAATCATTTAGCACCAGTTTTTAGGTGACGGTAAAAGTCAGTTTAGCCCATCGATGGGGTAATTAGCGCTAGGACTTTGTAAATAGGGATGTGCATGGCTGAAAAATTTGTTTCATTTCATTACATTTTTAAATAATTTCGTTTTAGGAATTTCGGAACTAATTTCGTTTCGTATTTCGTTTCATTTCGGATTGATTTGAAATTTCAAATCGATTCGATAGTTGTTGATATCCATTTGATAGTTCATTTCAAATTCGATAGTTGTTGATATCCATTTGATAGTTCATTTCAAATTCAATAGTTGATATCAATTATTCAAATTTTTCTTTTATGATGATGACACAGTGTAAAACGAAATAAATTTGTAATATACCATTTCGTTTCGAATTCGTATCGTATCAATTCGTTATTCGAAAGTACTTCCGAAATACGAATTATCAAATTTCGTTCCAAATTCTGAATTTTTCCGAAACGAATGCACATCTCTACTTTATAATACCTTACTTATCCTAACGCTAATTACTGATTGCGCTCCCCATGTTAGATGTAGGATGCGCAAAGTACAGTAATCTTGCGCAAGCTAGCGCAATCACCGATGCGCTAATGAATTTTTACGCTGATTAGCAAGAGGAAGGTAATATGGGGGGCATGCGTTAAAGTTGCTTATCCTGACGTCAACACTTACTCACCCGAACACTACAGTTAGCATTTGGTATGTAATATAGCCCATAGTTAACAAAACAAGCTATACATATAGCAAACCTGAAACATTTTTACGCAACACAGTATTTTAACCCACAAAGTATAAAGAAGTAAAAATCTGAGCAGTATTCCATGCCTCCAGGTGTTTAAAGGGTTAAACAAAGCATAACTTTCACTCAATGGATTATTCAGTAAATATTGCAGGACACAACTCCAGCCGATTTGCCATTAACACCCATAAAACACATCTTAGCTGTTACCAGATGAGTGTCACAAACCCTATATAAAAGTAGCAGGAATCTTTTATATTGTCTATCAAGTCACAGCACTTGCACCACGCCACAATAATCAATAAACACATCATCACTTGAGCTAAAAGTATAAAAGCAATGACATACTTGGTGAGCAAAACACTACATTGGCGAGCCAGGCACAGAATTATTACCAGCGGATATTCAACCTGGCTTACGGACAGAAAAGAAAAGAAAAAAAAACTTTCGCAGCTGATATGTATCTTCTCGCAACATTCTCATTTCTATTGATTTAATATGTAAACACCTGTCAACTATCAGACTGTGGTGACAAGAAAATGTTCCACTTGTTTGTGTACTTTAAGATGTAGAGACCGAGTTTTCAAAGGAAGGAAGATAAATTTATCACAGCTGTCATATATTCATTAACTGATTTAATATATATAATAAATATATATATATATGTTTAAAAATATATATAGTACATACTGATACTATATATATGGTACATATGCTTTATATATTGTGTATTTTATATATATATATAAATATATATATGTTCCAAATCTACTATATATGTATATATTCCTTGAAAAATATATAGTTTGGGCCGAAACGTCGGATTTTATATGTAAAAAATAATTTTGTTATTTTACCAAGTCCTGGAGTGCCTCCCACCATTGCTTACCTCTCTCTCTCTCTCTCTCTCTATATATATATATATATATATATTATATATATATATATATATATTATATACAAAACAAATGCTATTGAGGTGGAAAAGTTGACATAATAAAAATAAATATATTCTAAATAAGTGGTGAATCTTGAAAGCAGGTATCAATTATTTTTAGTTAATTGAAAATATTACTATTATTTATCACTATTACTATTCATTATTACTATTATTAAAAAAAAAAAAATATTTATGCAGTCGCGTAACTCATGTAATGTCAATGTAATACTCTCTCCCTCCTTTCCAAAGCACTGGATTTGGTACATGGGGCACATCAGCACAAGCACTATGGCATAAACAACTGTATATTAAAAAATTTCAACTACCCTTTTAACTTAACATTGTGTATATGTTAGTTGCTGGTTAGTTAAAATGTGAAGTCAGGCTGGTGACATCATAAACTGAGACTCTGCTGAATTGACTGCTTAGCCTCTAATTCTTTTTTTATTCAATACGTAGCTAGTTCAGTGCATTTTTCTGTAAGATACCCTCTCTCCTATTAAGTGCTATATAATACGTCGAGCATACCCCCTTCCTCTTGAAACTCTCCTTGATTATCTCGGAGTGGTTTAGAGAGGCTACTTCAGGCCTTTACATGCTGCTTTCCTTCGACACTGTATTTCTTCATGTTAGACCATGTAGAGACAGATAGATAGATGACATCCAGGAAATGTTGTTGTTAATGGACCCCACGTCTCCACTCCATCCACCACAGGAAAATATGACGAAACAAACTTCCTTAGTATGCGGAGAGCGCAACTCCTGGTGGACATTGAAAACAGGCCCTCGTCATATGGAAGATCCCATGCAAGGGTATCTATGCATCAGCAGCTTCCCTCTGTCTTCAGGGCATCCAAGGTCCTACACAATACTGATTCAAGCGTATGCTCTGGGTTGCCCAGTCAAAAGAATTCATGTCGTATTTAACATGTGTTGCTGGCAGTCGTCATTATTTCTAATAGCATTCCTATACAGTACATACATAGATACACTTTCCTCATCCCCGAAAAGGAAGTAAATCATCCAATGTGACAAATGTATCTGAGACGACAGGGACAGGTAGCGTAGATGGTCCTGCTCAGATCAGCTTCTGCTCCAGATAAACAAACTACAAGTGTATAGTCACTGTGTTGGTACCCAAAAACATAATACCCCTTCCCAAAAATGATGGCCCCTTTTTCGACCTACAGAGCTGATACGACGATGAAACACATCACTCCGTTAAGTATCAGCAGTTCCCAATTACAGGATCCATTTCAAGGCAGTATTGTGTTTGTACAGGGATTTTTAGCAATTATAACCACTCCTTCTTATCCCTGTACATTAGGGAGTGACCCCAGAGCTTTCCCTGTATACTGCCTTGCCTTGGTTGCTATAATGCAGCAGTAAAGTTTGATGAGCTTTTTGTTACAGTGAGGGTGGAGGCCACTCCTTGCAGCTTCTTTACACTCATAACGAGTGACAGGGGATATCATTTATCCACAAAGGGCACACAAATCTTGCATTGAAAATTTGCGCAAAAAAGGGGTTTACGTACGAATGCTTGGTACTTATTGTATGACAGGGCAAAGTCTAATATACATGGTTTGTGCTAGTAAAAGGGTTAAATCAGGAATTCTGCAGAGTTGACGTGGACATTGCAAACTTTTGGGTAACAAAAAAAAACATGGTAAACTGGGGGTTTGATGCCATACTAATATTTAAAGATGTGTGTTAAGCCCGAGAGTATATATATATATATATATATATACGCAACCCTTCTAGATTGTAAGTTCCCACGGTAATAGGGCCCTTGTTTCCTCCTGTACTGGTTTGTCAAATGTTGTTCAGTCTCAATGTATTGCAACCCAGTCCATTGTTCAGCGCTGCAGAATATGCAGTCCGCTATGTAGAAACAAGAATAATAATAATATATAGATTTATTTATTTTTATTTTTACTAGCATATATATTTATTTATTTTTATTTTTAGTAGTATGTATATTTAAATTTTTTTAGTAGTATATATATTTGTTTATTTTTATATTTAGTAATACATGTATTTATTTATTTTTAAAAGTATATATATATACAGGTATTTATTTATTTTTATTTTTAGCAGCATATATATTACATTTTTTGTAGTATATATATTTATTTATTTTTATATTTAGTAGTTCATATTTTTATTTATTTTTAATAGTATATATATTTTTTATTTTTAGTAGTATATATTTATTTTTTTAGTAGTATACGGTATATATCTATTTATTTTTATTTTTAGTAATATATATATATATATATATATATTTATTTTTTAGTAGTATATATATTTATTTATTTTTATTTTTAGTAGTATATATATATATATATAGAGAGAAAATTGGTGTACCGTCACGCAGAGACTTGTTATCAGTATACAAAATCCTTTAATATGCGTCAATGTTTCAGTCCTACTGGACTTTTCTCAAGACAATCTTGAGAAAAGTCCGGCAGGACTGAAACGTTGACGCTTATTAAAGGATTTTGTATACTGATAACAAGTCTCTGTGTGGCGGAGCACCGAATTTTTATTATTGACTGTAACCAAGTTCCAGCACCAGAGCAAGTAATTTGCCTTCAGGGTGTGCGGGGATTGGGGTGGTTATATATACTGTACATATATATATATTTATATATATATATATATATATATATATTATTTTTTTATTAGTTTTATTATTATTTTTTTTTTTATTATTATTAATATTTAATTTTTTTACTTTCTTTTTTAATGAAGTCAATTAGACCAAAAAATTAACGAGCATAGTTTAAAAACAGGTCATACCACACGCCATCTAAGGTGTAAGCAGAAAATCATTATGAAAATTTTAGAATAGTATGAAAGTTTATATTTTCCCCAAATAAACATTGGGACTCCATCAACCTGCAGATGTCAGGTGGGACCTTGATGGTTAAACCCCATTGATAAATCTGCTGTGATATTAAAGACAAAGAGTTACTCTTCGATACACTTACAGAGTTAATCCTCTTGCCGAACTCGTGGGCAAAGGTGTCAGCAGAACAAATCTGCGTCGAGGTCTCAAATGCTTTTTTAAAGATCTGCGATCTGATGGAAGTAGCATTCCGAACGGAAGTCGTTTTTAATTATGCAAGAGCAATCAGTATTAAGCGCAAAGTGCGGTATGTTGAAATTACGCTATGCGGCAGCATCAATTTATAATCGCGCCATATCGTTAAGACGACTTTCATTTATTTCTTTTTTAAAGATGAACGTACAAAACACGAACAAATCCGCCTCCTTCCTGTTTTTCTATCTTGCTGGTCCTTTATTTTTTTCCACTCGTTGACATCTAAAAGGTCCCCCCCGACTTAGGGCCCTATTACATTCTTCACGCAAAAACCCACGCAGAACGCGTGAATTTGTACACGCAGCGTTAAACGTTAACGCGCGTAAATCAACGCTGGTATTACAATCCTCGCGCATTTTTTCATCCGTCAAAAAATAACGCGCGTAAAACAGACGCGCAAAAACGCGCGCGCAGCAACGTTGTGCCCAGAAATCAGTGTGCGGACTGTTTTTTCATGTGATTCAGCCAATCAGAATTAAGAACCACAATTGTCTCCCGTTACGTTTTTGCGCCTGTCAAAGTCAATCTGCGCATATATGCTGCAGCAATAATAAAAACACGCACAACTTCTCAATTTTATTGTTTGGGTATGTGTAGAATGTGTAACTATACTTTGCTGTATTTTTTTTTCGTGCTCGTGTATTTGGGTTCGGCCAGAATGTTCAGATTTGCCATTACCACCAGCTTTTAAAAGACGTTAAAATTAGGCACGCAAACGCTGTCCGTTAAAATTTGCGCTAAGATTGTAATACCATCCGCGCACCAGCGCACAAACGCATTTGCGCTCCCAATATTAAGTATGGGATGTGCGCACAAAATTTAAACTCGCAAAATTAATGCCCGCAAACGCTGTGCGTTAAATTTTGCGCATAGATTGTAATACCATCCGCATACCAGAGCACAAACACATTTGCGCTCACAATGTTAAGCATAGGATGCGCGCAAAGTACAGTGAGCTCGCGCAGCATTCACGCAGGTTCACCCGCGGTAGACGTTAACGCACATTTTTTGCGCGAACATTGTAATACGATGTTCGGTGCAAAGGGTTTTGCCCCTCGCGTTAATGCGTTTTTGCGCACGCGTTAACATTTTGCCAGAGGCGTAACTAGAAACCTCAGGGCCCAGGTGCAGGAACCATGACGGCCCCCCGCCACCCTAGGCAAAAACATTTTTGTCCCCCCTCCCGTCAACATGCATCGGTCCCCTCCAGGTCCACAATGTTGACTCCAGACAGTGTCCCATTTTTTCCAGGTTCACTATGACCTCCTCAGTCCATCACATTTTTTATGTAATGCGCACTATGTGTATCTCACAGAGCTCCACAGCAATAAACCTCACAGTAATGTGCTGTGTGTATGAGTGTATCACAGAGCTCCACAGCAATAAATCTCACAGCAATGTGCAGTGTGTATCAGCGTAAATCAGAGGTTACAGCAACAAAACTCACAGTAATATGTGGTGTGTATGAGCGTATGACAGAGCTCCACAGCATTAAAACTAAAAGTAATGTGCAGTGTGTATGAATGTATCACAGAGCTTCACTAAAACTCACAGTAATGTGCGGTGTGTATGAGCATATCACAGAGCTCCAAAGTAAAACTCGCAAATAAGTATAAAATTAATTTTAAAAAGAAATATATATATATATATATATATATATAATACAGGCAAGCCCCCAGGCCCAGGCAGGTGAGTGTGGGCCCCCTTGACTCAAGGGCCCGGGTGCGGTGGCACCCTCTGCACCCCTGGTAGTTACACCCCTGTGTTTCGCGAAGAATATAATAGAGCCCCTAGGTACCACAGCCACCACTGGCCAATCGGGATTTTTAAAGAGGCGGCCCTTTTCAAACTTCCCAATAAACTCGTTTAAACTTTAAAAAGAAAAATATATATATATTAGATAAAATAGAAATAAAAATGTTGGTTTGAGATATGAATAGGAAGAAAGAGAAGACAAGACAAAGCGGCGAGAAAATGATACATAAAATGGTAATTTTCTTCTGGTTTTTATTCCTTCGTATAGTCAGGGACGCCGAATGATGAGGTGTTAACGGCGCCGGCCAGACGGAAATCCATATATCTTTGGAGAAAAAAAAAACTATTTAGGAAAGATGGGTTAGGAAACAAACAAGTCTGACTTTTACTGACCTGGGGGGCCATTTTTGAAGTACCGCGTAGACTTTGGCACTTTAAAGCCGGCGTGTTGACTGGCGGCGTGCTGACCCATTTGCGCTTTCGGTATTAGAATTGTAGAGTAATAAATGAACAGTGGAGGGTTTTGTAATGATGATTAGGGACTGAAATTGGCTCAGATTTACAGTGTCACTCAGGAATGGAAAGAGATGGGGTGGCGGTGGTGAGGAGGGGAAAGGGAAGGGGGGAGAGCCGGTAGAAGCATTCTGAACGGCCTAATGGATCCATCAACTCGTTTCGGCTGCTCAGTGGGCTGAGCAGGGTCACCAGGCTTTCCGCTGGCAGCACAAAGCACTTCAATTTTGTTAGGAAATGTATCAATTTAACTGACTTGAGCAGCACACTGAAAAACCTAATGAATCTGCACTCAATTTTCCGCCACAGTGCTTCTGCGAACTGTCGGAAACAATGTCTATGGTCGGGGGTGAAGGCTCGCCTGTGATAGGCCACCAAAGCCTCTCCCTGCCTCAGCCGGGGTTAGTGGAGAGAGACAAGCTTTGCCTTCTGCAAACCAATGACAGCCAACAACCAGCGGCTGCCACTCTCCTAACAATGATGTCATTAAAGGTAAATTGGCCTCTATTTCAGCAGGATGATAGTGCTAATTGAGTGGCAAAATATAATATAGGGAGCTGTTGTCTGCAGTTAAAGGGAGGAGGGGGACAGATTAAAAGGCCTACAATAGTGGGTGTCAGGCATGGCAGATGTTGCTTTCTGCTGATAACTACACTGACATATCTCTAGCTTGTCAAGGCTGAGGTTTTTTTTTTTCCCCTTTTCTGTTTTTTTTTTTTTTCTCCGAAAGAGACTTACAGCAAAAAAAAAAAAAAAAAAAGAAGCAGATGGCCCTTTGCTGAATGGGAATGAAGTGCTTAAACAGGCTGGCTTGCTGAAGGCAGCTAGTTTGTAAATAGAGGCAGTCGGAGGTGTCTTATATTGATTCCGTTCACTGCCCACAAGTACGCCTAAATGGCAGAGACTGTGAATAGGTTCCCGGAGCAGCCGCGAGAAGTCGAGTCGTTCACCAAGGTTTTTCAGTTCCACCCTCTCGGAGATTGATCTTCTGTCCGGAGAGCATTGGAGAAACAAACAGACAAAACAAACAGGCAAACAAACATTAGAATGCAAAGAAAGTCACAGCAGTAACAGTAAGCTGTTGACCGTCCGCTACCTTTGGACGACGAAGTCGGATGTTGGCTTGCTGAAAGTATTCTTTCTTATCAGAAATTCGGAAACTGTCTGGCTTGACTTTGTGTGAATGTCCGTGTAATATTGCGTTTGCGCTTGTAGCGGCTTTCTTGCCCGATACGTTTTGCAATTGTAAAACCGTACTTTTTTTAGTTATAAGAGATTTTACTCTTCTACAGCTTATCAGTATGTATCGTGCTTTTGGAGTACTTCATCAGGCCAGGAATTCACGATTTCCTCTTAGGGGGAGATGGGGAAATTTTCCTACTATGATATAAACATTTTGCACAGCTCATGACTTGTGCAAATCCGGACAGTAAAGTCGGACCCACATTCTGACTTTGTGTTTCTTTCTTGTGGTCATAGACCTTGGTACCGTATAACAAGTTTATTAGCTTGTGGAATGCCTGTATTTTATTGAGAAGCTTAAAGTCCAGGACGAATTCTAAGCATCGAATAGCAGGCGTGAGTTCACCACTTCTCATTTGGTGGAGCAGTAGAAAGCTATAAAGTATGACTTAAGGTGGAATTCAGACACACCGTGCTGTTTTCAAGCATTCACTAACATTTCTACTATGAGCTGTAGACGCCCCGGCCAACGCACCAACTGACACATGAGGTTTGGCTTAATATAAAGTTGTCATCTTAGCCAACCCATACAGCAAAGGGCATGGGAAACATTCCTCAAGTTACAGAGTATTTAGACCTTAGACCTAGACCTTTAGTCCTAGATTTAAACCTTAGAACTAGCATAACACATATCCATGGCCAAGTACCATGTGTGACTAAGGCCACACAGGCTGATATGTCACATTATTCTCTTAGGCCAGGGCCAGATGAGCACACTAGGTGTGCCTGTACTGACGTGCCTACCGGCGTCCATCTCAGGATTGTGATGCTTCGACGGGACTGGTCACACGCTACAAGTGTCCATGTACAAAGCCTCCCTGTCAAAACGCTAGACGCCGTTGACGGGGCTGCAAAGCACAGTCCTCCATAGGAGGATCGAGCCTTGCAGCGCTGAGCATGCTAACTGCACTCAGCGAGGCGTCAAGACGGGCGTCGAGTGGAATGAACGTCCACTCTCATGGACGTTCCTTCCGCTCTTACTACTGCTCATCTGGCCCCGGCCTTAGTATGCAATAAAGACTGTCTCACTTGGATTATACTTGTGTTGCCCACTGGTTTGGATTTGCATCCCATGGCCAAATACCTGTCCTAAAGATCCTAAAGAAGTTTGAAGATCAGTGTTTCTCCAGTAATATAGATCAGTGTTATATAGGGCTGAAACTAATGATTATTTTCATAATTGATTAGTTGGCTGATTATTTTTTGATTAATCGATTCATCAGATAAAAAAAAACCTTTGCTTACTTGAAGGAGCACGAATGTAAAAATCTACCCCTCCCTGATTTTTTGATACACTTTTTTTTCTGTTACGCAATTTGAGTACTGTACGCAACTCTCGTACGTACGTACATAGCGAAATTGCATATCTCACATAACTTGAGTACTTGCATAACTTTGCATACTTTTGTACACAAGGTACGCGAGCAATCAACTCGTCAGAGTGATGGACTGATGCTGCGTGTGCAGCTCAAACCAATATCTGCTTTCTCCCCTGCTACGAGCACTCAGACTGATGATGTCAGCACGCAAAAGGGTGAAAAGGGAGGGCACTGCACAAAGCCTCATCACTTTAAAAAGCTACATGAACAAACTGAGTGTGAGGAGGGACCGGAGGTGGGAGAGAGTAGGTTTAGACAAGGGACCAAACCCGAGTATGAGAGAGTTTGGGGAAGGAACTGGACCACAGGAAGGGATGGCAGCTCTGGACCTGATAGGAGGCAGGGAGGGTGGTGGTGGTGGCACAGGACTCCAGCTCCAAGTAAGGATTAAAAAAACAGCAGTACAGCTCCTCCACCCTGTGGCAGTATATAGATATGTATCTACATGTCTATCTATTTAAATATAGGCTGAGTAACCCTTATCCAAATACTTGGGATGAAACGTGTTATGGATTCCAGAATTTTATTAGGATTTTGCAATATTTGCATTCAATAATGAGATATCTTGGGAAGGGAGCTGAGTCTAAAGAAGAAATTCAATTTTATTTTACATACAGCATATACACATAGCTTGAAGGGCATTTTATACAATATTTTTAATAATATAGTCCCTCTTCATATGAGGGGCACTAAAGTGAAAACAGCTGAGAGAGGCGGAGAACTTTACTCCGCCCTCCCAGCTGTCAGTCAGCAGAGCGGGAATCATATTTCCCGCTTCTGCCGACTTTTGCCGAGTAGGAGACGTCATCATGCTTTCAGCGTGATGACGTCTCCAACTCACCGCAGAAGCTGGCGGGTCCCTCTGAGGGTTAGTGTTGCGCGCATCCTCTTGCGCGCAACACTAATCCTCAGAGGGAGCCGGGAGGAAGCCTGCCGATTGGCTGGCTTACGTGAGAGGCGCACATGCGCGCTTCTCACGTAAACCAGAAGGCAAGTCGGATAGAAGAAGGACGGGAGCGGAAGAGGAGGGAGGTGAGTATAAAAATAAAAAAAAACAGCGCTGGAAACAAGAGGATTTTAGGGTAAGTATTACAGTTACACGAAAAAAAACAAAAAATAACTATTTATTAAGGGAATAGGGATAGGTTAGGATTAAAAAACGGGGGGGTGATGTTTTTGTTAGAGTGTTCCTTTAAGGGCCGCTGACGTACCCTGTACGTCCTGTCCTCGGGTTACCCTTAGACCCACGGACGTACAGGGTACGTCAGCGGCGCCTAATCCCCCTCCCGCCCAATACTCACCTCCCTCGCTGGATCCCTCGGCGATCTGGCAGGAAGGAAGCCTGCCCATGTGATTTACATGGGCAGGCGAGGCTGATGACGTCGCCACGCTGCGTGGTGACGTCATCAGCAGGCATCCCCATGCAAAGCAATGGAGGGGAGGGGGGGCACCTTCGGAGCCCTCTATCTTCCCAACCATTGCAGCTAGGGAGATGCTTTTTACACCGCTGAAAAGGGGACAGTCTCCCCTTTTCAGCGGTGTATAGCATTAACTGTTTCGCTACCGAATCACGTTTCGGCACCAATTGGCGCCAAAATGCAATTCGAACCTGGAGGGGGGCTGACATCTTGGATGTCAGCCAAGCCTCCAGGTCCCGCCCACCCACTGACAACCTCACCATATGTGTGAGGATGTCAGTGGGCCAGTTAACCATCTAGCTGCCATGTAGAGATAAGGGGATCCTAAGGATCCCTTTATCTCCCGATCCATGGCAGCTAGATGGTCATATTTGACATCATTTGAAAGGCCTGATTATGGCCTTTCCAATGATACCAAACATGACCAGGTTTGGTTTAAAAAAAAAAAAAAAAAGGGGGTTTTTTAAAAAAGTTTTTTTTGTCTGGGGGGGTTTAATTAAATAGGACCTAGGCTGTCATCTAAAAATAATTAGCACAAAATGGTCAGAATGAGCGCAGCGCACATAGGTGAACTGTCTCAGCAGTGAAGGGGTTAAAAAGCAAACGCATGTAAAAATTGGGTATTTCTAGTCTCGGGACAAAATTTTGAACCTATTTAGCCGAGGTCTTTTTGGGTGGTTGTAAATTTTGGGGATTAAATTACGAAAAAGTGTGTTTTTACCATTTTTTCCTCATATTTCATATTTTGTTTATAGTAAATTATTCAATATGATGGAAATAATGGTATTTCTAGAAAGTCCATTTAATGGCGGGAAAAACTGTGTATAATATGTGTGGGTCGAATAAACGAGTAAGAGGAAAATTTGACCTAAACACTAACAGTGCAGAAACGTAAAAACAGCAGCGGTCACTAAAAGACGGATTTGTGTAAAACCGCCCGGTCACTAAGGGGTTAATGAGCGCTAATGGGTTTTTTAACCCTTAAGCATATCGGAGCGGAGGCAATCTGTGCAGCGCGCTACGACCTCCTTTAAGCTATCACTAACGTGAGTGCTAGCGTTAGCTTGAAGGAGGTGATAGAGCCCGAGGTCTGGTGTGTACTCTTCTACTTTTGTTGTAATTTTGGTGCTCACACAAAATTCCCAGTTTTGGAGCATTTCTGTGTTTGGAATTTTGGATAAGGAATACTCAACCTGTATTTACTCCTCATATTTTTGGAAGGAGTTAATGGAGAGAGCTGGTAGGCTGCCTGGATTCCCATCTGCTGCTGAACCCCATGGTCAACAAATATAAAAAGGACCCCAGTCTCACCCTATACTCACTTCACACTTGACTGGGACTTTGAGGGCTTAAATCAAAGCAGCCCACTGGCCTTTGGTACCACATTCTTTTCAACCCACATCCTCTGGTCTATAGGATTCCCATCAACTCTTCAAACACCCATGGCTGATGAGTAAGGGGTTCAACCACAGGAGGTCAAACAGGCCACCTGCTCTGACTTAACCCCTGCACCAGTCTGAGATGAGGAAGGTGTGGGGGTCAACAAGCTCCAATTTCAGTTCAGTGCAATACACCAAAAAAATGTACTTGCGTTGCATCAACTCAAACCAAAGAAATCGAATGACCAAAGATAATTTCCATTTGAAATGTCCCTTCATTGACTTCTGCTTCGGAAATTTAATAGAATGCTTATGTCTGGTTATTATCATAGTCAGAACTAATATCATATATTTATTATGACTTAGCAAGTAGAAACATGACTGACCACCTAAATAAAAGCTTTTAATATGTGTGGGCAGAATGGTAACTCTATTCACCCAGCAGAAATAGGGGTGGGATTGTGTTCTAAAGTGTTCTTGCTTGAGTTGACCCCAGATTTGGGTTAATTATATAACGTGTAACCTTCCATAGACCTGGTTTCTCATACTCCATGAATTAGTTGTTCCGCAATATCTTCCACAGTGGTGAAGCTGTACTTCCAGTACATTTCTTTATCTTTTTAAAACCATTTGCATCCAGCGAGGGTTGTTTGTTTAGATCAGTGTTTCCCAACCGCGGTCCTCAAGTACCACTAACAGGCCAGATTTTAAGGATTACCTTAGAGAAAAGAAGACTGAATCCTGCAATCACTGAGCAGCAAATCATATCACCTGTGCTGTGCTTCAGATATCTGGAAAACCTGACCTGTTGGGGGTACTTGAGGACCGCGGTTGGGAACCACTGGTGTAGATAAATCATTTATTAGCCTTGGCATCATGCTTGCTTTGGGAATAAACCAGAGATAGACTGGAGCCAACATCGACACAAAAAAGGAAGCTGGTCTGTCGTAATGGGTGGGTACAAGGATACAGGCCCTATTCATATAATGTGTGTTGGGTGTTCCTGGTGTATTTGTCTACTGTGTGTGATGGCCAATCTAGACTTGGACAAGACAATGGATGAGCAAGCATCATGGGAGCGGTAGCACCAAATCTCTTGAGGGTCTAGGTTTCTAACACATGGCATCCATGCTCGATTTCAACCAAGGAACTTCCAGCAATCTGCAGGGACCTTATAAGCTGGATTTTACTGTAATATTCCTGTTAGTATTACAGAAACCGTAGAGCTCTTCACAGTTCTTCTGAATGTTTACAACAATCTGAAACGGGTCCTGGAAAAAAAGAAAAACACTTAATAACTAACAAATCTTATGTTTTCGAAAAGCTCACCTACTTCACCGCCTCTACCGGAAAACTGCAATTTCTAATCTTCCTCTAACATGGTTATTTTGACATCCCAGTGTATTGTGTCAGAGAGGGATACACAGTAGCCATTTTAATAATGTCATTATGATTCAGGCTGTCACTTCCTGTCTTTTTAACAATATCCCATAATGAGGTCTGGAGAGTCATTCTTTTCCCTCTCTAAGCAAATGCTCTGTCTATATTATTATTTTCGACAATAATGGCATTTAAAGTAGTAAACAGGGTGAAGAGATCTCAGTGTCGCTGTATTTCTCAATATTTTCATGTTAGGGAAGAGTAACCCTGTCTGCCATCTGTCTAGATTTTCTATATATCGCTAAACAGAAGTATGAAAGTAAACATAAACAAGGGTGAAACGGGAGCGGGAAATCTGAGGCGCCTCAGAAACCTTGCTTAAGAGCAAGAAAAGTGATAACTCCTCACTTATCACTCATGTTTCCCTGGGCAGATGGGGTCTTTTTCAATCTCTTCATTCTTTCCGAAGAGGAAAAAAATTCTTATCATCAAAATAATACGGCCTTTCAGATTTCTACGCAGGTTTGTCAGTATATCATCCTCCAAGATGGCGTCTCTACTGTCAGCCATATTCTCCATGGATCAAGGTCCTTCTTAGCCCTCTCATAATTGGTGGATGCCAAATTGATCAATGGGCTTTTTTCGTGAATTTTCAGTGAGATAATGTGACATAGACCAAAATGTTAACAGTGTTTTGTAAATGAAGTACTTTTACGACCATTTCCCAGATGTTGGTTTGGGGACTGGTGCTTGTTTACAGATGTCTAGAACCTCACATAGTCTCTTTGTTTTACGATAGGAGCTACTTATGAGGAAATTTCCCTCTGGTTTTCATGGTAAAAGGATATTAATTTGAGGTGGCCATTAACCTTTACAGAGATACCCACTCAGTCATACCCAGTTGGAAGACGACAGGTATTATACAAAAGAAGAAGTACAGAGACAAAATGTCACCAGCACTGTGTTCACAATAGTGGAGGATGAATAAAACTATCAGTATTTGGGGGTTTCCTTTATAAATAGTGTCAGTTGCTCGAAAAGTGATATAAAATGGATTAACAAGTGATTCCAATAATATGATAAATTCCTCAACCCCAGTGAAGCAGACATTGACTTCCCTCAGTCATATCAGTGCAAAAGCTCACCATGAAGCCATCTTGGAGGAGCCATAAGATGGCCAGATGACCCAGACACCCATTTCTGGGGAGCTTGGGCTAGCTTTGGTAGCAACTTTCATGAGCTGGTCGTCATCAGGTGGTGTAGGCATTACAGTCACTGGGTAAGTAATGAAAGCCTTCACCAAGTCAAACCTAGTGGAAACCTGACCTGAAACATGAAACCCATGCCTAGGAACCTTCAAGGCATGTTTTAAAGGAGGATCCTCTTCATCCATGTCAGGAAAAGACATCCCATGGTAGAAAAGGAAGCAAGGCAAAAACATGATAAATTCCTCAACCTCAGTGAAACAGACATCGACTTCCCTCAGTCATATCCGTGCAAAAGCTCACTATGTAGCCATCTTGGAGGAGCCATAGGATGGCCAGATGACTAAGACACCCATTTCTGGGGAGCTTGGGCTAGTTTTGGTAGCAACTTTCATGAGCTGGCCGTCATCAGGTGGTGTAGACTTCACAGTCACTGGGTAAGTAATGAAAGCCTGCACCAAGACAAACCTAGTGGAAACCTGACCTGAAACATGAAACCCATGCCTAGGAACCTTCAAGGCATGTTGGATGAAGAGGATCCTCCTTTACATGTCAGGAAAAGACATCCCATGGTAGAAAAGGAAGCAAGGCAAAAATATGATAAATTCCTCAACCTCAGTGAAAAAAACATCGACTTCCCTCAGTCATATCCGTGCAAAAGCTCACTATGTAGCCATCTTGGAGGAGCCATAGGATGGCCAGATGACCCAGAGCTTGGGCTAGTTTGGGTAGCACCTTTCATGAGCAGATTGTCATCAGGTGGTGTAAGGATCACAGCCACTAGGTAAGTAATAAACAGCCTGCACCAAGACACACCTAGTGGAAACCTGACTTGAAACATAAGACCCATGCATAGGAACCTTCAAGGCATGGTGTAAAGGAGGATCCTCTTCATCGATATCAGGAAAAGCCATCCCATGACAAGGTGTCATTTCAACTTTAGCCTCCATGGGAGCACCAGGCACAGCCTCTTCCACACTGCCATCACCAGGTTCCATCACTGCAACCCGTAGACCGCAGGAGTGGAGCTGGCATTGCTCCTCTTTAAATCTACCTCTCTGATCATTCCACTCTGGATTAGATCGAGTTCCACAGGTGCTTGCATCTGCCAGATTCTCCAGTATGTCCTCTTTATGGAAGGCTATTATTATTCATAGGACCTTATATATTATTTCCAGACATTTTAGAGCAGTAGTTTTTTGGAAGACCCTTATTAAAAGTTGGGATTTTTTTTGGTTGTACGGCGGCTTGTCAGCTTTTTCTGGCAGCTGGTCGACAGTCTGTTCGGCGGGACGTTGGCTTTTTTTGGATCAATTTGGCGGTGTTGAGGCGTATCGTCGGATGCATTCAGTGGATTTTCTGCGTTTTTTCACATCGATTCTGCATTTTTGTCAGTGGTTTTTTGGTTCAATTCAACAGTTTTGCGGCAGCTTTTCAATTCATTTGGCGGGTCAATTCATTCGGCAGGTCGAAGTGTGGTGAACAGGAGAGCGCTGAAATGTTGGTGACATTTTGGTGATCTGTGAATAACTCTGTAAGTCCAAGAGTGTCACTTACCTGATCTGCCACGTGTTGCATGTTGCGTATGATATTATAATGTCCCTATTTTCTGGGATTTTGTATAGAAGACCCTGATTAATGATGCGTTTGAATTTCCATGTTATCGTGACAGTTCTTGTCTATGTCCCGCTTTGACTTGCAATGTGGGAATTTTATTCTCCTGTCATCAGTAAGCCGGAGAAAAAAATATACTATGGAATAGATTAGAATTCCTTTCAACTCTATAAGAATGCGCCAAAAGACTTATGACTGTATTATTGCACGTTGTATTATAATTCTCTCTGCCTTTTTTGTGAAGCACACTCTAGAGTGATATAAACAAAAATATACAAACATACAACACGTAAATGAGGCCTTCTGTGCCAATTTTGTTTGAAAATCCCCTTAGTAAGTAGAACGTAATATGTTGGAGAGGGAGATAAAAATCATGCAGATAAACACGAACGTCTAACTGATTCACAAACGCTGCCCTTATCCAAATATCTGCCTTCATACATAATTAAATGCTTATATACGCGTTCTCACAACAAGCAAAAAATGCAATGAAATGCAAACACTTGTAATGATGAGTTAAATCAGCCAGGTATAATACTGAATAAACCAACATACTAATATGTGAGATGCGTAGATATCTAAAGACTGTCACCATGGAGGAAAACATGCAACTGGATAGGCCAAAATAAAAGAAAGATAGATATCAGATAGATAGATAGATAGATAGATAGATAGATAGATAGATAGATAGATAGATAGATACTGAGACAGATAGATAGATAGATAGATAGATAGATAGATAGATAGATAGATAGATAGATAGAATAGATAGATAGATAGATAGATAGATAGATAGATAGATAGATACTGAGACAGATTAGATAGATAGATACTGAGACAGACAGACAGACAGACAGATAGACAGACAGACAGACAGACAGACAGACAGACAGACAGACAGACAGACAGACAGATAGATAGATAGATACTGAGACAGACAGATAGATAGATAGATAGATAGATAGATAGATAGATAGATACTGAGACAGATAGATAGATAGATAGATAGATAGACAGACAGACAGACACAGACAGACAGACAGACAGACAGACAGACAGACAGACAGACAGACAGATAGATAGATAGATAGATAGATAGATAGATACTGAGACAGACAGACAGATAGATAGATAGATAGATAGATAGATAGATAGATAGATAGATACTGAGACAGATAGATAGATAGATACTGAGACAGACAGACAGACAGACAGACAGACAGACAGACAGACAGACAGACAGATACAGATAGATAGTAGATAGATAGATAGATAGATACTGAGACAGATAGATAGATAGATACTGAGACGACAGACAGACAGACAGACAGACAGACAGACAGACAGACAGACAGACAGACAGACAGACAGACAGATAGATAGATAGATAGATAGATAGATAGATACTGAGACAGATAGATAGATAGATACTGAGACAGACAGACAGACAGACAGACAGACAGACAGACAGACAGACAGACAGATAGATAGATAGATAGATAGATAGATAGATAGATACTGAGACAGATAGATAGATAGATACTGAGACAGACAGACAGACAGACAGACAGACAGATAGATACAGACAGACAGACAGACAGACAGACAGACAGACAGACAGACAGATAGAGATAGATAGATAGATAGATAAATAATATAGTGACAGTGCCTGTATGTATGCCAAAATTTGAGTATGTATGTGAGTGTCTTTGTGTATGTAATTATATGTGGGAATGGTCAGTACGCTGAGCATATTGATCTGAGATATCCGGGAGATATTTCACAGGTGGTAAATCTGGCCCCGATATCTCTCACAATATTTTTCCAAGCAGTTGGGAAAGAGTTGATGTAGTCCAAAACACGTTGATAATAGCTGTACCTCCTTTCTTCTGCACGGCTTATTTCACACTCCGAACGGCATCATCTCCTGCCACCAACATGTGAAATAAATGAACAAATGGGCATCAGCGAAAACGTAACTCGATCTTAAGCTTAAACGCTTTCAGGTTGTTGAAGGAACAATGAGCATAATGGCTAGGTGTAACCGTCTTTTGGAAAGAGGATCCTTCCACTGAGAGAATGAAGATTGACCATAACAGGTGGCCCTTTACAATCTTAATTGATAGGCACAAGAAAAATAATGGTAGCCACTTCAACCGGTCTTTCGTATCACGAGACACCTTAGATTTTACGGCTTGGGGACATTCAGAGAGAGGCTTCTGCTTTTTTTTCGAAGAAGAAGCAGAAGGAGGAGGAGGTTTAGAGTGGTTTTACTAAATCAATTATTTTATAGTGATAGTCTTGTAGCACAATTGCCAGAAATCAAAAACTCTTAATGTGTCTTTTCATCATATAAATCAATAACAAGTAAAGTAGCCAACAGAAGACGCAAAAACTAATTTTGATTATAGTTTACATTTGAAGATCCGGACGGTTTCCTTTAACGGAATACTCTACTCAACTTGGCCACTTTATCTTTCTAAAGAGGTCAGGATGTGTGCTCCTCCTTCACTCCTCTCCCTCCTTCCCCTGATGTGGAGATATCATTGGGTGAAGTGGAGGAGTTTCCTCCACTCCACCCAGCATCACCAGCAGCCTGGATTTTTTAATTTCTCGGCTGTCGGTCACCAGATTGGTTACTAGTGACGTCGGAGCACAGAGAGTGTACCTACGTCATCCTCTCTAAGACTATCCACTGGAGCAATCGGTCTCAGAGAGGCAGACGATGGATTGGATAGATCTTGTAACGGTGCGCTATGGCACTCACCTCGAATAGTGTATTAGGATCCTTTTGGACAGATTTCTAAATCACAGAGAGCAATAAAGGCTGTAATCTGATCTCCCAAGCCAGGGATTAAATAGACAGACCTGAATAGCAGCTAAACTCAATTGGTTTCAAGACCAAAAGACAGCTTAGTGCAAAACACAAATACTCTAAGTGAACTGATACAAAGACGTGATACAATACAAACGTAGTCAAGATATGTTTCAGATTTCTGAATATCAATGATCGTGATACATGAAACACATAAAACAGGCAACACTTTATTCTTAGATTTGAAACATACAGAGTAGGAACTTTATGAGTTTATCAGCCTGCAGGGCAGGCCTTCAGTCAATGACTGGATTCTGTATTATACGATCATACAGAGTGGGAACTCAGTTCAATAGCCTGCAAGGCAGGCCGACAAGCAGAGCTTGGATTCTGTATATCTCAGCTATACAGAGTAGGAACTCTATGAGTTTATCAGCCTGCAGGGCAGGCCTTCAGTCAATGACTGGATTCTGTATAGCAACTAGGAATACACAGATACTAGACAGGATACTATGACAGATAGATATTCAACAGCCTGCAGGGCAGGACTCAAATCATAAAACTTGTGATAAATGCTGCAATCAGCAGGAACAAAACAACAAACAACTGGATGTCTTGCGATTAGGCCTCAAACCAGGTTTCTAGCAAACAGAAAACAGAAAACTTGCAGCAGAACACAAACAAGAAAACCAAACCTCACAGGCAAAAGCACAATAGGGATAAGCAATGAGAATGGTCAAATGGAATAGCCGGGTCACAACACATACAGGGTCCTCGTACAAAATCAGGTTAGCAACAGATCAGACAGAATGCTATTAGCAAGAAAGCAGGCGATGCAGGAACTAGACTCCACTTCAATTTACTCCACGACAGTTCAAGGAGCAGCTCCACTCATCCTCTTTTAATGGCTGATGGCTCCTTGCAACATTGCCAAGCCCCGCCCCCTCAGATGTCGTTCTGCCAGCTCTAAGTACTGGCAACTGGCCAGCCAGTGATGCCATCGGGCGCCCTGACCCCCCCAGGAAGCGCTGCGGGGCCAAGGATGTAACAGATCTGCGCATGAGCTTGAAGCTACGATCCATTGTTCTGCACAGACGCTATGGAACTTCTGAAGTCACATAGTGCTGCCCAACTTGTGGTTCCTATGCTATCCAAGTTGTGTAGGGGTACCAATTGTGCAGAAAAGCTTCAGGAACTTCCGTGTTCAGGAGTACCTGAGTCGAAGACTAGGGGCAGTGTGTGCTGAGGGACAAAAAAATTCACCAAAAATAAAAAAAAAAAATTGGGCCGAGACTGTCAGCATGTTCTGCCCAGTTTTTTTATGGGCAAAAAAGGGACCTCTGCTTTCATTGGAGCATCCCTTTAAGGTACAAATGACTATATTACAAACGTGTGATCATTCACAGTTCAAAAAGGAGGCTACAAATACATTTGAATACATTCTTCTGTCTGTAGCTCAGGGTTCAGCTCCCTCGGCACCCAGGATGTTCTGGAACTACATTCTGGTGCTCAACGACTCTCTAGGGTGGATGAACGTCATTGGAAAGCATTCGTTCCAAAACGCCAAAGTTGTTGGATTGAGTTATAGTTGGCCCATTTCAGCTAATGGCCAATAGGAAAGCTCTTTCGTCTTTCAACGGTCTGGTAATGCTGAATGTCCACCCGGCCCAAGACCAGCAACAGTTAGCTAGAAGACCTTTGTCAAATGTCGAAAAAATCCACCATTAGGTGACACAAAAATGGTAAATGTTCAGTGAATGCTTTTCAACGGGCAGTATAGAGTTACAGTTAAATGTTCTGATGATGATCACGGCATTCTTACCTATGATTTATTGTAAAATATGTTTGGGTGAAATTAAGTGGAACATTGACCTCACAGACATTAGCTGGTCTTTGTTCTTGTTCCTTTGATACCTCATAAAAACCTACAAACTGCAATTGTTTTTTATTTGTTATAATTAATATTTTTAAGAGATCTCACTGAAAGGATATGTTAACAATTTATTTTGGGACACTTCTGGTGGCTATAGCTCAGGTTTGAAAAGACGTGTTGCTCAGGTTTATTCATTTGACATCTGGGTCACACAACTCAGTTTTCAGATTTCAGTGGCTGTGCCCTGGTACACACTGGAACCTCAGCTATCTTCTTGGGTCTTATTACAAGTTTATTTATTTATTTATTTATTTGCAAAGGATTTTACCAGGAAGGATACATTGAGATTTCTCTCATTTTCAAGTATGTCCTGGGTTCAAGAACATTGAAGTGTTACAGTTACAGAAATACAAAGTAATAAAATGCAAGAAATTAAAAACAAAACACAAAAATACAGATTAACATATCATGGGAAGGGCTAACACCTTGGGTTAATTAGGGTGATTTGCAAAGTGGAAGCAGCTGGAAAGTAAGCTACAAATTTCAGACCAGCACTGGGTGGGTGGACAGCAGAGTCCAAACGCAAGCACTGTGGCAGTGGGTGATATGTACTAGCTTCAGGTCTGTAGGAGAAAGAGGTCATTGAGTTAGGGCATGTGGTCTGTTGAGGGAAAGCATATTTTACGACATGGGAGGGAGGGGCAACCATTTGAGAGCATTTGTTTAAAAAAGCAGAGTATACATTCAACATGAAAAGAAACAAAAAAAAAAAAATAGTTGAGCGGCAGGCACTGAGATAGCACAATCACTATGAGGCCTTGCACAATTGGTTATGAAATCCACTTTTGAAATGTAAAGCCCAATCTACTGTTTGTTTGAGGAGAAAAAAACATCAAATAGTTTCATGTGTTCTTCCTCTGGGTTTGAGGTCTCCCCTTAATCCATATGCAGCTCATGTTTAATCCAAATGCAGTTCACACCTAACTCCTAATGCAACTCATATCTACTCCTACTTAAACTCATATATACTTCTAATGCAGCTCACACCTATCTCCTAATGCAACTCATTACTACTCCTACTTAAACTCATATATACTTCTAATGCAGCTCACACCTAACTCCTAGTGCAGCTCAGATATATTCCTAGTGCAGCTCATATTTAACTCCTAATGCAGCTCACACCTAACAACTAATGCAGCTCATATCTCTTCTGAATGCAGCCCATATCTACTCCTAATTCAACTCATATATACTTGTAATACTGCTCATCTCTAGCTCAATTCTAACTCCTAATGCAGCTCACATCTACTCCTAATGCAGCTCACATCTAATCCTAATGCAGCTCACATCTACTGCTAAAGCAACTCAAATCTAACCCCTAATGCAGCTCATATCTAACTCCTTACACAGGTCATATCTATATATAAATCAGCTCACATATAATGTAACTCATAATGCAACTCATGTCTACTCCTTACGTAATTCACATCTAACTCCTAACTACATAGCTACTGGTAATGCAGCTCACATGTGAGTCCGAATGCATCTCACATCTAACTCCTAGAGCAGCTTCCATTCAACTCCTAATGCAGCTCACATTCAGTCCTAACGATGCTCAACTCTACTAAGGCTAGGGTCAGAGTGGGGCAGTCGGAACGCGCGTGCAGGCGCACTAAATCACGGCGGCAGTAGCAGCACATAACGGCCAATGACGGCCAATATACGCAGTACGTGCGTACAAAAGTGCGCCGACACCACGCAACCGGCAAATGAACGCATTTTTCTCAGAACGTGAAACCGCTGCTACAGACGTACAGAGTGCGCTGCGGCCGCATGGCAGCAAGTGTGCGTGATTAGGAGACGTCAGACGCTGCTAGTGTGCGGCCTACATAACGTTCAAACAGCCGGATTTCCCTAGAATTGCGTTGGTGAGTACCTGCGACTGTGCGACTGTGGTCGTCTGACCACTTAAGCGTATTCCGTGAAAAAATGCGTGCGCACGCATCGACGTACATTTTGACGGTGGCCGCAGAAAATGCGCTCATCTGTCCCTAGCCTAATGCAGCTCACATTTAATTCAGCTTAAAGCAGCTAGTGTATACTCCTAATGAAACTCATACCTAACTCCTAATGCAGCTCACATTCAATCCTAATGATGCTCAACTCTACAAATGCAGCTCACATTTAATTCAGCTTAAAGCAGCTAATGTATACTCCTAATGCAACGCATACCTGACTCCTACTGCAGCTCACCCCTATCTCCTAATGCAGCTCACCTCTAACTCCTAATGCAGCTCACCTCTAACTCCTAATGCAGCTCACCCCTAACTCCTAATGCAGCTCACCCCTAACTCCTAATGCAGCTCACCTCTAACTCCTAATGCAGCTCACCTCTAACTCCATGTGCAGCTCATATTACCTTCTAATGCATCTCAACAAGGTATACATTTACTTTTGTCTGACTTGTAATTACAGCTCTGTGTGACACAGTAAATATTTTATTGGTCTCCCATTTGAAAACCTCTAAACAATTCATAAATGTAGAATATGTGAAAATATAAAGATTCTGCTGATACACCTCTGGAGTGTAAGATTTTCTGTTTCCCTGACTTTCTTTATGTAATCAATGTTGCAAATGATATTCTGTATCAGCTCAGGCCACACTGGGATAAAGGCAGGTGTCAAAAGAAATGTGAAAGCTTGGGAATGAACTTCCACGACTATTTTTACCAGGAGTGAGCAGAACCCATTCAACCCACATACTGTAAGAATTTTATTATTTACATACAGGGTTATTCAGAGAGCACCGAAATGTCACTGATATTTCGGTGCTCTCTGATTCGCCGCATTTCGGCAAGTCCGATTCGGTGACCCAGCGGTGTTCGGCAGGTGTGCGGCGGGATTGCGGCAGGTTTTCCCTGTTGAATTCACCACAGGGTGGGGAACTTTGATTCCCTGAAGTGCAGGGAAGTGCAGGGAACGAGAGAGCACCGAAATATCGGCAACATATCGATGCTCTCTGAATAACCCCCTAAGTTCTCTTTCACAAAGACCCCTGGGTAAATGAACCCCCTTAACAGGAAATGTCGCTGTGATAATTATTGACAGCGCCACAGCTACTGTGTTGTTTTTTTGGTAAACCTATAATACAGAACGCACCAATAAAATGAGCCGTGTACCGTGTACGTAACAGCTGTAAACTTCTGTCTCCAAAGAAAAGGAAAGCAGTTAAATCTGTACAATTATATGCAAATTGACAGCCAGCTAAAACAGATTATTAAACGGCACCACTTAAGGGTGTGTTTAAACGTAAATATGATTACACAAAATGTTGATGATAGATTCGCTTTAAGACCTGCAGGCTAAACCCTTTAGCCTGGTGCACAGCAACTACCCATGGATGTCATTAAATTGCTGCATCAGTGCATTACATTGCCTAAAGCCTTTGACAGAGCTGGGCTACGGATTATAGATGTCTATAGCACAAAGCGGCTTTTCTTACACTGCAAGTGCAGACCCTGTACAAGGCCGCGTTTTTATTAAAATCTTGTATTCCTACATTTGCATACACATGAAATACGGCTCCATTTTGCCGGCCGGGGAGCTGCATCTCGTGATTGCGTTGGATTGTTTCAGTATAAAAAAAAAAAAAACCTTCTATTAAGGCTAGGGTCAGACGAACGCATTTTCACGTTGTCTGTGAAAAAGTGCGTTCGAACGAATGGACGTATTTTTTCACGGAATACGCAATAGCGGTCATACTATGCGCATTTGCGTTCGTGATTTTGTACGGATCATCAATAAAACACTTTGTGCATCTGGACGTTATGTTGGCCGGACATTAGCAGTGTCTGACATCTCCAACTCACGCACACACGCCTCTAGCGGACGCAGCGCACTCTGTACAACCGTACCAGCGGTTTTACGTTCTCGACAAAATGCGTTAGTTTGCCACTTGCGTTGCGCAGCCGGACTTTTGTGCGACCGTACTTCGTATATTGGCCGTCATTGCCCGGCATTTGCTGCTACTACGGCCGTGATTAAGTGAGCCTGCACGCGCGTTCGCGCTGCCTCAGTCTGACCCCATCCTTAAAAATAGAGTAAAGGGTTAATGGAGGGATTCAGTTCTCCCCATAAAAGAGGCACCCCAGATATCTGACAAGCTGCAACTTTATAAACATACATAGAGTATCTCCTTTTACAACTGGTTCTGTTGTCTGATATTTTCTTTCAGGGGGTGACAGGCACAACTCCTACCAGGGCCCTGGCCAGGAATAGGGGTCCAGGCACTGATCACTGGCTAACCCAAGCCAGCTTCCAATTCTCTGCTTTGTGGAGAGATGTGGATGGAGAGTAGAGGACGACTGCGTTTAGCGAGTAGGCCCTTGTCGCCTTAGTTCAGCAACCCAGTCCACTTAATAATAGAGTGTGGGGAATGGATGTCCACGTGGGGCTCAGCAGTGTATTAACAGGCCGACAGGGGCCTTACTCAGATAAGGGGCTCAATAATACTAGGGCAGCTGTCCTGTAGCATATAAATTCTCCATGTTGCAGGGCAGCGCTTCCCACATTGGTCCTACACATATAGTAGCACATCACACGTACCTCAGAAACCATACATACACAACATATGCACACACATATACACACAATCTCCTCTCTACCCCTGAAGCCCTCATTTGTGCCCCTGCCCAACAAGAAATATGTGCCATTCTACTCCCTTTCTCCATCGGTATCTCTCTCCCACATTTCTAACGTTACTCTCATAAATTCATTCAACCCTTTGTATGTCTAAGCCTTTTGTGTATGTACATCTGTGTATTTGTAAGTATCTGGTGTATATGTATTTTTGCGTGTATAGCTATGTATGTGTCTTTTTGTGTATGTGTGAGTGTGTGTCTGGGTGTTTGTTTTCTGCGGGGTATGTGTGAGTGTGTTTCTGGGTCATATATTTAGCTATGAATGGCTATGAGTGTGTGTCTGGGTGTTTGTTTTCAGCTGTGTATGTGTGTGTGTGTGTGTGTGTGAGTGTGTGAGTGTGTGTCTGGGTGTTTGTTTATAGCTGTGTATGTGTGAGTGTGTGTCTGGGTGTTTTTTACAGCTGTGTATGTGTGAGTGTGTGTCTGGGTGTTTGTTTTCAGCTGTGTATGTGTGAGTGTGTGTCTGGGTGTTTGTTTGCAGCTGTGTGTGAGTGTGTGAGTGTGTGAGTGTGTTTCTGGGTCATATATTCAGCTATGAATGGCTATGAGTGTGTTTCTGGGTGTTTGTTTTCCAGCTGTGTGTGTGTGTGTGAGTGTGTTTCTGGGTCATATATTTAGCTATGAATGGCTATGAGTGTGTTTCTGGGTGTTTGTTTTCAGCTGTGTGTGTGTGTGTGTGTGTGTGTGTGTGAGTGTGTTTCTGGGTGTTTGTTTTCAGCTGTGTGTGTGTGTGTGAGTGTGTGAGTGTGTTTCTGGGTGTTTGTTTTCGGCTGTGTGTGTGTGAGTGTGTTTCTGAGTCATATATTCAGCTATGAATGGCTATGAGTGTGTGTCTGGGTGTTTGTTTTCAGCTGTGTATATCTATATGTGTCTGCCTGGGTGTTTATATACATCTGTGTTGTGCTCATTTCTCAGTGGCAGGCAGAGCATGTGCCAGAATGCAGACTGCAAAACATTGCTGTGCGGGGTCTGTCAGGTGTCACCGGAGCAGCAGAAGGACAGACCCTGCCCCGCACTGTTCTTGAGGCAGACTCCAATCCCACTGAGACGACACCACCAGCAAGTGTCCTTGGGCAAGACTAGTAACGATATGGATGCGCCTACCTCACAAAATACTTGTACATCCCATGGATTGTAAATTCCTTTCCCTTGGGAACAGGGTCCCCCTGAATCAGGTCATCATCCATTTGTGGTATTCTAACGTATATACATCTTGTACAACGAACTTGTAAAGCGCTGCGGAATATGTGACGCTATATAAGTAAAGGATAATAATAATAATACACGCTACTTATGACAGATTTACCTTTGAGTTTTATAAAATGCATAACCTTATTTTAGTTAACATTTTCATTTATTAACCCGTTTCCAGCCCACGTTCTGATGCGATTAAATAAAAAGAACCATGTTAGACCCCCTTGAGGCAAAAATCTGAAAATGAAGTTGGTTAGTTTTATGTGGGTAATGCACCTGTAATGTTGAATGTAATGGAAATATATCAATACAATTGCTTGTCGCCAACATCAAGAATATGGGATACAGGTTATGTGAGTATACGCCATGAAATATCTGTCTACCGCACCAACATCATACTGACATACAGGGTTATTCAAAGAGATCCGAATTGCTGGAGAAAGGTAACCGAACGCTGAAAATCAGCATGCGGTTACCTTTCTTGGCCATTCGGCTATCCAGAGAGCAGGCAATTCGCCAAATCCTGGCGAATTGCCTGCACATACGGTGCCTGTTCGGTGCCTGTTCGAGGGCAGTGAAATCCCCATAAAAAAGCACTGCTTCGGCTATTCAGAGAACACAAACCAGCAGTGAAAGGTTCCCGGAATGCCCTGCCATTCGGTGGTTTAATTCGACAGGTTTATTCAGGCGAATCCCATAGGCTTCAATGTTAAAAATATTCCCGTTTTAATTCAATATCTAATAAACCGTTCATTATAAAATTCTGAAGTAAAGAGTCTCTTTATTTATAGATTTTTTAGGATATTTTGAGCATTTTTCTAGATTTTTTTTTTTTTAAAAATTCAGATTTTTCCTTTTTTTTTAACTTTACTTATTTTTTCTGTAACAGCCCTTTTTATTACCATTCATTGGACCTCATATGTATTTTCGCTCAGTAGTTTCTTTGCAAACAGCGTTTCACTTTTCAAACATTCAAGCAAACTGTTTTCCTAATTTATTCACTTCACTCGTCTGTGGTGTCGGCTTTTTCCGGCTGCTTCGCTGCGTGTGATCGGCTCCTGCTCGGGTATTTTCGGCATTTTTGGCGGGTTAGTCTAGATGTTTTTACGGGTTTTCGGCATGCAATCGCCGGGTTTTGTGGTTAGTTTTCGGCGGGTTTGCGGCAGCTTTTCCCTGCAATTTGGGGACCCTGTGGTACTTGCTGAATACACCGCAGGGTCGCCGAAATGGGATCAGCAAAACGAACCGAATTGAAGAGAACAAAAAGTCACCGAACATGCGGTGGCTTTTCGATTCTCTTTGAATTACCCTAATAGTGCGAGGATGCATGATGTCAATTGTATAGCAAGAGAAACATTTGTAAAAATCGATATTTACAGAAGAAAATGTATGTTTTCGTTAATGTTATTGTTCTTACGTGATATTAATTTAAGGGGTTATTCACAAAAGAAAAGAAATTGCAGCGAAATTTCGGTGCTATGCACTTCGGTACAATTTGGTGATTCAACATCGCCGACCCTTCGGTGAATTCACTATTCAACGCAGGGTCACCATAGTGCACCAAAGATGTGATCGCCGAACAAAGCCAAACTGACCAACAAACTGACCGCTAAAGACCGCCAAACTGGCTGCCGAAATGCAGGAAAAAAAAACAGAATTCTCCTAACAGGTGTTTAAACCAATAAAAATGAATTAAAATGTTTGTAAATAAAAAAAGGTCCTTTAAAAAATAATAAAAAGGTCTTTCAAAAAAAATTGGGAATCAAAAATTTTTGTCTAAAAAAAAATAAAAAAATAAAAATGTGTTAAAGAAAATAACCCTGCTAATTTTTTAAATAAATATCAAGTGCTAAAATGGGTTGATAAATTGCTGTTTGGTCGGGGAACAGAGAAAATCAGGTAGAAATCACAAGAATACTCTATATTTTAATATTTGAATTAGCACTAAAATCCTAACCCTAACCCTAAAAATAATCCTAACCCAAAAAATAACCCTTAAGGCAACCTTAACCTAAAAATCCTGGACACCATGGTTCTTGTTAGGGTTACAGTTACTAACCGTGGTTAATATGGTACAAAATCCATTTTATTCTGGCTTTTTACCAGAACGTTTCATTTACCAGAATTTGGCTGTGGCAGAATCTGTACAATTGGATCTGGTGATATTTTGAAAAAATTATCGGTTTTAATGCACCGATGTATTTTAAAAAAATCTGTTAATAGCATTAAATCGAGGCCAGGGAACAGTATATAGACCAGGATTTGCATATTGTTAATAAACTCGTAAATAAACATTTATTTTGTGGCTTGTGATGATTAGCACAATTAAATAATTGACATATTAAAGTAGGGAAGATGCCGTTCCTTGGGTGTACCTAGAACATTTGGCATCCGGAGCGGATCCTATATTTGGCAACCCCCCAACTTTAAAATGTAAAAAATAAATAAATAAATCACACGCACTTTTTTTAACCACTTGGCTGCTATGGACGCACTCAGCACGTCCAGCCAAGTGGTTCTCCTGTGCTATGGATGTGCTGAGCGCGTCCATGCACAGGAGGCAGCAATCGGCCGGATTCCAGCCGATTGCTGTGCCCCCCCCGGTGCGGACTGACATCTTGGATGTCAGCCCGGCACTCCGGGACCCCGGCGGGGCCATTAGATGTCATCGCGGCGGCGCAATGACATCTAATTCAGGTGCCCCCCGCATGTGCGGACGAGGTGCTTGAAAGGGAGGTCCTTCGGACCTCTCTCCCTCCCGATCGCCGGGGGGCACAAAGTTAAGGCAGGCATTGTTTGGAAGGGCACAGCCTGCCCTTCCAAATGGTGGCTGACATTAACCCCTGGGGAGTCGGATCACGATTCGGTGCTGAAAAGCGCCAGATTGTGATCCTCTCCCGGAGCTGGCCGACATCTTGGATGCCGGCCAAGCCTCCGGGAACTCCCCCTGAGGACTGGCGTCATCGTGTATAGCACGATGACTCCAGTCCTGGAGTTAACCCCTAGCTGCCACCAATGGTGGAGATAGAGGGTTCCAATGAACCCCCTATCTCCCGATCCGTGGCAGCTAGGGGTTAATGTTTGATATCGTTGGATCGGCCAGATCCAACAAGGTTAAACATGATGAGCGAAACTGGTAAAAATGACCTCAGCACAGAGGTGTGAAATGTCTCAGCAGCAAGAGGGTTAATGTTTAAAAAAATATTTTTAGTTATAGCATTCTGGCAGGACATGATGTATACATATAATAATGATATATTATGTTTCTGCCAATGGTGGATCATTCATGCGTCCTAAGTGATTTTGCAAACTCACAACATATCCATCCTATAGTGGTTTTTCTTTTTTCTGTAACAGACCTTTTTATTATCAATCATAGGACCTTATATGCAAATTGCAGACATTTTCGTTAAGTAGGCCGACTCCCTGCACTTCGGGGACCCTGCGGTGAATGGTGAATTCACTGCAGGGTGGGGAAATTTGATTCCCCGAAGTGCAGGGAACAACAGAACACCAAAATGTTGGCGTCATTTCGGTGCTCTGTGAGTAACCCCTTTGGTGGTGGTTCTTTCGCCGCCCCCTGGAAAGTGTCAGCCTAGGCCTTGCCCACCCAGGACATACTTGAAAATTAGTGAAATCTCAATGTATCCTTCCTGGTAAAATACTTTGCAAAAGTAAAAGAATTTTTTAGGGGGTGATGTCATCCGGTGCGGCCCGCCCCCCACCCCCCCAACCCCCCAGGTACACTCCTGAGCCGTTCTTCTGCGTTCTGATTCTAAATGCTTTAATACATTGGTTTCTATTGCAATTGCTCTGTATTAAATGCTTTTACTCATAAAGGTTCAATGTTATTTACCTTTTTAGAAAATGGTGTGGAGGTGCTGCATGTGCATTATTCACAGTTTAATGACATTGTGACATTCGATGTAATCAACGTACCAATCACACCTCTGAAATTAAAGTGCTTACAAAGCGACATTTCTCACAGTTTATATTTTTTTTTGAATGCCTATTATCTTACAACAACAAAAAAAAACACGGAAAACCTGCAAAATTATTGAAAATATAATAAATAATAATAAAAGAAATAAAAAAAAAACTCTTGGAGCTTGAATACATAAACCAATTCCTCACTGTCTTACTTTCCGTTCCCCCAGCGCGGCTCTTGAAAAATGAAAACGGGGGATCTCTTTCCCGTGTATTTTGCTGTTGATTTTTCATAGCTGCTTTAATTGAATAAAGGACAACATGAGAAAGTATTTTCCGGGTCGAAACCCATCTAGCATTCTCCCAGCTACGCTGCAATCATAACAGGATTTATAGAGGTGTAGTTCCCTTGTCTGGTGGAACATAATTGATATTTCTGCCCCCAGCCATCTCACCACTTCTTCCATCCATCTAGGAGTAACCACGGAACCACCGGCCTCTGCGTGCCGAATCCTTCCCATGGACTGGGATATTGATCAGCAAATAAGCCAATTTGCTCTTCATTTACCTTCTGATACAATATCCAATAGTGATGTATCCCTAGGCAACTCGTAAGACAGATTTATTGTCCTATTCAACAAGTACTGTGTGCTAAGTAGACCTTTTCTTCACCGTCTGACCTTGCGTTGGTTGTCTTGTTGAATCCTACAACGGGTTTTTCCACCAAAGCCCATCACATCCATTTATAACAATTGTGTGATTTTTTTTACTGTCCGCCCACTGTTTTTCTCTTCTTACGGTTGAAACACTTTGTCACCCACTGTTCACAAGACGATATTGTACGACTGCGGAAGCTTTTGACCTCACTACATCTTTGCATTTCTGGAAAAAATATGGCTAATTTGTACGAGCGGAACAGATGACATTTTCTTTATTTCTTTTCTTTCGTTACCTTAATAAATATATATAAAACACAAGATGAGACATATAAAACGTGTAAAACTTGAAGGATTTGAACTTTTTTTAACATTAATATTCAAAACAAAAACGATTTCTCATTAGTTCATAGAAAATTTTAAAAAAAATCAAAGTTGAAAATAATATAGAAAACTAGGGGTTCTATTACATTCTCCGCGCAAATTCGTACGCGCAGAGCAATTTTTTGTGCGCTCAGCGTTAAACAGTAACACGCGCGTAAATTAACGCTGGTACTACGATGCGAGCGCATCTTTTCATCTGTCCAAAAATATTGCGCGTAAAAAATACGCCCGAAAACGTGCGCAAATTACCGCTGTGCGCAGAAATCGGTGGGCGGACTGTTTTTTCATGCGATTCAGCCAATCAGAATTAAGAACCACAATGTTCTCCCGTTCAGTTTTTGCACCTGTTAAAATCAATCTGAGTATATATGCTGCATCAATAATAAAAACACGCACAACCTCTCAAATTTATTGTTTGGGTATGTGTAGAATGTGTAACTATACTTTGCTGTATTGTTTTTTCGTGCCGGTGTATTTGGTTTCGGCCAGAACGTTCAGATTTGCCATTACCACCAGTTTTTAAAAGATGTCAAAATTTGCGCATCGATTGTAATACCATCCGCGTACCAGCGCACGAACGCATTTGCTCTCACAATGTTAAGTATGGGATGCGCACATGAACTTGCGCTCGCGCAGGGTTTGCGCAGGGTAACTCGCGTTAGACGTTAACGCACATTTTGTGCACGAATGTCGTAATACAAAGTTCAGCGCAAAGGGTTTTTCCCCTCGAGTTAATGCGTTTTTGCGCACGCGCGCATTTTTTCACGAACAATGTAATAGAGCCCGAGATCTTTAAAAACTATCATATTTTTAAGATCTCCCTTTCATATAATGTCTTCGTGATTCACGATGACAGTCCTGTGCTTAGGCTGTTGTTTGTGTATCAGCAGTTTAAGGAATCTTAGTTCAGCTGATAGCCTGAAACTATAGAAAGTTGACCACGACTTCCAAAATCCCATTCTGCACAATGTGTCCAGATAATACTAATGGGGAGACGAGAAAACTACTTTCTACCAGGGTATATTTTAGGGATGTGCGTTTCGGGTTTCGGAATTTCGTAATTTTCACGAAATTTCCCAATTCGTGTTTTCGGATGCAGCCGAATTTCCGAAAATTTTTAGATCCGAAAATGGCAGATCCGAAAAGTTTTCCGAGCCGAAACGAAATATTTTCGGAATTTTCGAATGGACTTGAAATGTGTCAAATCGAAATTTATTGCTTTAAAACTGGGAGAACAGACGTTCCGAAAAAACGAAAATTTCCGAAAATACGAAAAGTCGATACAAAAAACGAGCTAAGTGACACGAAAATACGAAAAACGGTCGATATTCCGAAAACATGTATAATTCCGAAAAACGAGTCGAGCCGAACCGAATCGAAAGAGAAATCGGTCGAAACGAGCCGAATTGAAAAGTTTAAAAATCCAAAAAATCGAACCGAATCGAACCGAAAAAAAAAATCGGTGCACAAGTCTAGTATATTTAAAATATTATCACTGTAGCGTTGACGTATACCCTAGATCACGAGTTAACAACCTAGCACTCCAGTTGTTTTCCAGCTACAATTCCAATGGGCCTCAGGCAATCTAGTGAGTGGCTGGGCATTGTGGGAAATGTAGTTCCAAAAGATATAGAGGGTCAAGGTTCCTGACTCCTGCCCAGATATAATCCATCTCTCTCCACCAGACTCATCAAGATTAACATTAAATCTTTGAAATTCTGGCACCTGACTTTTCCTTTTTTTGTTCTGAGCCATCTGTCTTCCTCTTTCCCTCTGTAATATGATCTCACTCTCCCTTCTGCTTCCAATGCTCGGCAGTGCTCACAAGACATAAAGCCTCTTCCGTCTCTGACCTAAGAAGTGAATATTTTACAAAGTGAGATATTGTTTGCTTCCTAATCACTCCTAACGAAGCTGCAGGAGGCAGTAAAGTAGAGTAATACTATAGAGCAGTGCTTCCCAACCCTGGTCCTCAAGTACTCAATCCTGGTACTCAGGTACTCAACCTTGCTCCTCAAGTACTCAACCCTGGTCCTCAAGTACTCAATCCTGGTACTCAGGTACTCAACCTTGGTCCTCAAGTACTCAACCCTGGTCCTCAAGTACTCAATCCTGGTACTCAGGTACTCAACCCTGGTCCTCAAGTACTCAACCCTGGTCCTCAAGTAAAGATGTAGTCCAGTAGGAAGTTTCACACATTGTATAATCGCAGCATTGGAGCAGGAGCCCCTCCCCTCCATTGAAATGCATGGGGACGCCTGCTGATGACGTCACCACGCAGCGTGGCGACGTCATCAGCCTCGCCTGCCCATGTAAATCACATGGGCAGGCTTCCTCCCTGCCAGATCGCCGTGGGATCCAGCGAGGGAGGTGAGTATCGGGCGGGAGGGGGATTAGGCGCTGCTGACGTACCCTGTACGTCCGCGGGTCTAAGGGAGACCCGAGGACAAGACGTACAGGGTACGTCAGCGGCCCTTAAGGGGTTAATAGAAACCAAAGCCTCTAATTGTGTTTCACACGGTGTAATGGGAATAAGCGCAGATGACATTTTTCTCTTTGTTATGTTTTATACATGTTGCTGGGCTGGATGCATTTGGTGGTTGCAGCCGCCCCATCGGGGAATAGGCGCGACCCCACCCCTCCTGTAATATATATATACATTTTAACTTGCAACGTGGCCTTTTCAGTAGCATCTGAATACCCAATGATCCTATAACTTCAGGTCAACGGCAAGCTCTTTTCCAAGTCTTTGTCGTGTACGTAAAGACGTGACGCCATTTTCCTTATTCTTCCATATTATGTGCCATCCATTCCAGATTGACTGCAGGCTTTTCCAGTGAAATGTGTGTGTCCCTCAAAGTTATAGCTTAGAGCTGTGGTTCCCAACCCTGGTCCACAAGTCCCCCCCAAACAGGACAGGCTTTAAATAATACCTTAGGGAAATGCAAACTGAATTGTGTAATCACTGAGCAGCAAATCATATCACCTGTGCTGTGCTTCGGATATCCTGCAAACCTGACCTGTTCGGGGGACCTGAAGACCAGGGTTGGGAACCACTGCTATAGAAGGACCTCTCTAGTCCATTTGTCAGGCACACAACACCGTGTGGCGCTCTCCTGCCATGTGGCAAACTTTTTTGGTCTTAACGAAATCCAAATGCAAGGTCAACTGCATGTTTCCTCCAACCAAGTGTACTGGGAACATACAATTTGTAGCAAACACTGCCACCTCATTACGTTCCTCTACCTGATATAACAGCATACAGGCTCTTTACTTTTTCTAACAGACCCATGAAGGCCTCCTTCATAGTACTTAAATATTTAACCCCATAATGACCACTGACATAGCACGTCCTGGGGAAAATTTCCCTTAAGGACCAAGGACATACTATGTACGTCATGGTCCTTTATCCCCCCTCCCTCCTTATACTCACCTCTCTGGCCGGACTCCCACACTGGAATGACTTCTCTGAAGTCTGCCCAACATTTTTATGGGTCCCAGCCGTCGCAATGGCGTCATTGCCGTGCCTGATGATGTCACTTTAAGGTGTCCCCCTACTCCTAGAGTTAGTGGGTCTGATATATGGAGATATGGAGGGACAGTAGTTATCCTTACTCTATAATTTATGGAGGAAACGGGGCAAAAGGGAGAAGATTTAGAGGTAGGACAGACAAGCACTTGCATCACAAGTACTGCCCATTCACAGGTGGACTGCATTTCCCAATATTTATTACTTCATTTTGTAAATATTCAATTATTCTGAGAATTTCATTATCATCAATTTTAATTAAAAGCAACATAATTTTATAATATAAGACATTCCTTGCGTGGGTGCATTAATTGGTTCTATAAAAAACAAACAGCATTGTGATGCAGATGTACCTGCCCAAGTATCAGGTACTTGAAAGTGTCTATAATGTCCATTACGATTGTTTAGAGAGGGGGGACGGTTATTATTTCTCACAGGGAACATCATTCTATTCACTATCAGGGTTATTCAAAGAGCTCCGAATTGGGGCCGAAAGGTACTGTTACCTTTTCTGGCCATTCGGCTATTCAGAGAGCAGGCAGTTCGCCAAATGTTGGCGAATTGCTGCACATACGGTGCCTGTTCGGTGCCTGTTCGAGGGCAGTGAAATCCCCATAGAGAAGCAATGCTTCGTCTATTCAGAGAACAAAAACCAGTGAAAAGTTGCCGAAATGCCCTGCTGTTCGGTGGTTTCATTTGACAGGTTTATTCAGGCGAATCCCGTAGGCTTCAATTATTAAAAATATTCCCGTTTTAATTCAATATCTAATAAACCGTTGATTATAATATTCTGCAGTAAAGAGTCTCTTTATGTATAGATTTTTAGGATCTTTTAGGCATTTTTCGGGATTTTTTTTGCAAAACTTTTTTTCCTTTTTTTTTAAAATCATTTTTTCTTTTTTCTGTAACAGCCCTTTTTATTATCATTCATTGGATCTTATATGTAAATTCCAGACATTTTCGTTCAGTAGTTTCTTTGAAAACAGCGTTTCACTTTTCAAACATTCAAGCGGACTGTTTTTCTTCTTTTTCACTCCATTAGTCTGCGGTGTCGGCTTTTTTCGGCGGCTGATCTGCGCTCTGATCGGCTCCTGCTTGGGTTTCTCCGGTGTGTTCGGCAGGTTAACCCAGATGTTTTTGCCGGTTTCCGTGTGCATTCGCCTGGGTTTTACGGTGAGTGTTCGGCAGGTTTGCGGCAGCTTTTTCCTGCACTACGACGGCCCTGTGGTGCTTGCTGAATACACCGCAGGGTCGCCGAAATGGGATCGCCAAATCGCACCGAATTGAAGAGAAAGAAAAGTCACCGAACGTGCGGTGACTTTTCGATTCTCTTTGAATAACCCTGTATATTACATAAATACATTACATTACAACATTACGTAAAGTTTGACCTCGTTGCTAAAAAGAAATGTTATGGATAAATCTTTTCTTCTAAAAAAAGAAATATGTGGCCCAAAAATAAATTATATCATGATAATGTATGTTTAATTAAAAAAAACTATACATATGCATGTAAAGATTAAGGCTGACATGCAATGGTTTTTCCATACAGTCTGAAATCAAATAATTTTAGGTGAAATATGATTAATTTTCACTGCTTTACAACCTATTGAATCCAAACGGCGTGAACGTTGTTAAGAATATGTAACGTTTAAATAATATGTATACATTTGATTCAACACGTAGGTATCTGCATATAATCAATAGAGCATGAATTATAGAAGCCAGATATAAATTTTTACCATTTTTAAAATGACAATTTCATGAATATTCTGCACTATTTTATAATACTTTAGATATTTCATGAGATGGTAATATCGGCGCATCAGATTTCCTAAAATTTTTTGTGAATTTATTCTGAATTAAACATGAAAATGAAATGAGAAAGATGCTCGGAAGTGATTTTATAATCTAAAATCCACTTCATTTTTTTATAAAGAATTTTATGAGCGATTTTGAGTAGTGATGGAGGTGTAAGGACCACACCTACAACCGAGCCCCGGTTGTTGACAGATCCTACAGCTCTGCAGTTTTTCAACTGGATGGTGGTGGTCGGGTGATCATAACAGTCACCCTTAGGCAGAAATTATAAACGTTCTGCACGCCATAAAAAAATCTAATTAGAAATGTAGTCAAGTCAGTGATAGTATTTCATAGGGTATCGGTGAGGCACGTTTGAAAGACGTCTGACCATAATGGGCAGAGCACAGCTGGGTTGTCTTCTATCTCCCATATTATGGGCACTATTACACTCTTTGCTCAAAAATGTGCGTGTGTGCAAAAACGCATTAAGGCGAGGGGCAAAACCCTTCGCATTGAACGTCGCATTACGACATTCACGCATACGATGCGTGTTAATGTCTAACGCGAGTGACCCTGCGTGAACGCGCATCCCATACTTAACATTGTGAGCGCAAATGCGTTTGTGCGCTGGTACGCGGATGGTATTAAAATCGATGCGCAACTTTTTACGAACGACATATGCGCGCATAATTTTAACGTCTTTGAAAAGCTGGTGGTAACTGCAAATCTGAACGTTCTGGCCGAAACAAAATACACAAGCACAAAAAAAAAAATACAGCACAGTATAGTTACACATTCTACACATACCCAAACAATAAAATAGAGTGGTTGTGCGTGTTTTTATTATTGCTGCAGCATATATACTCAGATTGATTTTGACAGGAGCAAAAACTGAACGGGAGACAATTGTGGTTCTTAATTCTGATTGGATGAATCGCGTGAAAAAACAGTCTGCCCACCGATTTCTGCGCACAACGTTAATGCGCGCACGTTTTTGCACGTCTTTTTTACGCGCAACATTTTTTGACGGATGAAAAAATGCGCTCGGATCGTAATACCAGCGTTAATTTACGCGCGTTAACGTTTAACGCTGCGTGCAAAAAAAATTGCGCTGCGCCTACGAATTTGCGCGGAGAATGTAATAGAGCCCTATATGTTTTATCCCCGTCGATCTTTGAAAGTGCTCCTCCCTTACCTAACATGATTACCAAATATTGGAAAGAGTCTAGCTACAGATAATGGAAGCCTTCTAATATTTGGACAGAGTTTTTAATTAATTTAAAAAAACATTAATAAAAAAATAAAAACGTGCTTTTTTATTTTTATTAATGCAGCGCTATTGTTCACATTTCAATTATAATGTGAACAATGATGCTGCACTAATGATTTTTTTTGGGGGGTGTTAGCTAAAATCACGTAATTTCTCCCTAAAAAACAAAATGGGTTCCCCGTTCTAATTTTTAGTCTACCCCGTAGAATATAACCGCAAAGGCTCGGATAATAAAATGTGAAAAAAAAATACTTTACACACTGTGGATGATTGAAATTTTATTGAAAATTCAATTTTTTTTAAATTTTTTGATATAGCATTCCGCCAGGGCATGACGTATACATATAATAATGATATAATCTGCTGAGTCTGCCGGAAAAGAGGATATATAATTTGTCTGGGTGGTATAATAATACATGACTTAAAAATGCGTTTAAACATGATGAGCAAAAACGGTGCCGAAGTTATAAAATTGCTCCCGTCCTTAGGGGGTTAAGCGGCATCTAAGATCATACTTCAAGAGCCATCAAGAAACATAATTATGGCATGCGTATCTAAATATGCCATTACTTGTGAAGTCACCAGCTGGGTGGAGTAGAGGTAACATCACTACTCTGCGTGGAGAGAGCCTGTGGAGACATGGGTTTGATCCCAGCAAGAGCACCTCATTGAGAGGACATTGTTAAGCACGCCTGCCACCTATATGCATTCTTACGTTAATCAGCCCAGCATTAAAAAAAAACAAAAGCGCCTTTGTCGTATGTTAAGGCCTTACCTCCCCCCCCCCCCAAAAAAACGAGTACACTCAGACTAATTTTCAATTACAATTTAATCTAGCCGTAAATTCAACCCTACTTAAATCTCCATTTGCTCCCTGGCTGGTTCTCTCCATGCAGGGAAACGAAAATTGCAACCAGGGCTCCTTCCAATCCATATTTTCAATCACCGCAGAGCGCAGAGACTTTACATGTCTGCCTCTGCTTTTACACATTCTCCAGTAAGCTTTGTAGATCCAACTTTACAGCTGTACTCCAGCCGCCAGGAATAGGGCTTAAACATGAATTAGAATGATGGACCTGGAGACGTTTCCCAATGCAACTGTTATGACCTTTTCTTTTCAGATGCAATACCGGCTGGGTGGAGTTAGAGGTGACATCACTGCTCTATGACCGTGGAGACACAGGTTCGATCCCAGCCAGAGCACCTCTCCAGTAAGTGTCCTTGGGCAAGGCACCTAACGGTACATACTCGCCACCCAGGACATACTTGAAAATGAGAGAAATCTCAATGTATCCTTCCTGGTAAAATCCTTTCTCAAAAAAGAAGTCGTCTACCTGTTCTACTTCAACGAATAGCCTGGTGTTTCATAAAGAAAAATAATGATAATTCAGTGAAGAATAGAAGTCGTACCCACCAGCTCTCGTGAAAAATGCACAAACATGAGTCGCATTCCACCGTAGTCGACTGTAATCCTCCCGTGCTCCTTATCTTGATTTTTGGTAGAATCAGTTGTATTTCAATTGACAGGTCTGCACAGTGTTTGTTAATTTTCTAGAGCTTCTAAGAATTCCTGAGAACAGCTGGTAGTTTCCCAGCAGGACTGAGGGTCTCACCAGCCCACCTGCTGTCTCACAGATGGAATCAGGGTATGGCTGCAGTTTAACTTAGCTGGCAGAGTTATCTGTCCTAAGGAGATCTGAAACTTTCTTCAAGTATGTATGATAGCTTCGAACAATCTAGAGAGGATGAAACACCGTCGCTGTCCTCAGACGCAGTTCGCAAAAACATATTTCCAGCCATTGCCTTTCGACATTTCAGAAAAGAAAAAAAAAAATCACAGAGTGTGTAGTGTATCGATATGAAGTTATTTTATATACCAGTACTTTTTTTAATAAAAAAAAAATATCGGCAGGGTGTTGATAAACTAGACCACACAATCTTAAGATAACAGTAATTCAACCCCTCTCTACATGTCTTTGTTACTACACAAACACATCCCATCTAGACAACTCTGGTTGACAGGCGATCTCCACCTGTCATCTGTCTACACCCACACGGCCAACTCTCGCCTCCAAGGCTTCTCAAGGGCAGCCCCGGTGCTGTGGAATGACTTTTTTTTGAGAAAGTATTTTACCAGGAAGGATACATTGAGATTTCTCTCATTTTCAAGTATGACCTGGGTGGCGAGTATGTACCATTGGGTGTCTTGCCCAAGGACACTTACTGGAGAGGTTCTCCTGGGGATTGAGCCCATGTCTCCACAGGCTCTGTCCATGCCGAGCAGTGATGTTACCTCTACTCCACCCGGCCGGTACTCTTGCCTTGCCCTATCAAACTCTCCCCTGATCTTCAGGCCTTCAAGAAATCCCTCAAAACCCATCTCTTCAGATCAGCGTACCACATCACTGAAGCAACTCATCCCCCTGCTCGCCTACTCACACATGATTGAAGCTGCTTCTATGGACCCATCATTCCTGAACCACTGGCACTAATGATCCTGCCGTCCAGTAAAATTCCCCTTGTCTTCCTCAACCCCAATCCCTCTAGACTGTAAGCTCCTATGAGCAGGGCCCTCTACACCTAACGTTTCCATCCTATGTCCGTTTATCTGTCTCTCGCGTTCCCATTAGTTATTGTAAAGGGCTGCGGAAAATGTTGGCGCTATATAAATGAGGACCATAATAATAATCAACATTTTTGTAAGCTGGACTTCTGCCAGAGTCAATATGTATGTAGAAATACACAGGGTTATTCAGAGAGGAGTGATGACCAGGAGAATGACTGGAGAAGTGAAAATTCTAGGTCAAAATAGCCAAACCATAAAAATTCTCCCATTTATGTCACTTTCCAAATCGGCTATTTGGTCTAGATTGCTCTCTTCTGCCAATTCTCCTGGTTTTCACCTCGCTCTGAATAATCCTGTAAGGGCTAAATTACAATCTTCACGCAAAGGTTTGCGCCGGTGCAAAAAACCATTAACGCGAGGGGTAAAACCATTTGCGCCGAATCCCGTATTATATAGTCAGCGCAACAACCGTGCACAATCGTCTACCGCGGGTGAACATGCGCGAACCCTGCGCGAGCTTGCTGTACTTCGCGCGTCCTATACTTAACATTGTGAGCGCAAATGCGAATGTGCGCTGGTACGCGGATGGTATTACAATCTATTTGCGGTAATTACCACATAGCCTTTGCGCGCATAATTTTAGCAACTCCTAAAAACTGGTGCTAACAGCAAATCTGAACAACCTGGCCGAACCCAAAAAAAAAAAAGACCATAAAAAGGAATGCAGCAACAATATAATGGATGATGGCGGGTGTGTGTGTATTATTACTGGAGCATATGAGCTCATTTTGCATCATAAACGCAGAACCCGTCTCCGATGCCTCTGGCAGACACAATTCAGTTGCGTTTGATAGGTGTGTTTCCTCGTTTTGATTGGCCGAATGGGTGCACAAAACTGCGCGCGCAACGATTTTTGAGCGAGACGGCTCTGAGCCTTCATTTGTGCACGTACTGTTTGCGCGTGCATTTGATTGGCGGAAGAAAGAAGCCGCGAGGATTGTAATTCCAGCAGTGATTTGCGCGCGCAAACGTTTAACGCTTGGCGGAAAAATTTTCACTTTGCGCGAGGCTTATTGCGCGAAGATTGTAATATAGCCCAAAGAATATTATCAGATATAGATTGAGAACACATGTAAATTGTGACATACGTATAGAACCAAATATAAAACCTTGGAGAAGTATTATTGCTTAACCTGTGTTAGATTTAGAATTAGGGTTAGCGATAAATGTTATGATATGGTATGGCTAGGTTAAAACATAGAAACATAGAAAATGTCGGCAGATAAGAATCTTTCGGCCCATCTAGTCTGCCCAATTACATGGATACTTTACCTGGATTTATCTTTTGTTTAGGATAGCCTTATGCCTATCCCATGCTTGCTTAAATTCAATTACTGTTTTGGCCTCTACCACTTCAACTGGAAGACTGTTCCATGTATCCACCACCCTCTCAGTAAAATAATGCTTCCTGATGTTACTTTTAAACCTTTGCCCCTCTAATCTAAGACTATGTCCTCTTGTTTTGCTACTTTGTTTCCTTTTAAATATACTCCCTTCCTCTACCTTGTGGATTCCCTTTACGTATTTAAATGTTTCTATCATATCTTCTCTGTCTCGTCTTTTTTCCAAGCTGTACTTTTTAAGATCATTAAGCCTTTCTTGGTAACTTTTCTCCTTCAAGCCGTACACCATTTTAGTAGCCCTTCTCTGAACTCTCTCTAAGATGTCTATATCCTTCTGGAGATACGGTCTCCAGTACTGCACACAGTACTCCAAGTGAGGTCTCACCAGTGCTCTGTACAGTGGCATGAGCACTTCCCTTTTCCTACTGCTAATACCTCTCCCTACACAACCAAGCATTCTGCCAGCATTTCCTGCTGCTCTATTACATTGACTACTTACCCTTAGATCCTGTGAAATAATGACCCCTAAATCCCAACCCTCAGGCTAGGGTCAGACTAACGCAGTATTAACGTGCGTTTAGCAGCACTAAATCACGGCCGTGCTAGCAGCAAATGACGTCCAATGCCAGGCAGCATACGAAGAACGGCCGCACAAAAGTGCGGCTGCGCAACGCAAGTGGCAAATGAACGCATTTTTTCGAGAACGTGAAACCGCTAGTACTGACGTACAGAGTGCGCTGCGTCCGCTAGCGGCGTGTTTGTGTGATTGGGAGATGTCAGACGCTGCTAATGTCCGGCCAACATAACGTCCAGACACAAAAAGGGTTTTATTGATGATCCGTACAAAATCACGGACGAAAATGCGCATGGTATGACCGCTGTCGCGTATTCCGTGAAAAAATGCGTCCATTCGTTCGAACGCACTTTTTCACGGACAACGCAAAAAATGCGTTAGTCTGACCCTAGCCTCAGATGTTGAGGTTAGGACTGTATCAAATATTCTATATTCAGCCCTTGGGTTTTTACGTCCCAGGTGCATTATCTTGCACTTATCCACATTAAAAAGAGATCTTGATTATATATAATTAAAAAATGGACATTTTATGGCCCAAACTCATTCTTTTTTTAAAAATAAATTTCCTATATGTTCCCGATGGCACATCATAATTGTCAGCACTTTGGTCACCTTGGTAAGAAGTCGTAACACTATGACCAGACCTGATGGGAACCATGCACCCAATCCAGGATGTCACGAGCAGCCCAACCCAAAGACACACTTGAATTCTTCCCATGCGTCTGGACACAGTTCTTTCTGTGGTGGATCCCAGCCCTGGTCCTCAGGTACCCCCTAACAGGCCTAGTTTGCAAGATATGTGAAGCACAGCACAGGTTTGTGCTGCATGGTTTTCTGTTCAGTGACTGAAGGATTCAGTCTACATTTCCCCCTCCTGAAAACATGGCCTGGTAGGGGTAGTTGCATACCAGGGTTGGGAAACACTGTTCTACTTCAATGGCAAAATATCTGTATATGATAGCAGGTGAGAAATGTCCATCGAGACTATCAGGGTTATTCAAAGAGCTCCGAATTTCTGGAGAAAGGTAACCGAACGCTGAAATTCAGCATACGCTTACCTTTCCTTGCCAGTCGGCTATTCAGAGAGCAGGCAGTTCGCCAAATCTTGGCGAATTGCCTGTTCGGTGCCTGTTCGAGGGCGGTGAAATCCCCATAGAGAAGCAATGCTTCGTCTATTCAGAGAACAAAAACCAGCAGTGAAAAGTTGCCGAATTGCCCTGCCATTCGGTGGTTTAATTCGACAGGTTTATTCAGGAGAATCCCATAGGCTTCAATGTTAAAAATATTCCCGTTTTAATTCAATATCTAATAAACCGTTGATTATAATATTCTGCAGTAAAAAGTCTCTTTATTCATAGATTTTTTTAGGACCTTTTAGGCATTTTTCTGGATTTTTTTGCAAACGTTTTTTTCTGTTTTATTTTTTAAATCGTTTTTTCTTTTTCCTGTAACAGCCCTCTTTATTATCATTCATTGGATCTTATGCAAATTTCAGACATTTTCGCTCAGTAGTTTCTTTGCAAACAGCGTTTCACTTTTCAAACATTCAAGCAAACTGGGTTTTTTTCTTCACTTCCTTCATCTGCGGTGTCGGGTTTTCGCGGCGGCTGCTCTGCGCTGTGATCGGCTCCTGCTCGGTTTTCTCCGGCGTCCAGATGTTTTTGCCTGTTTCAGTGTGCATTCGCCCTTGTTTTGCGGTGAGTGTTTTCGGCAGCTTTTCCCTGCTTTACGGCGGCCCTGTGGCGCTTGCTGAATACATCGCAGGGTCGCCAAAATGGTATCGCCAAAACGTACCGAATTGAAGAGAACGAAAAGTCACCGAACGTGCGGTGACTTTTTGATTCTCTTTGAATAACCCTGCTAGATTTTAGGAGTGCTAAGCCAAACCAGAAATATGGGTAACTATAATTACTTTATAGTTGCCGAAAACACAATTTGTATCAAACAGAGCAAAGGGTACATTGAAGTCAGCCCTTGAAAATTCCGGTGAAGCCTCCTCCCTGAGCAGCACGTTCCATCACTAATAGATGCCATATCTATTTTGATAAATAGACGTCAGAATGGTAAGTAAACATATTCAATAATCAGAGTTTTACAGTTATGTCATGTATTAGAACAGTGGATCACAGCTCCGGTCCTCAGGTCCCCCTAAGGCTGGTGTCAGACGAGCGTAGTGTTCACATCCGTGATTGCGCCTAAAAGTACGTCCGTGATAGCATGACAGAAAGCCCATTGGAGCCTGACACATGAAGTACGTCCGCACTGAACTGCGTACGCACAGCGGCCGCGGCCCACGGACGCAAGGCAGGCAAGAACGTACATCCCCTAGAACGGCCGCACAAAGTGCGCTGCGTCCGCAACGTCTGCATAGCTTTGTGTGTGAGTGATGGAACGTGGTCATACGGGCTGCATTTATACGTCCAGCATTTTTCACGGACAACAGGGTTTGCTTTTTATTTTATTTTCCCTCCTACATCCGTCAAAATATACGTCAGTGAATAAACTGACTCTGTGGCCACTGCTGCGTCTTCCGTACCGACGTACGTCCGTGTGCAAGGACGTACAGTCCGTAGAAATCACGCTCGTCTGACCCCAGCCTTACAGGCCAGGTTTGCAGGCCATTTCCCTTTTGGAAATGCAGACTGAATCCTGCAATCACTGAGCAGAAAATCATATCACCTGTGCTGTGCTTCAGATATCCTGCAAACCTGGCCTGTTAGGGGGATTTGAAGACCAGGGTTGGGAACCACTGTATTAGAAGATTAAGCCATTCCCTAAACTCGCAATGACTTTACTATAAATGATTCTGTAGTAATTCACGGTCCTTTACCACCGAATGTATTTGTAGGAGCAGATGATGGTTTATAGTGAGTAACAGATGAATTTACTGTGTGGACACCTATCTCTCTAAATAAAAAAAATAAAAAAAAGGTAAAATTAAAATAATTTGTAAAAAGAATGAAAAAAAAATCATTTTGTTCACGTTTCTTTTTTTATTATTATTTTTTATTTTTTTTATTTTTGCAACATCCCTGTGGTGTTGAACTTTATCTATAAAACAAAGATAAATGTTTTTTTCAGAGAGGGTAGGGGCGTTCTGGATTTCTGTGCCTACCAGCTCGTGAGATAGCTCTGGCCCTGTATAAATATGTATTAAAGGGACACTCAAGGTAGAGAAATGGAGGGAATAAATATTAACCCATTCTGATCCCCTTGCACGTCACTCCCTTTTTAACCCTGGAATGGGAATGTTCTTTATACTCACCCCTTAAACCAGCGCTGGACTCCCTTGTTGCTGCTCTAGAACTGGCAGTCGCCGTTGCGTCCTGTAACAGCGGCTTTCTGAAGCATTGAGAACCATTGGTTGGTTAGGAATTTACAGAGCTATACATTCTCAGCCTAGACCCTGGAAAGCTTTTCAGCAAAAGCTGATTGACAGCCTACCATGCAAAGGGGAATCTGCACTTGTCGGAAGGCTGAAGCAGCCCTCCAGGACACTCGCATGGAAGGACACTAAGGTCACATGACCATTAAAATGACACTGAATGATCATGGCGCCTAGAGTGTCCCGTTTGTCATCATTAGATGTCATATACGTAGGTCACTCATTCAGGGCGACCCGCAACAAGGTAATAGGAGGTTGCAATGCCATTGTTTTCAATGGTGGAAAGAGGGAAAAATGTATACATCGAACCTGAGAACATAAACTCTAGCAAAGCAGAGAATTCTAAAGACGCATAACATTATAATATCTTTAATGGGAACGTTTATTATCATTTACCCTTAAGTTACTTAATTGTGGGGAGAGAGCTAAATAATTAGAGCTCACTGGCAGATCCCATAAACAAGGGGCACGAATACCCATCACGACTGTGGCATCTGATACGTCAGAACTGTCAAGGAGAAAACATACCTAAACATTTTGCTTAGGGATATAAAGAACAGAGTTAATTGGTTAATTGCTTGTTAATTAGAGAACTCCCAAATCTCCGGCATGTCAGCCACAGTCTTTAAGCACTGAGCTGTGCCACAAGCATAAAAAGAAACAATTACTTAAGAAATAAACTTGGGTGCAAATTAGAAAAAAATCCGCGCATTCTGTCATCAGAAACCAAGCTTTGATTTAAATAACTATTAATGGCAATTCTATGGGGACGGGAAGTGTGAAAAAAATCCCCGGTAATGTAATATAAATTAGCATTTGTGGATACATGTGTTGGTAATAAAAAGAAAAACTCCTCCTTACGTTCGGAGCTGCAGATCAGATGCACTGGCAAGTACAGTCTTGCCGAGCTGCAGTCATCGTGGAATTGACTAATTGGATTGGCATGCTCATCTGTTTGAGGAAGAAGATCTAAAAGGTCTCATGTTATGTGACTTGTGTCTATATTGTGGTTACACAACATTTGGCACTGTCACGTACAAACTTAAATAGCAGGAGACAGAGGACTACCGATGTTCTCCTGCCTTGGCCTTCTGGAAAGGTAAAGACGTAAACCCAGCGGCATAGCGTGGGTTGTCAGCGCCCGGGGCAAGGTAAGAATTGTGCGCCCCCCCCCAACCTTTGGACACAATAACACACCCTGATTCCCTTCCATCAGTAGAGTATTGACCCCCTTACCCCACAAGCACATGTATTGTATATTAACAAAAAACTGATATAGTAAAAAAAATGAAACACATATGCCCCCCCGCAACACCACTGCTATCAGTCACCCTGTTCCAGTATATCCTAGCATAGTTCCACTCTCACACTATACCCAGTCACTCTCTCCCAGTACCCTCAGTCACCCTCTCCCAGTACCCCAGTCACAATCTCCCTCTCTCCATGTACCACCAGTAACTCTCTCCCTCAAGTACCCCCAGTCACTCTCACCAAGTACCACAGTCACTCTCTCCTTCTCTCTCTCAGTACCCCCACTTTCTCCCAGTACCCCTAGTCACACTCTCTCTCCCAGTACCCCAGTCACTCTTTGTCTCCCAGTACCCCAGTCACTCTCTCCCAGTGCCCCCAGTCACTCTCTCTCTCCAAGAACCCCCACTTTCTCCAAGTACCCCCAGTAAATCATTCTCTCTCTATCCAAGTACTCCCAGTCACCTGCAGGGCAGCTGCCTCCCTCCCTCCTTCCTGTTCAGCAGCTGCAAGGCTGCCAGGGGCGGGGGGCTGGCACAGGCTTCAAGGGGACTGACAAGCGTGGCACAGGGTGTTCCGTCGAATAATGCTGCGCTGCTTCACGTGACTCATGTCGGCGCTAAGGAGGTGTCAGTACCGGACCAGAATTTGCTGTCCTTGTCCTCCCTTCCAGACTCTGAGTGCCAAGTCACCGCCGGCGCCGCAAAACTGGCGGCTGTCTATGCAAGGGCCTCTCACGGACACCAGTGTCCGTGAGCAGACACCTTGCTGATCCCTGCTGGAAAATATTAGTGGTTCAAATTTCTTTTGAAATTTTTTGCCCCCCTAAGAAAATTGCGACCGGGGCGACTGCCCCGAGGCCCTCCCACGCTACACCACTGCGTAAACCACCCTGGGGACATCTTGCAAAGAAAGGTGTGAATGAACCTGATCATACATATGGAATCTATATAATAAAAGAGTAAGGCTTTGGCTGTCCGTCGCCAAAGCCTTACTGCGCATGCGCGCGCAACCAGCGGCGGTTGGTTGCGCGCGCATGCAACCGCCGCGGCACGAGCCGGCTGCCGGCTCGCCGCGGCGGTTACACATGCACACAGCAGCCGGGTAGAGGCTGCGCTCGCAGCCTCTACCCGGCTGCCGCGCGCATCCAACCCCAGAGCGGCGAAGGGAAAGTTTCCTCCGCCGCTCGGGGGGGGATGGATGCGCGCGGCAGCCGGGTAGAGGCTGCGAGCGCAGCCTCTACCCGGCTGCTGTGTGCATCTAACGGGTCCCCCGAGCGGCGAAGGGAAAGTTCCCTCCGCCGCTCAGGGGTAGGATGCGCGCGGCAGCCGGGTAGAGGCGCAGCCTCTACCCGGCTGCCGCGCGCATCCTACCCCCGAGCGGCGGAGGGAAGTTCCCTCGCTTCCGCTTTGAAGGACCCAAGCCCCGGTCACGTGACCGCGGCTTGGGTCCTTCAAAGACCGGAAGCGGGGAAATCTTCACTTCCCTGGCGCCGCTCGACAGGTAAGTATGAGCGCTGGTGGGGGGGGGGGCCAATATCCACGAGCTGGGGGGGTCAATATCCACGAGCTGGGGCACCATATCCACGAGCTGGGGGCAAATCCACGAGCTGGGGCAAATCATGAGCTGGGGGCAAATCCATGAGCTGGGCAACTCCATGAGCTGGGGCAAATCCATGTGCTGGGCAAATCCATGAGCTGGGGCAAATCCATGTGCTGGGCAAATCCATGAGCTGGGGGCAAATCCATGAGCTGGGGCAAATCCATGAGCTGGGGCAAATCCATGTGCTGGGCAAATCCATGAGCTGGGGGCAAATCCATGAGCTGGGCAAATCCATGAGCTGGGCAAATCCATGTGCTGGGGGCAAATATCCATGTGCTGGGGGCAAATATCCATGTGCTGGGGCAGTATCCACATGCTGGGGCAATATCCACGTGCTGGGGCAGTATCCACGAGCTGGGGCAGTATACCCACAATAGACTGCCCTCTGGGCAGGCTGGGGCAGTATCCACGTGCGGGGGCAGTATCCACGTGCGGGGGCAGTATCCACGTGCTGGGGCAGTATCCACGTGCTGGGGCAGTATATCCACGAGCTGGGGCATATATCCATGAGCAGGGGCAGTATATCCACAATAGACTGCCCTCTGGGCAGGCTTTACAACTAGTCATAAAATAAATTAATACAGCTAAGCAGAGATTTAGCGGGTGCTTAGAGATGGAAGGTAAATGTCTCCAGTGGACTGTGGACAATAACCCCAATTGTTGTCTCTTAGGTTTTGCTAAGGCTCCACTAACTATACTATAAGGGTTCAAAGTCTACTTACACACTAAAACCCAACCCTAAGCCCAAAACGTCCCCTTATATTACACCATATCTCACATCAAAAGGCTTGGATCCTCAAGTTATGTGACTTGTGTCTTTAATGTGGTTACAGAACATTTGGCACTGTGTCGCATACAAACCTAAACAGCAGGAGATAGACAACTACCAAGGTTCTTCTACCTTGGCCTTCCTGAAAGGTAAAGACCAATGTAACACTGGGAACATCTTGCAAAGAAGGGTGTGAATGAACTATATCTTACATGGGGAGTCATAAAAAATAATCTCGACTGAGATTAATAACGTGTTTATGGATAGAAGGCAAAATTCTTCAATGTACTTTGACAATAACCCTACTCATTGTCACTCAGGTATTGTTAAGACATCACTAACCTCACCATGTCCCCTTATTTTACACACTGTCTCCCACCAAAGGGCTTGGATCCTCGTGTTATGTGACTTGTGTCTTTATTGTGCTTACACAACATTTGGCACTGTCACGTACAAACCTAAATAGCAGGAGATAGAGGACTACCAAGGTTCCTCTACCTTGGCCTTCCGGAAACACTGGGGACATCTTGGAAAGATGGGTGTGAATAAACTAGATCAGGGCTCAAAATTTCAAGTGCCAAGCTACTAGCCAGACCTTAAAAGTTACTCGCCACCAGTTGCCCCACCTACCCTGCTCTGAACTCCGCCCCTAAACACACCCTCTTAAATTATCTTATGAAATTACACTGTTAAAGGTTTTATTCAGAATAAAGTTACAAAAATAAATATCTTTAACCAGACCGAGACTCCAGATACATGTAAATCCAGACATCAGACGCCAGATACATATATACCCAGACATCAGACGCCAGATACATGTATACCTAGACATCAGACGCCAGATACATGTATATCCAGACATCAGACGCCAGATACATGTATATCCAGACATCAGACGCCAGATACATGTATATCCAGACATCAGACGCCAGATACATATATACCCAGACATCAGACGCCAGATACATGTATATCCAGACATCAGATCCAAGTAATATCTTCCATTAAGTACAGACTCCTCTCCAACAGTTTTTAGGACCAAATTAATTTGGGGTTTATGCATCCGATATATAAAGTGGAACCGAATACTCTCTTTTAATTGTTCGTATGCCAGATTATCATAAGAAGTTAGAAGACCCCAGAGTCAGTTTTCCCCCATGGATGCTAATACAGATGAATCCATTAAAATTCGTGTGCGATACTTCCATCCCCATTTCTTTTTTTTGCCCCTTCCGTAACCGGAGAGGTTAGTTCTGACAAGGGCCCCCTTTAATTCATTTCTCTCTCCCCCTTTAATTCATTTCTCTCTCCCCCTTTAATTCATTTCTCTCTCCCCCTGTAATTCATTCCTCCCCCCTGCAATTCATTTCTCCCCCTCCCCTGCAATTCATTCCTCCTGCAATTCACTTCCCCTGCAATTCATTTCCCCCCCCTCCCCTGCAATTCATTTCTCCCCCTCCCCTGCAATTCATCCCCCCTCCCTGAAATTCATCCCCCCACTCCCCTGCAATTTTCATCCCCCTCCCACTCCCCTACAATTCATCCCCCCACTCCCCTGCAATTCATCCCCCCACTCCCCCGGCAATTTTCATCCCACTCCCCTGCAATTCTCCCCCCCCCACTCCCCTGCAATTTTCATCCCACTCCCCTGCAATTTTCATCCCCCTCCCACTCCCCTGCAATTCACCCCCCCACTCCCCTGCAATTTTCATCCCCCTCCCACTCCCCTGCAATTCACCCCCCCCCACTCCCCTGCAATTTTCATCCCCCTCCCACTCCCCTGCAATTTTCACCCCCCTCCCACTCCCCTGCAATTCACCCCCCCCCCCACTCCCCTGCAATTTTCATCCCCCTCCCCTGCAATTTTCACCCCCCTCCCACTCCCCTGCAATCACTCCCCTGCAATTTTCACCCCCTCCCTTTACCTGACATCACGAGTAGTAGAGTGAGGGGGCGGGGATAATCCCCGCTTCCCTCACTCGCTGAGGCACGCTGAGTCCAGGTTCATCCCGTCTCCCCGAAGCAGCGTCAGTGAGAGTGTAGCATGGAGAGACAGAGGGCACGCCGGGTACAGCATGAAAACCAGAGATGGGAAACATCCGGCGTGAGGAATCAATTGGTCCTCAGAGTGCCACAACAGGGAGGTGCAAATTCCCTCTCCCGCCCCCCTTTTACCGGACCTGCCTGCTACACGCTGGATGATGTCCCTTCACGCCGCCTGAAAAGTGACGGACAGTAAACGCGCCGGAAGTGGCTTCTGCCGGCCGATAAAAAAAAAACGGCTGCCATTGGAATACGCATATCAGGCAGAACGATATACTTTATATGCATCTCCACTCGCCCACCCTAAATTTCCACTCGCCAAATGCGAGCAGGCGAGTGGAAATTTTGACCCCTGAACTAGATCATACATGGGGAATCTTCAAAAAAGAATAATACATCTTGACTGAGATGTATAATGTGCTTGAGGATGGAAGGTAAAAGTCTTCAGTTGACTGTTGACAATAACTCCACTCATTGTCACATAGGGGGTTATTCAGAGAGAGGTGAAAACCAGGAGAATTGGCAGGAGAAGAGAACAATCTAGACAAAATAGCCATTTGGAAAGTGAGATAAATGGGAGAATTATTCTGGTTTGGCTATTTTGACCTAGAATTTTCATTTATCCTGCCAATTCTCCAGAGTTTCACCTTTCTTTGAATAGACCTGATAGGTTTTGCCAATACCTCATTAAACTTAAGCTTTCCATGCCTAAACACTCACCTAAACACAGTCCTAAACCCAAAAAGTCCCCTTACACCCTGTCTCCCACCAAAGGGCTTGGATCCACATGTTTTGTGACATCTGTCTTTATTGTGGTTACTCAACATTTGGTAATGTCACCTATAAATCTAAAGAGCAGGAGACAGAGGGCTACCAAGGTTCCTCTACCTTGGCCTTCCGGAAAGATAAAGACAAAAACCACGCTGGGGACATCTTGCAACAAACAGGAGAGTGAATGAACTAGATCATCCATGGGGAATCATAAAAAATGACACATCTGATGGTGGACTCAAGCCTTATGCCATCACTTCCAAATCTGAAACCTAACCTACATCCAAAATGTAAATATGTTTAATGGTGACAACCTGAGTGCCAAATGCATAACTTTGCTGTAGTTACATTGCATTCTAAAGGTGTCCATGATATATTTGACAGTAAATAGTAAATAAATGTGAGAATGAGGTTAACCTAATCTGTCACCACCAACCAGTGAAATACCTCGTGATGCATTTTAGGACCAGAAGCCCAACTTGAACCTAGTCGTTTAAAGTAATTTACTGAAGCACTTGCAGAAAATCCTTTTATTAACTCAGCACAAGTGACATGTGTGCTAACAAACGCTGCCACATCCAACGCCACCCTCCCAAGTGTCATTACATATAACAAATTAGGTTGTACAGAAAGAACATTACGTGCTCAGAGACTTCTGCTGACCAACTCTTGGAAGACTAATGGAAGGAACAAGGTATGTTAAATGTTTTCTCGGTTTTCTTTGTTTTTCTGTCCCACCGCATCTCACCTTAGAGAATGTCAACCAGAAAAGTAACAGCTTATATCAACCGTACTGCATTCCCTTCTCAATGCGAATCAACAGCCGAAACATAACCTTCTCTTGACGTTTATCATCTCCTTTATGGACGTGCCACAAAAAGCGATTTTGCTCATCTGCGTTGCATATGTCAATGTCCATGGCATACTGGGCATATCTTCACAGTGTTCTACATTAGGCTTGTGCACCGATTTTTTTTTCGGTTCGATTCGGTTCGATTTTTTGGATTTTTAAGCTTTTCGATTCGGCTCGTTTTGACCGATTTCTGTTTCGATTCGGTTCGGCTCGATTCGTTTTTCATGTACTGTTTTTTTTGGAATATCGACCATTTTTCGTATTTCCGTGTCACTTAGCTCGTTTTTGTATCGACTTTTCGTGATTTCGGAAATTTTCGTTTTTCGAATTGTGCATGGTTTCGGAATTTCGACATTTTTCGTATGTTCGTGTCACTTAGCTAGTTTTTTGTATCGACTTTTCGTAAGTTCGGAAATTTTCGTTTTTCTCGAAAGTCTGTTCTCCTCGTTTCAAAGCAATAAATTTCGATTTGACACATTTCAAGTCCATTCGAAAATTCCGAAAATATTTCGTTTCGGCTCGGAAAACTTTTCGGATCTGCCATTTTCGGATCTAAAAATTTTCTGAAATTCGGCCGCATCCGAAAACACGAATCGGGAAATTTCGTGAAAATTCCGAAATTCCGAAACCCGAAACGCACATCCCTATTCTACATAAGAAAAACCCAAGGAGCATCACATCCAAAGAGTTCAGCAAGAGCTTGAGAAGCTTTAAAGTCTAAGGTCCCTATTACATTCTTCGCGCATTCTTCGTTCGCACAGCGCATTTTGTTTCGCGCACAGCAGAATGTGTTATCACGTGAAAATTAACGATGGTATTACAATCCTCGTGTATTTTTTAATCCGTCAAAAAAAATCAGACGTAAAACCGACGCGCAAAAATGCGCACAAAGTACGTAAGCGAGTAGAAATCAGTGATCGCAATGTCATTTTTGACGCGAGTCCGTCATTCTTTTACGCAGGTCCGTCATTTTTTACGCAAGACCGTCATTTTTTACGCAGACCGTCATTATTAGGCTAGGGTCAGGCGAACGCAGTGCGAACGCGCGTGCAGCCGCACTTTATCACGACCATAGTAGCAGCAAATGACGGCCAATGACGGGCAATGTACGAAGTGCGGCCACGCAACGCAACGCAAGCGGCACACAAACTTATTTTTTCCGAGAACGTGATACCGCTAGTACTGACGTACAGAGTGCGCTGCGTCCGCTAGCGGCGTGTGTGCGTGATTAGGAGACGTCAGACGCTGCTAATGTCCGGCCAACATAACGTCCAGACGCAAAAAGGGTTTTATTGATGATCCGTACAAAATCACGGACGCAAATGCGCATCGTATGACCGCTATCGCGTATTCCGTGAAAAAATACGCCCATTCGTTCTAACGCACTTTTTCACGGACAATGCGAAAAATGCGTTAGTCTGACCCTAGCCTTATACGCAAGACCGTCATTTTTATACGTAAGTCCGTCAAAAAACATGTGCATCGACGTTCTCCGTTGTGAATCCGCAGTATGGTACGGTCAGGTTGTTACACTTTGCCGTTACCACCAGCTTTTCAAAGACGTTAAAATTATGCGCGCAAACGTTGTCCGTAAAATTTTGCGCGAAGATTGTAATACCATGCGCGTACCAGCACACATTCACAATCGCATTTGCGCTCATAATGTTAAGTATAGGACGCGCACAGTTCATCACTCTCGAGCAGGTCCATCCGCGTTAAACGCTAACATGCATTTTTTGCCCGAACGTTGCAATATGACGTTCAGCGCAAAGGGTTTTGCCCCTCGCGTTAATGCATTTTTGCGTACGCTCACTTTTTTGCACGAAGAATGTAATAGGGGCCTAAGTTTATTGGATAAATAATATTTTTTTGCTCATATACATAGTCCATGCTATTCATTGGCATCCTAAATAAAAAATATTGTTTTTGTGGCATATCCGGCATATTTTTGACAGTCTTTTGGCTTTTTGTCTCACGCGGTACTTCTTAACTCTTAGGAATAAAATAAGTCAGGAACGAAAGAAGAGAAACTTGGGTATTTGGTCTTTATGTCCATTTCTTTTTATGTGTTTTGTCTTACAAATCTGTCATTTCAAAATTGGGAAAAATGGACACTTTGGGCTCAATTTAATTCACTCCGATAACCGAAATCAGCAGTTCTTTCTTGCACAGTTCGGCCATGTTTCAGTTTGGGGCATTTAAATTAGGACATATTGGCCCAATAGAAATTTGGTTTGAATAGTGACACTCACGACCAGGCCTGCCCTTGGGGTGGGGTAAGCCGGGTGCCCACCCTGGGTCTTGTACTTCAGGGTGGCACCGCACCACTGCTTACAACTGCAATGTAAATGCTCAGAGCCAATGATCAGCATGGATTTCCATCTGCCTCGAGGACTTCTTGACCCTGGGAACCCACCGTCACCTCCATGTAAGCAACAGCAAGGGAATGTTAATGTGTCTATGTGGAGGGGTGAGGGGAGTCTATCTTTGGAGAGGTGGTATCTATTTGTGTAGATCAATGGGGGGGTCAATGTGTGTATTCGTGTGTGGAGAAAATGGGGAGTATAAGGAGGTGTGGTGTTGAAAGTGTGGCCAGGAGTCCACAACATTTTTTCAGCTGGGGCCCCAGAAATGCTAGTGGTGGCTCTGATCGCTATAATACTTTTTTGGGGAAATTTTGGCTTCAGAGATTCAATTCGAAAATATCAGTAAACGGATTTACAACAAAAAAATAAAACGCTGAAATGTATTCTAAGGCAAGGAAACTCGGAAAATCAGAATTTCAGGTGTTTCACCGTACGATGTTTTGTTCAGACGAGCATCATGTTTCCATTTTTGGCTCTGACTGAATTATTAAATCAGTCAATATTTGAAATTTTTGAAATAATTATAATCCGCAACTCGATCTAACTCGATCTCAATCCCTTATGGAGACACGTTGACAAAGTAACTGATAGCAGATGAAGGACAGGCCTCAGTTCAATCCTGACTAACGAGTCAACTAACGAGTCAACATGTCAACGCTACAGCAGGGGGTCAATAGAGGAGCTCAGCGCGATTACCTTCATTGTGTATCACCCAAGGTTGAGCAACGTGGTGGTGCCCATCAGTAGAATCGAGGAAGACGCCAAAAACAGGTTAACCGCAAGTGACCAGCACCAGGCTAGCTTTGGGACCAAATGCAATGAAATCTTATTTAGATTTCACGTCTGAGACACAACTGACAATTTAGGGGGTTCACACTCTGGGTTGGCCAAAACCACTATTCCCAGTTGCTGGATACTCCCCAGTGATTCCTCATCCACTGGAATCCTCGTCATTGCTGTTGTAGAACAAGTAGGGATCTCGTTTTTGGCCAACTCTGCTCTCGATTGTTGAGTCTACCTATGTAAGAGCACATTATGAAAAGTTTTAATGGTATAATTAAACAAGAGCTAGTGAGTGGTAGTTTTGAGGTGAAATCACTTAAAGGTAAAAACAGGGCACAGGGGAATAGAGAGGAAGAGCAATTATTTAGGTGTTGAAAAAATATTCCAAGAAGTTCATAGGACTCTATCACCTTAACACGGCCTATACCACTTTGAATCCATTCTTTGATCAATTCATGTGTTGGGGCAAGGGGTGCTAGAAAGCTAATAAACAGACCATTGAGTGTCTTGAATTTGTGTGTCTGTGTGCGTGCATGTGAGTGTGTGTGCAAGTCTGTAATACATGCAGGGGTCAAGTCGAGGGGGAATGCAGTTGCTTCACTATTTTCGCAAAGGGAACGGAGTTCCCATTGGTCCCACACACTATACATTTTGGGCCATATTACATTCTTCGCGCAAACGTTAATGCGTGCGCAAAAATGCATTAACGTGAGGGGCAAAACCCTTTGCGCTGAACGTCGTATTACAATGTCCGCGCAAAAAATGCGCATTAACGTCTACCGCGGGTAAACGTGTGCGAACGCTGCACGAGCTTACTGTACTGCGCCCGTCCTATACTTAACATTGTGAGCGCAAAAGTGTTTGTGCGCTGGTACGTGGATGGTATTACAATCTATGCGCAAATTTTAACGCACAACGTTTGCGCGCAGAATTTTAACGTCTTTGAAAAGCTGGTGGTAACGGCAAATCTGAACGTCCTGGCCGAGACCAAATACAACAGCCCGAAAAAAAATACAGCACAGTATAGTTACACATTCTACACATACCCAAACAATAAAATTGAGAAATTGTGCGTGTTTTTTTTATTGATGCAGCTTATATGCGCAGATTGATTTTGACAGGCGCAAAAACTTAACGGTAGACAATTGTGGTTCTTAATACTGATTGACTGAATCGCGTGAAAAAACAGTCTGCACACTGATTTCTGCACGCAACGTTGCGTCCGTTTTCCGCGCGTTATTTTTTGACGGATGAAAAAATGTGCGAGGATTGTAATACCAGCGTTGTTTTACGCCCGTTAACGTTTAACGCTGCGCGCAAAAATTCACGCATTCTGCGTGCGTTTTTGCGTGAAGAATGTAATAGAGCCCTTTGTATTCAGGTGTTCAATCATATCTTTCTCTAAGGCTGGGGTCAGACCAGCGCATTTTTAACGTGCGTTCTGGCGCACTTAATCACGGCCGCACTAGCAGCAAATGACGGGCAATGACGGCCAATATACGAAGTATGGTAGCACGAAAGTCCGGCCGCGCAACGCAAGTGGAAAATGAACGCATTTTTTCGACAACGCAGAACCGCTAGTACGGACGTACAGAGTGCGCTGCGTCCGCTAGCGGTGTGTGTGTGTGATTTGGAGACGTCAGACCCTGCTCGTGTCCGGCCAACATAATGTCCAGACGCAAAAAGTTTCCTGGTTTGGATTCGTAAAACATACGCACGAACATGCGCATTGTATGACCGTTTTCGCATATTCCGTGAAAAAATACATCAATGCGTTCGGACGCACTTTTTTACGTTCGCGTGTAAAAATGCTTTCGTTTGACCCTAGCCTTAGTCACAATGAGTATATGATCTACGATTTATTTTTGCTAAAATCCCCATATATACATAAATATATTGTGTGTGTCTGTGTTAAGTGTGAGATGATAGTCGGGGTCAGAAATCTTGGTGGGTGCCAACACTTTTTTTTTTTTTTTTAACTTGACCCCTCAATACATGTGTATATAAAACATACAGAACAGGAAGTGATGAGGATGGAATGGTCCACCTCACAGGTGTCTAACAATTTGTACAAATTTTTTTTTAATTTGTACAAAATTTTTTTTAATTTGTACAAATTTTTTTTTAATTTGTACAATTTTTTTTTTAAATCTGTGAGATACAAATAGAGAATATTATGTATTGAATACATATACGTGCACTTAAATACATACATGCGGGTCGCGTACATATAAATACCTATATATTGAGACCCAGCGCAGTATATTTATATATATATATATATACTTATATGTGCGTTTGTATTATATATATACAGTATATGTGAGAGACAGGTTTGGGATTCAAGCCCGAGGACAGGAAAAGTTAGAGATATTTATTTGACAGGGTCAAGGTTGATGCTTTTCTTTTCCTCTCTCCCCAGGTCCCATAGGTGTTAGACTGAGAGACATTTAATCGAGGGAGTAGCGGTTTCATATCTATAACAAAAATCAAATAATGCAGGATGATTTACTCCCCCTAGCAACCAGGGAGCTTACCCTTAGCAACCAGCCTAGCCTCGGGTTGCAGTGTAATCAGCTTGAAAATATTTCAATTATTGTGTTGATTTTAGTGGATTTGAGAAGCGCTGTGCGGAGAGCACAGGCACATTCGGCTCGCGACCTGGAGAGGAAGATATTGATTTAAACAGGTGTCAGGAAGGAAAAGTGGAGTAAATTTAAATGCAATAGGAGAGCGGCGCGCGGCGAGAGGCGCGGTGCGGGGGTTGATATTAAGCTCGTCTCCTTGAATGAAAGTGACTCAGGCACGCTGGAAATTTCACCTTGAGGATGAGTTCCCATTTCCGCAATCAAGGGGAGATGTTTACTCTCTTCCAGCTTCTTTTTTTCCTCCGTTTTCTTTCCTTTTTTTTTTTGGAAGAAATATTATGGTGGTCCGTGCGTCTTAAGACGATCCAATCTGTCGACAAATAGATAGAGATTAGAGGTATTTCGAGTTACCCAGCCTATTGTAGATAATGTCTTCTTAAAAGAGGGTGAAGACGGCCTAATCTACGCGCAAATTCAAGAGGTTCTATCTCTTGCTTGACGCATACCTAGAACCCCCGACCTTTGACCTCAAATCTGAAGATTTTACCTCAGAATCTCAGGAATTTGTAATATATATATATTTTTTTTGAGAAAGTATTTTTCCGGGAAGGATACATTGAGATTTCTCTTGTTTTCAAGTAGGTCCTGGGTGGGAAGTATGTACCGTTAGGTGTCTTGCCCAAGGACACTTACTGGAGAGGTGCTCTGGCTGGGATCGAACCTGTGTCTCCACGGTCATAGAGCAGTGATGTCACCTCTAACTCCACCCAGCCGGTATTGCATCTGAAAAGAAAAGGCCATAACAGTTGCATTGGGAAACGTCTCCAGGTCCATCATTCTAATTCATGTTTAAGAAACTCCTAGTAAATGTGTGGGTTTTCTAGGTTGGACAAGCTCTGTTGTCTCGTCTCAATTAATTTTATACTAATCGAAGAACAATTAGGGTTCTCAAATTCTGCTCTTTGTTCTACTGCAAGGCTGTCAAGGTCAGGTCCATCAGATGTTGATGACCTACAATTTCCAAAGATCTTTCAATGCAATTGTTGGACAGGGAATCATGGGAGTTGTAGTTCAGAAACATCTGGGGAACCGGAGTTTAACATCTCTGGTTTACTGTGTCATGACTAGACAGTGCTTTGGGACATGCTGTGCAGTCTGTGCTGGAAGCAGATCGCAGTGCACAGCTACGGCCACTTAGACCACCATGGGTTAAAACAGGGTCTTCAAAAGGATGAAGGAGCCTGGCGGCTGTAAGAGAGATATGGGCAGCCAGGCCCCAGCTAACCGTCATTAAAAGCCATTGGCCCACTTGGCAAACGCCCAGTACGCCCTATGGCCATTCCGGGCCTGTGTGACCAATGCTCTGTACGGCGTACATCCTGAGATGTGTGTGATTCCATGCAAACTAAGTTATAATACAATCATCTATGTAATTTGGAACACAGGGAGATGAAGGGAGGTCAGAACTACATCCATCTAACCACCTACTTGGGGCTTATCTTGCCCTCATCAAGGAAACAGAGAAGAGTTTTGACTATATTTGCTATCGATGAATAAACATACACTAATATATATATATATATACACGATCAAGCCCAGCCTGTGGCCCTTAATAGTCTGAACCTAAACCAGGAACTCAGTTGAGTGGGACCATGGTAGAGTGAAGACCATGGCCTTGACTGAGAGGGTGATTTGAGTTTGAGATCCTTGGTCTAGATTAGGGCTGTCAAACTCCGCTGCTCCCCCCCCAGTTGTTAATGGCCTACAATTCCTAGAATTCTTTGAATGCAATAGATGGCCAGGAAGTTGTAATTCGGAACCATCTGGGGTGCCGGAGTTTGGCAATCCTGATCTAGATCTCACCAAAAAGGCAGCACTGAGCCAATCATATCTTTTGATCTCTCCACGCCCGGCCCATTCAGCCCTTAAACAAACCAGTGCATTGACACTATTCTCATTTATCGTATATTGAAGAAGTAATTTATATGATATTATTATTTATTGTAGGTTATATTTATAGAAAAGACACATTTGGAGAGAGTGAGGGGGAAACATACTAGAGCCTTGAGATTCTGAAGTTTCCCTCTTTTTACAGGCCAAAATCATATCATAAAAACAGTAGTAGCAGATTTGTCAGCCGGTAAGGAGAAAAATATCAACAAAATGCCTTATAACGTCCAATGGAGTTCATGCCATGGACCTGGTAACAATTCTGGCAATGTACTTTCTATAAGGTCATAAAAATGTTAATGTTAAAATAATACCTGTATTCATCAGAATGAATATATAATGTTCAAGGATAGACCATATTCCTGTGGATGTATTCAGTTACAATAAATATATACAGGTAGTACAGTTAGACCATAATCCTGTGCTTTCTATGTCATTGCACACTTTCTGTCTCAATAAATATACACAGTGAACACAGTATATATCATCGCAGGCCTATATTTGGTCACAATGCCTATGTACAGTAAGCACAGTTAGACCATAGTCCTGTACTGCCTATGTCATTGCAGACTTCTATTAGGTCACAATAAATATATACAGTAAGCACAGTTGAACCATATGCTTGTACTGTCTATGTCATTGCTGGCCTTCTGTCAATACAATAAATATCTCCATACCGTAAGTACAGTTAGACCATAGTCCTGTACTTCCTAAATCATTGCAGGCTTCTATTCAGTCACAATAAATATATAGAGTAAGTACAGTTGAACCATATGCTTGTACTGCCTATATCATTGCAGGCTTCTATTAGGTCACAATAAATACATACAGTAAGTACAGTTGAACCATATGCTTTTACTGTCTAGGGTCATTGTAGGCCTTCTGTCAATACAATAAATACCTACATACAGCATGTACAGTTAGACCATAGTCCTGTACTTCCTATGTCATTGCAGGCTTCTATTCGGTCACAATAAAAATATACAGTAAGCACAGTTGAACCATATGTGTGTACTGTCTATGTCATTGCAGGCTTCTATTCAGTCACAATAAATATATACAGTAAGTACAGTTGAACCATATGCTTGTACTGTTTATGTCATTGCAGGCCTTCTGTCAATACAATAAATATCTACATACAGTAAGTACAGTTAGAACATATTCCTGTACTTTACTTGTTAGGACTGTAAAACTCCCAACCCCCAAATGTTGATGCCTACAATTCCCAGAATTCCTTGAATGCAATAGATGGCCAAGGAATCACAGTTGTAGTTAAGGAATGGAGTTTCACAGTCCTGGTCTATATCACTGCATGGTAAAAAATTCCTATAGTTTACTGAGAGTGCTCAGAGCCCTATTCCTGGCGGCTGGAGTACAGCTGTAAAGTTGGATGTACAAAGCTTACTGGAGAATGTGTAAAAGCAGAGGCAGACATGTAAAGTCTCTCTGCGGTGATTGAAAATATGGATTGGAAGGAGCCCTGTTTGCAATTTTCGTTTCCCTGCATGGAGAGAACCAGCCAGGGAGCAAATGGAGATTTAAGTAGGGTTGAATTTACGGCTAGATTAAATTGTAATTGAAAATTAGTCTGAGTGTACTCGTTTTTTTGGGGGGGGAGGTAAGGCCTTAACATACGACAAAGTAGCTTTTGTTTTTTTTTTAATGCTGGGCTGATTAACGTAAGAATGCATATAGGTGGCAGGCGTGCTTAACAATGTCCTGCTCTGTGGCTGTATTTAAGGAAACTCCCAGCATTCCAAAGGACGGAAGATACCCAAGCTATGGATTCAAGTAATTAATGAAGAATACTCAGTAAACAGATGATGTAAAAAAAAAAGAACGCATTGCGTTACTTCATTACTGGTGATAAATAACTCCCATGGAGAGAGTTGATTACTCCTATTATTAATATTTCTAGACAGTGGTGAGCTGTGTACAGACACGCACGCTGCTATTATATTTTCGAGATGTAGCAGCGGCTGGATCGCTCCCCTGAATGGGTTGTCCTGCCATTGTCACATCGCTAACAAAGGAGCCAAAAGAAAAACACAACCAAATTAGCTGGGAAACCACAAGCAAATGTTTACTCCAATTATCTCAGCCATGATGTCACCCTGTTTATCTGGTCTTCTTTTTGGTTCCCATATGGCACTTCGTGGATTCACAAAGTGACAGACAGTGGAGTCACTGATGAATAAAGGGGAGGGGGGGTTGATTATTTTATCCCTAATGCGATACTTATTACATAATGAGACATAACCACAGATGTCAAACAAAAATCCCCCACCCCCCAAAAATACATCGATTTTTTTTTAAATTGTTTGCAGGATATCTTTGTATTGAAAAAACATGTAAATTATTTATTAATCTATTTTAGAAAAGTTTTATTCGTCTCTTTTTATGTGTAAATATTATTAATTAATCTTTGATGAACACAGTAAATAACGCTTTGCTTCTTCTTTAAAAACGGGTGATCACTGATAAGGTGGGTGTATTTCTACTAGAAAACATAGTATTGTGCAACATTGTGTATATTAAATTTTGTTCAGTATCATATCTACCTATCTATCATCTATCATCTCTATCTATGTATCTGTCTAATATCGATCTATATATATATTTATACTAATCTATCTACCTTATTTTTCGCTCCATAAGACGCACCTGACCATAAGACGCACCTAGTTTTTAGAGGAGGAAAACAGAAAAAAAAATATTCTGAATCAAATAGTGTAATAATGGATACTGCCCCAGCAGCTCTCATGGATATACTGCCCCAGCTCCTCTCATGGATATTGCACCAGCTCCTCTCATGGATATACTGCCCCAGCTCCTCTCATGGATATACTGCCCCAGCTCCTCTCGTGGATATACTGCCCCAGCTCCTCTCATGGATATACTGCCCCAGCTCCTCTCATGGATATACTGCCCCAGCTCCTCTCATGGATATACTGCCCCAGCTCCTCTCATGGATATACTGCCCCAGCTCCTCTCATGGATATACTGCCCCAGCTCCTCTCATGGATATACTGCCCCAGCTCCTCTCATGGATATACTGCCCCAGCTCCTCTCATGGATATTGCCCCAGCTCCTCTCATGGATATACTGCCCCAGCTCCTCTCATGGATATACTGCCCCAGCTCCTCTCATGGATATACTGCCCCAGCTGCTGTCATGGATATACTGCCCCAGCTCCTCTCATGAATATACTGCCCCAGCTACTCTCATGGATATACTGCCCCAGCTCCTCTCATGGATATTGCCCCAGCTCCTCTCATGGATTTTGCCCCAGCTCCTCTCATGGATTTTGCCCCAGCTCCTCTCATAGATATACCCCCAGCTCATGGCTATGCCCCCAGCTCATGGATATGCCCCAGCTCATGGATATGCCCCCAGCTCATGGCTATGCCCCCAGCTCATGGATATGCCCCAGCTCATGGATATATTTTTTTTTTGTGAAAGGATTTTACCAGGAAGGATACATTGAGATTTCTCTCGTTTTCAAGTATGTCCTGGGTGGCAAGTATGTACCACTAGGTGTCTTGCCAAGGACACTTACTGGAGAGGTTGCTCGCTGGGATCGAACCCATGACTCCACAGGCTCTCTCCATGCAAAGCGGTGACATTACCTCTACTCCACCCAGCCGGATATGCCCCAGCACATGGATATGCCCCAGCTCACACATGGATATGCCCCAGCTCATGGATTGCCCCAGCTCATGGATATGCCCCAGCTCATGGAAATGCCTCAGCTCATGGATATGCCCCAGCAGCTCATGGATTTGCCCCAGCTCATGGATTTGCCCCAGCTCATGGATATGCCTCAGCTCATGGATATGCCCCAGCAGCTCATGGATATGCCCCAGCAGCTCATGGATATGCCCCAACTCATGGATATGCCCCAGCAGCTCATGGATATGCCCCAGCTCATGGATATGCCCCAGCTTATGGATATGCCCCGGCTCATGGATAATGTCCCCAGCTCACCTCCTCCTGCCGCCACCGCCGCCGCTGCATGTTCGCTCCCTCTGAGCGTCCGGCGGCATGGAGCTTGGGCACTCGCCTGGGGAGCCATGTGACCAGCCGCGATCTCGCGAGAACTCGGCTCGTGACGTGGTTCCCCCAGGCGAGCACCGAAGCTCCATAGCTTCGGACGCTTGCAGGGAGCGAACACTGCACCGGCGCAGTATTCGCTCCATAAGACGCACCCACTTTTCCCCCCACTTTTTGGGGGAGAAAAGTGCGTCTTATGGAGCGAAAAATACGGTAATCTACCTATCTATCATTCTATGTATCTATCTATCCATCCATCTATCATCTCTATCTATGTATCTGTCTGTCTAATATATATCTATCTATACATACAGTATATACACTATTATATCTATTATCTATCTATCCATCTATCCTATTCCATCCCGCCATCTATCATCTCTATCTATGTATCTGTCTGTCTAATATATATCTATCTATACATACAGTATATACACTATTATATCTATTATCTATCTATCCATCTATCCTATTCCATCCCGCCATCTATCATCTCTATCTATGTATCTGTCTGTCTATCTCTATTTATGTATTTGTCTGTCCATTATCTATCTAGCTAGCTATCAATGTATCTATCTATCTATCTATTATCTATCTATCTATCTATCTAACCATTCATCCATCTAACTATCATCTCTATCTATGTATCGGTCTGTTTAATTTCTATCTCTATTTACATAGAATAGTATATATATATATACTATTCTATCTATCCGTCTATCCTATTCCATCCCGCCATCTATCATCTCTATCTACGTATCTGTCTGTCTATCTCTATTTATGTATTTGTCTGTCCATTATCTATCTAGCTAGCTATCAACGTATCTATCTATCTATCTATCTATCCATCGATCTATCCGTCATATCTATCTATCTATCCATCATCTCTATTTATGTATCTGTCTGTTTAATATCTATCTATCTATCTATTATCTACCTATCTATCTATTCATCTATCCTAGTCCATCTCTCCATCTATCATCTCTATCTATGTATCTGTCTGTCTATCTCTATGTATTTGTCTGTCCATTATCTATCTAGCTAGCTATCAACGTATCTATCTATCAATTCCAGGGCCGGATTTATAATTAGGCAAAGTAGGCATGTGCCTAGTGGCACACACCATGGGGGGGGGCACCTTGCTCTGTAAAACTTTAAAAAATAATTAGGGATTTTTTTTCCGATTTTATTTTCTTTTTTATGTTTTACAGAGCAAGCCTGGTGGACACTTTTCTCGGTAAAGGTAAAGAGAATGTAAAAAAAAAATGTATCAAATCTTTTTTAATAATTTTTTTAATGGTTTTAATATTTTTTTCATAGTTTTACATAGTAAAAAAAATATATAAACCAATATTTTTTTAAATCTGTAATGTATTTTGATTGTCCCCAAAAGTAAAATATTAAAATGATCTCCCCGAGTTTTGCACTTTTGTAGGTGACAGGAGGTTGGAGGGATCTATCTATCTATCTACAGTATGTTTCATCTATATATCTATTTTATCTATGTATCTGTCTATTATCTATTTATCTATGCATTTGGCTATCATCTATCTTTCTTTCTATCTATCTATATCTATCTATTCTTCTATCTGTATCTATCTATTCTTCTATCTGTATCTATCTATCCAGCTATATATCTGTATATATCTGTATATATCTGTATCTATCTATCTATCTATCTATCTATCTATCTATCTATCTATCTATATATCTGTATATATCTGTATCTATCTATCTATCTATCTATCTATCTATCTATCTATCTGTATATCTGTATCTATCTATCTATCTATCTATCTATCTATCATATATCTATCTACCTGTATCTATCTATCTCTATCTATGTATTTATCTATACATATCTAGCCTACCCTATTGTATCTTTCTATTCAATTATATTTATCTATCCATTCATAAATTTCTATTGATCTATTAATATACACTATATTGCCAAAAGTATTCGCTCACCCATCCATATGCGAGTCAAGGGAGGTGAGCGAATACTTTTGGCAATATAGTGTATCTGTCTATGAATTTATCTATCTATCTATCTATCTGTATCTATTTACATGTTAGTTTATCTGTATCTATTTATCTGTATCTATATCTATCTATCTATCTATCTGTATCTATTTATCTGTATCTATATCTATCTATCTGTATCTATATCTATCTATCTATCTATGTATTTATCTATACATATCTAGCCTACCCTATTGTATCTTTCTATTCAATTATATTTATCTATCCATTCATAAATTTCTATTGATCTGTTCTCTTTTCCGGCTTTCTGCATCTACATACTGCATTCACAGTTACAGGGTTTTTCAAAGAGAATTGCTGGCGAAAGGTAACCGAACACTGAAATTCAGCATTCGGTTACCTTTCTTGGCCATTCGGCTATTCAGAGAGCAGGCAGTTTGCCAAATGTTGGCGAATTGCCTGCACATACGGTGCCTGTTCGAGGGCAGTGAAATCCCCATAGAGAAGCAATGCTTCAGCTATTCAGAGAACAAAAACCAGCAGCGAAAAGTTGCCGAAATGCCCTGCCATTCAGTGGCTTCATTCGGCAGGTTTATTCAGGCGAATCCCACAGGCTTCAATGTCAAAAATATTCCCATTTTAATGCAATATCTAATAAACCGTTTATTATAATATATAATTATATATATATATATATATATTATAATATATGATCTTTCAAGCATTCCGGATCTTTTTCACTGCATACGTCTGCGGTGTCGGCTTTTTCCGGTGGCTGCTCTGCGCTCCTGCTCGGGTTTCTCCGGCGTCTTCGGCGGGGTTAATCCAGATGTTTTTGCGGGTTTCGGTGTGCATTCGCCTGGGTTTTGTGGTGAGCGTTCAGCAGGTTTTCGGTGACTTTTCCCTGCACTACGACGGGCCTGTGGTGCTTGCTGAATACACCGCAGGGTCGCCGAAATGGGATCGCCAAATCGAACCGAATTGAAGAGAGCGAAAAGTCACCGAACGTGCGGTGACTTTTTGATTCTCTTTGAACAATCCTGTTATACTTTCAAGGGTATCAATACCTATAGTATACTCTGTGAATTTTCTGAGACCTCCCATTTACCTTTCCCCTTCCTGGCTGCTCAAATGCAGTCCAGAAGATTGACATACAAAGGTTGTTGGGACAGACGGAGGCCAACACATAGATCTAGATGAACAGGACTGAATTTTTTCCCTTGGAGTGAAGATACTTCTTTTCAGATTAAAATTTGAAAATTTGGCAAAAGGCAAAATAAATGTAAATTATTTTACAGAACTTAAATTGAAACGCAAAGCGAGAGTGATCCCATGTAGATACATTGATAAGGGCTACGTTATGTGAGATGCACTGCGTTTAGTAGTCAGTCAAAGAAATACAAGTTAAAATTAAATTTTGGTAATGTTAAAATATAAATATAATCTGTACTTGTCGGTTGATTAGTCGTGCTCCACTAACCAGTGCTAAAATGCAAGACCTGCTCTCTCTGCCTTATTAATGTGTCTTTTCTAAAAAATATCCACAGTTTACGTCTCCAGAGGAAGGAAATAGACATACTGTATAACCATAGCAGGAACCAGTGAAAAGAGGGAATTAGTAGACATGTGCATTAGTTTTAGTACTAAAACGATTTAGTCCGAATTTTGGGATAATTTAGTTTTCGTATGACTCAAGAGAAACGAAACAGCTTGGTCCAAAAAACTAAAGAAACGAAAGGAAAATGCATTACAATTTAGTTCCAGTTCTTTTTGTAATATTACATTGATGAACCAGCAATGAGGATGTTGTATACAGAGAGGGACATTAATTAATTCAGGAGGATGTTTTATACAGAGAGAGGTTTTAATTAAACTTAATGCAGGAGGATGTTATATACAATATACAGAGAGGGCTATTAATTAATGCAAGAGGATGTTATATACATTATACAGAGAGGGGTATTAAATAATGCAGGAGGATGTTCTATACATTATACAGAGCAGAGCATTTTTTTTTAGCCCTTCAAATCCAGTGGCTGTGAGCGCTGAGATCAGCTGCTTGTTACATTATCTCCCAGTACAATGTATCAGGCTCAGCTGTTACAGTAAGTGACTGCTGCTCATCACAGCACTCAGAGTTTCAGTAAAACAAGGAAATAATATTATAACCTCTTATATATAAAAATATTATTTAATAGTTTTACTGAAACGCTTAGCGCTGTGATGAGCAGCAGTCAGTTACTGTAACAGCTTTGCCTGACACATTGTGCTGAGAGTGAGAGATGCTGTAACAAGCAGCCGATCTCAGCCCTCTGAGGAGCCACCACTACAATATTAATTGTATCCGCTGGTTTTCGGATAAGCGAAAATTTGTTTTCATACTAAAGAACCAAAAACGAATTTCTTTAGCAACAAAATAAATTGCGTTTTAGGACGAATTAATTCGTCCAAAACGAAATTTTGTGCTGTGCACATGTATAGGAATTAGTCTGAACACCGAAGTAGTTCTTTACACATACAGTGGCAAGAAAAAGTATGTGAACCCTTTGGGATTACGTGGAGTTTTGCATGAATTGGTCATAAAATGTGGTCTGATCTTCATCTAAGTCACAACAATTTGAAAAACACAGTCTGCTTAAAATAATACAACACAAACATTGTATGTTTTCATGTTTTTATTGAACAGAACATGTAAACATTCACAGTGCAGGATGGAAAAAGTATGTGAACCTTTGGACTTAATAACTGGTTGACCCTCCTTTGGCACCAATAACCTCAACCAAACGTTTCCTGTAGTTGCAGATCAGACCTGCACAACGATCTGGAGTAATTTTGGACCACTCCTCTACACAAAACTGTTTCAGTGTAGCAATATTCTTGGGATGTCTGGTGTGAATCGCTCGCTTAAGGTCATGCCACAGCATTTGAATCGGGTTGAGGTCAGGACTCTGACTGGGCCACTCCAGAAGGCGTATTTTGTTTTGTTGAAGCCATTCTTTTGTTGAATTACTTATATGCTTTGGGTCATTGTCCTGTTGCATCACCCATCATCTGCGGAGCTTCAGTTGGCGGACAGATGGTCTTACGTTTTCCTGCAAAATGTCTTGATAAACTCTGGAATTAATTTTTCCATCAATGACAACAATCCGTCCAGGCCCTGAGGCAGCAAAAGCAGCCCCAAATCATGATGCTCCCTCCGCCATGTTTTACAGTGGGGATGAGGTTTTGAAGTTGGTGTGCTGTGCCTTTTTTTCTCCACATATAGTGTTGTGTGTTTTTTCCAAACAACTCAATTTTGGTTTCATCTGTCCACAGAATATTTTGCCAGTAGTGCTGTGGAACATCCAGGAGCTCTTTTGCAAACTTCAAACATGCTGCAATATTCTTTTTGGACAGCAATGGCTTCTGCCGTGGTGTCCTCCCATGTACTCCATTCTTGTTTAATGTTTTCCTTATTGTAGATGTGTCAACAAAAATGTTAGCATGTTCCAGAGATTTCTGGAAGTCTTTAGCTGACACTCTAGGATTCTTCTTTACCTCATTAAGCATTCTGCGCTGTGCTCTTGCAGTCATCTTTACAGGACGACCACGCCTAGGGAGAGTAGCAACAGTGCTGAACTTTCTCCATTTGTAGACAGTCTGTCTTACCGTGGACACATGAACATCAAGGCTTTTGAAGATACTTTTGTAATCCTTTCCAGCTTCATGCAAGTCAACAATTCTTGATCGCAGGTCTTCTGAGAGCTTTTTTCTGCGAGGCATGGTTCACATCAGGCAGTGCTTCTTGAAACCAGTAAACCCAAAACTGGTGTGTGTTTTTAAAGGGCAGGACAGCTTTCAGCAACACATCCAATAATATCACACTGATTGGACTCAAGGTTGGCTCACTCCTGGCTCCAATTAGCTCTTGGAGAAGTCATTAGGCTAGGGGTTCACATACTTTTTCCACCCTGCACTGTGAATGTTTACATGTTTTGTTCAATAAACACATGAAAACATATAATGTTTGTGTTGTATTATTTTAAGCAGACTGTGTTTTTCAAATTGTTGTGACTTAGATGAAGATCAGACCACATTTTATGACCAATTCATGCAAAACTCCACGTAATCCCAAAGGGTTCACATACTTTTTCTTGCCACTGTATGTCCATTTAATCACACTGGAAGATGCATAATGTTCACATAGACATGTCAATATTAGAGTAACTTCAGTGTTTATGTATGAAGCGCTCTTGATGAACATCCCTAAAAGTGTTTGGAGACGTGGAAACCGAGATGGAACATTTTGCTGTGCTTCAAAGAAAACATGGAATTTCCTGGAATCACTTGTAGAGGAGTAAATGTTTTTTATCGGACAAAATAAATAGGACTAAGTTCGAGTTTGGACCTTCGTCATCTGCCTACCAGTGCGGCAGGACCACCAGTGCAAGAATTTCTGCAATCCTAGGCATAAAGCATTTTGTTACCCATTCAACCCAGTGAGAAGCAGAGGAGGTTTGTGAGGGTCCTGAGAACAAGCAATGGCACTAGTGGCCTGCTTTACGGTGGGGCCTGCTCAGGTCTCTGAAGGCTTTAGCTCGATTGTGCCATTAAAGGGGCAACTGCTCCATATGCAAATCAGAAGCAGTCACCCAGAAAGGGTGGCCAGTACTGAAATGCTAAGGACGTCATCCCTGCACGAGAGGTGCAGCAACCCCGACGATCATTTAGGCCTCATCAGGAGGGTATAGCTGACACACTCTAGGCACATCGAGCAAGGGGTCCACGTCTGGATTACCCAGTATACTTAAAGTGAGAAGCAGAGCAGTTTGTGGGGGTCCTGAGAACAAGCAACAGCACTAGTGGTCTGCTTCACGGTGAGTGCCCGCTCAAGCCTCTGAAGGTTTTAGCTTGATTGTGCATTTACAGGGACAACTGCTCCATATGCAAATCAGACTGCTACACCCAGAAAGGGTGGCCAGTACTGAAATGCCAAGGAAGTCATCCCTGCACGAGAGGTGCAGCAACCCCCGACGATCGTCACCCCAGTATTTCGACACCAAACATTGTCTCTGTTTGCGTACGTAGTTCTGTAGAACCTATTCAGAACGATGGCTTGTAGCTGCGCGCATGTGCATATCCGATCCATTGGCTGCCACTCTGAAACCACTCGCTACAGTGGATGGTCTCAAAGACGGTGACGTCAGCACAGTCTCTGCGTGATGATGTCACTGGTGACAGATCTAGTGACCGGCAGACGGGAAATTCAGAAATACCAGTTGCCAGTGGCACTGGATGGGGGAAATTCCCTCACTTCATTCTGACATTTTACCACATTGGGGGAGCTGGGGGGGGGCACTCCTCACTTCCTGACCATTTTAAAACTATAACGTGGTCCGGATGAGTAGAGTGTCCCTGTAAGTTCTTCCCATAACAATCTACTTATTATCTCTAAAATCTCTATTATACTAGGAGGTGTGTGTGTTCTATAGCTTCCTGTAGTCTGCTTCACCATACGCTTGAGGGGAAGCCCTACATCCCCAGGATTGAAGGAAGATTCAGTATAAAGCCTGGAATGGTAGCCTAAGTCCATTTCTAACCACTCTCATCTCCACAGCATTGTATGTTCCACATGATTAACCTTCATATTGGTGTTGCCCTAAGGGTTGATACAGTATATTTCCTGTGGATCATTCTTTGGTTTTTACTGCTGCCATTAGCCATACACAATTAGAAATGGAACCCATCAGATGTTTCTTCTAGGCTGAACATTCCTTTATTTACAGGTTACATGTCACGTCCAATCAATCTAAGGTCGTTCGCACCTCAAAATAGTATAAATAGAGGTCTGACATGTTCCATTAATCTTTGGCTACCAGCCAACATGCATCTTACTTATGGAATATCTACTGGTATTCCTGGTATACAAGGAAACGTAGCAGCCCAACACTTCAAATCAAGGTACTTTTTCCTAACGACCTTCACATGATCTTCACTAAGTGAGCACTGCATTTTAAGGTCGAATATAGTAGGGGGTTTTCATGTTCATGAACAGATCCTCTTGATTGCTCATTCCTCAACAACCATCTGATCACCCAGACAGTGATCAGAGCGTTGGCCTACCCTAACTGTCTTATCCTTTAACCCTTTTGCTGCTGAGCCATTTCACACCTCTGTGCTGAGCTCATTTTTACCGGTTTCGCTCATCATGTTTAAACACGATTTGAAGCCACGTTTTATTACACAACCCAGACATATTATATATCGTTCTTTCCAGCAGACTCGGCAGATTCGTAATATATCATTATTATATGTATACGTCATGTCCTGCAAAATATTATAACAAAAAAAATGCAATAAAAATAGAATTTTCAATCATCTACATTGTGTAAAGTGTTTTTTTTCACATTTTATCATGCGAGCCTTTTCAGTTATATTTTCTATGGGCTGCGCTTGTTAACAAAATTAGAAAGGGGGACTTGTTACATTTTTTTGGGGAAAATTATCAGGGTTATCCAAAGAGATTCCAAAAGTCACCGCACTTTCGGTGACTTTTCATTCTCTTCAATTCGGTTCCTTTTGCCGATCCCATTTCAGTGACCCTGCGGTGTATTCAGCAAGCACCACAGGGTCCCCGAATTGCAGGGAAAGGCTGCCGCAAACCTGTCGAAAACTAACCACAAAACCCACCGAAGGCACGCAGAAAAGCCACAAAAACATCTGGATTAACCTTCGAAAAACCCGAGCAGGAGCCGATCACACGCAGCAAAGCAGCCGAACAGGAGCCGAATCACACAGAGCCGAAGCAGCTGAGACGCAGAGGAGGCAGTGAATAAATTAGCAAAACCATTTGTATGAATGTGTGAAAATGAAACGCTGTTTGCAAAGAAACTACTGAGCGAAAATGTCTGAAATTTACACAGGAGGTCCAGGGAATGATAATAAAGAGGGCTGTTACAGAAAAAAGAAGTAAACTTTAAAAAAAAATCGGACTTTTAAAAAAAAAAAAAAAAAAAAAAATGCTTAACCCTTTCGCTGCTGAGGCTTTTCCCGCCCCTGTGCTGAGGTCATTTTTACCTGTTTTGCGCATCATGTTTAAACGTGTTTTGAAGGCTTATTTTAGTATATGACCCAGACATATTATATATCGTTCTTTCCGTCAGACTCGGTAGATTCATAATATGTCATTATTATATGTATACGTTATGTCATGTCTGTATATTATAACAAAAAATGCAATAAAATATGTATTTTCAATAATTTACAATGTGTAAAGTTTTTTTTTCCACATTTTAACATGCGAGCAATTGCGGTTATATTTTGTATGGGGTGCGCTTGTTAAAAAATTAGAGATGGGGTCTCGTTACATTTTTTTTTTGGGGAAAATTACACTATTTTTAAACAAACGCACCGCATACAAAAATCGTTAGTGCAGCATCATTGTTCACATTATAATTGAAATGGGAACAATATTGCTGCATTAACAAACCAAAAAAAAAAAAAAAAAGTTTTATTTTTTTTTTTTAATTTTTTTTTTTTAATTTGTTTTATTTTTATTTTTCATCTTTTTTTTTTTACAAAATTTTTCACTTTCATGTTGGTATCGTTGGAACGGCCATGCTCTGGCCGATCCAACCATACCAAAATTTAACCCCTAGCTGCCACGGATCGGGAGATAGGGAGTTCATTGGAACTCCCTATCTCCACCGTTGGTGGCAGTCAAGGGTTAAGTCCAGGACTGGCGTCATCGTGCTACGCACGATGACGCCAGTCCTCAGGGGGAGTTCCCGGAGGCTTGGCCGACATCCAAGATGTCGGCCAGCTCCGGGAAAGGATCGCGAACCGGCGCTTTTCAGCGCCGATTCGCGATCCAGCTCCCCAGGGGTTAATGCCAGGCATCATTTGGAAGGGCAGGCTGTGCCCTTCCAAATGATGCCTGGGTTAACCCCCGCAGAGCCGCCGATCGGGAGGGAGAGAGGTCCGAAGGACCTCCCCCCATCCCTTTCAGGCGCCTCCTCCGCACATGCGGGGGGGGCGCCTGAATTAGGTGTCATCGCGCCCCCGCGATGACACCTAATTCTGGCGGCTGCTGTTCCGGATGCCGGGCTGACATCCAGGATGTCAGCCCGCACCGGAGGGGCCAGCGATCGGCCGGAACCCGGCCGAACGCTGACCCCAATGGGAGGACGTGCTCGGCGCGTCCTCAGCACACCAGCGGGAATGCTGAGGACGCGCTGAGCGCGTCCTCAGCAGCGAAGTGGTTAAAGTATCCTAAAAAATCTATAAATAAAGAGACTTTTTGCTGCAGAATTTTATAATGAACGGTTTATTAGATATTGAATTAAAACGGGAATATTTTTAACATTGAAGCCTATGGGATTCTCCTGAATAAATTTGCCGAATTAAACCACCGAATGGCAGGGCATTAGGGGAACCTTTCACTGCTGGTTTGTGTTCTCTGAATAGCCGAAGCAGTGCTTTTTCATGGGGATTTCACTGCCCTCGAACAGACAACGAACAGGCACCATATGTGCAGGCAATTCGCCAGGATTTGGCGAATTGCCTGCTCTCTGGATAGCCGAATGGCCAGGAAAGGTAACCGAACACTGATTTTCAGCGTGCGGTTACCTTTCTCAAGCAATTCGGATCTCTTTGGATAACCCTGTATGTGTTTTTTTGCAAACGCCCCCATAGAAAAAATCGTTAGTGCAGCATCATTGTTCACATTATGATTTAAATGAGAACAATATTACTGCTTTAATAAAAAAAAAATAAAACAGTTTATTTTTTCCAACTTTTAATTTTGTTATTTTTTTAATTCCATGCTCTGGCCGTTCCAATGATACCAAACATTAACTCCTATCTGCCAAGGATCGGGAGATAGGGGGTTTATTGGAACCCCCTATCTCCACCATAGGTGGCAGCTAGGGGTTAATTGCAGAACTGACGTCATCGCGCTATGCGCGACGACTCCAGTCATCAGGGGGATATCCCGGAAGCTTGGCTGACATCCAAGATGTCGGCCAGCTCCGGGAGGGGACCGCAATACGGCGCCTGTTAGCGCCATATCGCGATCCAGCCCCCTAGGGGTTAAAGACTGCCGCTGCTTGGAAGGGCAGGCTGTGCCCTTCCAAACGGTGCCTGCCTTTAGGTTGTGGCCCGCCCAGATGGGGAGGGAGAAAGGACCTCTCCCCTCCCCTTCAGGCACCTTCCCCGCACTGGCGGGGGGGTGCCTGTAATAGACGTCCTTGTGCTGGCGCGATGACGTCTATCGTGCCCGCCTGGGTCCCGGAGGCCAGGCTGACAGCGAGGAATCCCGGCCGATCGCCGCTGCAAATGGAGGACGCGCTCAGCGCAGCGAAGTGCACATGCGAAGTGCACATGCGGCAGGACGCGCGTCCTCCGCATGGAAGGGGTTAAATATATGCGCCTGTCTTTAGCCCTCTACGGAATGCACAGATAAATAAATCCATATCTATACAAATTAATGTACATAAAAACATAATACTTTTTCCTGATACTTTTCGAGCTCAGCGATAGAGCATTTGACTGCAGATCAAGAGGTCCCCAATTCACAACCATTGACTTGGTCTTCATCTTCAAGGGTCTCATCATACATTTATTCATTACTTATTATATTCTCTCTTATTTCGTATCTGCAAAATTAATCTAAAGGTTGAAAAAAAAAAGCCCGGCATCAATACGGATAGGCCTACTTATTCAAATTGAGTGCTCTTAAGTTTTAAGACGAGCCCAGAAGTGGTTAACTTTTACTTAAAGGACATAGAAATATTGATGAATAAATTAGAATACGGGACGACGAGCTTTGTGTAAAAAAAAAAAAAAAATCTATTTTAACAAACTCAAGGAAGCTTGCCCGTATGATAATTCCGAGACGCAAGATTCTCTTTTCACTCTTCTCTCGAGCGGTAACGCCGCACAATGAGGAGCAATCATTATGAATTCTTTTAAGATGCATTGTTAAAAGAAAACAGTAATTCTTATGAAACCATTTTTACATTTAATGCCCGTGCGCCGCGAAATTCCACAGGAATCACTCAGCAATGGATAATTGCTGAATCCTTTTTTTTTTTTTTTCCCCTCTCTCTCTCTCTCTCTACTCCCCCTACGCCGCGACCACGTCTCTGTCTTATCTGCAAGACATTTTGTTATGTAAATACCGATTCTTAAATTGCGCCGCACAATGGGCGCAATAGCTTTTGAAAAGATACGGGTCTTGATGAAAGTATTTTCATGAATATAAAAAAAAAAAAAAGGATAAAAAAAAGGATAAAAAAAAAAAAAAACAGCCATTTTTAAGAAAGTTTGCCATCTTTACCCGCGAGCATATGCCAAGCCTCCCACACAAACTGAAACAGCGAGTGACATTGTTTTATACAGTTCGTTCTTTAACTGCAATAAGATGAATGCGCTCAATTATCGAAGCTAGCCATGTGGTATGGCATATGTGTTGATAACCTAAACAGAGATTGGAATGTACTTTGCCAGATAACCAGCATTGTTTTACACACAAATGGAATAAAATTGTGCTGCTCTGGCTGAGACTCTTCAAACCTACTTTAAAACATCTGTCAAATTATCAAATAAGGTTAAAACGGCAGTTTTACAGCCCAGGAAAGCCTTCCTCCCTCCAAAAATGATACGATACATAGAGTGTTTGAGCACAATCGGCTATTCGCCAGCTTTTATAAATTGATATTGTAGATATTTTAAGAGATGCACTGATTATAACATATTCTTAACCTAACAGGGTTATTCAAAGAGATCCGAATTGGGGCCGAAAGGTAACCGAACGCTGAAATTCAGCGTTCGGTTACATTTCCTGGCTATCCGACTATTCAGAGAGCAGGCAATTTGCCAAATCCTGGCGAATTGCCTGCACATACTGTGCCTGTTCGGTGCCTGTTCGAGGGCAGTGAAATCCCCATAGAGAAGCAATGCTTCGTCTATTCAGAGAACGAAAACCAGCAGTGAAAGGTTCCCAAAATGCCCTGCCATTCGGTGGCTTCATTCGACAGGTTTATTCAGGCGAATCCCATAGGCTTCAATGTTAAAAATATTCCCGTTTTAATCCAATATCTAATAAACCGTTCATTATAAAATTCTGCAGTAAAAAGTCTCTTTATTTATCTAATTTTTTTTAGGATCTTTTAAGCATTTTTCGGGATTTTGATTGCAAAAAAGATTTTTTTTTTAACGTTTTTTTCTTCTTCTGTAACTGCCCTTTTTATTATCATTCATTGGATCTTATATGTAAATTTCAGACATTTTCGCTCAGTAGTTTCTTTGCAAACAGCGTTTCACTTTTCAAACATTCAAGCGTACTGTTTTTTTTTTTCTTCACCTCCTTCGGCTGCGGTGTCGGCTTTTTCCGGCGGCTGCTCTGCGCTGTGATCGGGTTTCTCCAGCGTCTTCGGCAGGGTTAATCCAGATGTTTTTGCAGGTTTCGGTGTGCATTCGCCTGGGTTTTGCAGTGAGTGTTCGGCAGGTTTTCGGTGACTTTTCCCTGCACTACGACGGGCCTGTGGTGCTTGCTGAATACACTGCAGGGTCGCCAAAATGGGATTGTCAAATCGCACCGAATTGAAGAGAATGAAAAGTCACCAAACGTGCGGTGACTTTTCGATTCTCTTTGAATAACCCTGTTAGTGATATGACGTTGTATAGCAGTGAATAAATATCGCTTTCCCACAGAAGTGAGCTAGCGCTCCTCGTACAGGTCGACTGATGCTGCCATGGGCTTCCATAGTGTGTAGAAGTGAAGTTTGTTCTTTTTTAAAAAAGTTATAAAGTGGATAATAAGTCAAAACTGCATTAACACAGTAGTCTATTCGTTTACATACAGGCTAAAGATTATTCCCTGCCCGAAAAGGATCAAGAACATGTGGGGCAATATTACATTCTTAACGCCAATGGTAGCGCCTAGCTGTATGAGCGTTAACATTAGGTTCAGCGGCCCTAGCGTGGGCCGACCATATTACATTCTGAATGCCAACGGGTTTAAAAAAAAATAACTTAGCACATCAGATATTGTGCTTTTCAGCACAAACTTACTGTACTTTGCGCTCCCTAAGCTTAACATGGAGTGCGCAAAGAGTTAATCAATCAGCGTTAGGATTACAGAGTCACAACACTAATTACCCCTCGCTGCGGTTAATGCAAACGTTAACTACAGCTTGGAGCCGACACTACTTCTGCGGAATCAGTTATCACCAGCTACAAAGTCCCCCCCAAAAAATCAGATACTCACCTCTTATTCTGCGGTGCGAACGGCGGCCGATCTGCCTCTTTTGGCCGCCGGGAGCAAAAGTGAGACTGGGGAAAAAAGTCCCCAGTCTCTCTCCGCGATCATTCCACCGACCTGCAGGATCTCTTGAGAGGTGAGATCCGGCAGGTCATGTGACCCGGCAGTCAGAGTGTCATTGCAGTTCTATGGACTCCATGGAGGGGATGCTCGGGGTGGCACGTTAGCGCTGCATTATGGGGCAGGCTGCCCGGTAATATGGTGCTAAAATGGGGATGCAGGCGTAGGTTTTCCTCCTTAGCTTCCCTGTTTTAGCGGAAACTATGTAATACTGCCCATTTTGCTTTTTATTCTTATTTCTTTTTAGGGGAAAGATTAAGAGAATAAGTAAATTTGAAAATTAGAAAGGGAAAAATTTGGGTTAAGTTATTTGGTAAAATAAAATACATAACTATAGATAACAAATAGTTAATCTCAGATTAGAGAGTTATAAAACAGGTTCCTTTGACGAGCGAATAATGCTTGTTGCTGCTGGCCTTTGCGTTACACTCAGGGCTCAAAATTTCAAGTCCCAAGCTACTAATGCAGGCCATAAAGGTTACTCGCCACCAGTTGCTCCACCTAACCCCTACCCAGCCTTTAATACTGCCCCATAACACACAAAATTATTTATTGTGCTGCCTGTGAGTGCATTTCCACTCGCCCTCACTTAATTTCCACTCGCCAAATGTTAGTAGGCGAGTGGAAATTTTGAGCCCTGGTTACACTACTAACTTATGAGATTTTGTGATGGTTGTTAAACCTTATCAGACTTTAGAAGTCTGGAGAATGATGGGGAAGAAGTTAATGGACCTGCTAGTTTGTTATATTCCCTATTTAGCCGTAGACCATTGGAAAATGGCTTTCATCATATCACATGCCAGCATCATAGGGGCACAACGTTATCCCTAAAACCAGAGATGGTCTAGATTTGGAGAGGCCTTATTCAAAGCTCAGGTTTGAGGCCCCACAAGGCTATAAATCATTTGCAAATTGACCTACCTGGGCCATTGATAGCATTAAGTTTCAGTAAGGAAACTGATCAAGATGGCTGTGCTTTAGACCAGTAATTTTTTTTTTTTGAGAAAGGATTTTACCAGGAAGGATACATTGAGATTTCTCTCGTTTTCAAGTATGTCCTGGGTGGCGAGTATGTACCGTTAGGTGTCTTGCCCAAGGACACTTACTGGAGAGGAGCTCTTGCTGGGATTGAACCCATGACTCCACAGGCTCTCTCCACGCAGAGCAGTGATGTTACCTCTCCTCCACCCGGCCAGTTGCAGGACTCCAGCTGGGAGTCTCACAGCCTGGAATGTCACAGACTTGGCGATCAGCTTAAAAACGCGTTTACCTGATCCCCGACCAATGGCATGGTTGGTTCCCGACCCCAATCCTTGGGATCGAATCGCGACATCCCTACAAAGAAAGTGAGGCACCACCAAAACAGTGAATTCACAAACCTTTATAGGTGTCCACATAAAGCAAGAAGGACTAGCCAGGTGTGCAGAAGGAGCAACTATAGAAATCGGATCAATTCTTAGTTTCAGTTCTCTTTGAGGACTTTTTTCAAGCCTCAGAAAGTTCCGGAGGGAGGACTGAGATGTTGCATTGCTTTCAGTAACGTTGTTCTTCGTGCATAACTGGCCTGGTCCTTCTTGCTTTTTGTGGATACTTCTGGGGGTTGACTTGGATCCTGGTTGGGTGATGGAAATGTATGAGCCCCTCTGTTTTTTTTAAGGCTTTACAGGTTGGTTGAATTAGTTTTTGGTGGATCTTTTGGATAGTGTTTCCAAACGGCAGGATAGGATTGCATCACACTGTGAGGTATGAGTTAGAGATTAACTAGGCCTTGATATTGAACACTTTTAAATTACCCTTTCTCTAAACTAAACTTTTATAAACACTTTTTTAAAAAATTTCTATTACTGATTTGTCCAAAAAACGTGATGAGTTCGGGAGCTGAAATATTGCTACGTATGTTGATCTACATACAGTACACCACAGAGATATAATACACTGACAGTTATGTGCTATTTATGTGCTCTGTGAGTGTTGTTCGTGTACATAGACATACATTAATTGGTGTGTGTCATTACATTTGCCAATATGGTATTATTTCCAGGCATATGTTAATGGCTGTGATTGAATTGCTCAATTTTCAGGAATCTGTTTTTAGCAGATTATTCTAAGAGTGATGATGATAAACCTTCTAATGGTATATGTATAAAAGTAAATATATATATTATATACATGTATAGCGTATATATATATACATGTGTGTATAGCGTATAGATAGATAAATAGATAGATAGATACTATTAAAATTAAGGCAAAGGACAAAAAGTGAGATTAAAAGCATCTGTACTACAAGTTACAAGAAAAAAATATAAATTAATGTAAACAACGTCTACACATCCAAACAAATTAAAGAACTGTTTTGCTGACAGAGTTACAGTAGATAAATGGACAGATATCTAGATAGAAATGGGTGAATGGATCAATAGATAGAGATAGACACATATGAATGGATAGACAGATAATAGACAGATGCACAGCCAAAGATAGATAGATAGACAGATGCATAGTTAAATAGATAATAGACAGATACATAGATAAAGATAGATACCAAAATGATAGATGGAGATAGATAGATAGACAATAAACATATGCATAGATAAACAGATAATAAACAGATGCATAGATAAAGATAGATACAAAAATGATAGATGGAGATAAATAGATAATAGACAGATGCATAGATATAGATACAAAAATGATAGATAGATAGATAGATAGATAGATAGATAGATATAGATAGATAGATAGATAGATAGATAGATAGATAGATAGATAGATAGATAATAGACATATGCATAGATAAAGAGATAATAGACAGACAAATACATAGATAAAGATAGATACCAAAATGATAGATGGAGATAGATAGATGATAGACATATGTATAGATAAATAGATAATAGACAGCTACATAAAGATAGATAGATAGACAGATACATAGATAGATACATAAATAAAGACGATAGATAGATAATAGACATATGCATAGATAAAGAGATAATAGACAGACAGATACATAGATTAAGATAGATACCAAAATGATAGATGGAGATAGATAATAGACATATGTATAGATAAATAGATAATAGACAGATGCATAGATAAAGATAGATACAAAATGATAGATGGAGATAGATAGATAATAGACATATGTATAGATAAATAGATAATAGACAGCTACATAAAGATAGATAGAAAAATGATAGATAGACAGATACATAGATAGATACATAAATAAAGACGATATAGAAAAATGATAGACAGATAGATAGATAGATAGATAGATAGATAGATAGATAGAAGATAGATAGATAGATAGAAAGATAGATAGATAGATAGATAGATAATAGACATATGCATAGATAAAGAGATAATAGACAGATACATAAAGATAGATAGAAAAATGATAGACAGATACATAGATAGATACATAGATAAAGATAGATAAAGATAGATAAAGATAGATAGAAAATGATAGATAGATACATAGATAAAGATAGATAAAGATAGATAAAGATAGATAGAAAAAGATAGATAGATAGATAGATAGATAGATAGATAATAGACATATGCATAGATAAGTATATAATAGACAGACAGATACATAGATAAAGATAGATGCAAAAATGATGATTGATAGATAGATAGATAGACAAATAGATAGATGATACATTGATAGAGATAGATTATAGAAAGATACAGAAATAGATGGATAGATTTTTAATCTCCTCGAGTATATGTTTGTAGTTTCTTTCATTTTTAACATTTTGGCCTAAATTTTCTAACGTCTCTCTATCATCGCAGCGCACGTTATCAAACAGAAATATAACGAGTGACATGACAAGGCTGGGGAAAAAATATTTGATTCAAACATTTAGCTAGAAAAAAAATGTGTACGTCCACATTCCAGTAATTTCTAGTTCTTACCATGCAGCAATTTTACAAAATGTATTTTTTTAGCAAGGGAAAGCAAGCGTTCACATAAAGAGAGCATAAAGGGAAATTGAAATTAGAGAATTTATCCTAAAATGTTTCATTTCTGACCAACTCTCCTATAAACAGTATATAGCTCAAAGAAGAGAATATTTGCCTTCTATTATAATTATCGATTATTATTATAATTATAATATTACCTGTTATACATTATGATATCTCCATCCTGCCTTTACATATTTCCCTTCTGTATTTTGTTTTTAGCCTCGACATCGAATGTGGCAGAATGTAAAAGAAATAATAAGGGATAAAACAAATCTAATAATTACAAAAAAACAAAAATAGAAATATAATATTTAATTCGTTAAGTATTTAAGGTTGGGGGAAGGGAAAGGTGACATAACCGCTCATCGGTGTTTTACCATCTCAAGAATAAGACCACCAACTCACTCCAAAGCGTGCACGCTCCTGTAGAGATCTCTAACCAGCAGACAACACACCTCCTCCTTGCAGGCAATTTACACAGCATTATTAAATTCCAAAATCCATTCAGCACCCTGGAAAAACTGTGGTTTGTTATTAAGGCTGATTTCTTCTGCATAACCGCCCAAGGATTGCGTGGTGTCTTGACAAATTGATGCCCGACAGCAGAGTAATTTATTACGATCATTAGTTATAGCCCTAGTTAGCAGTATTTTTTTTTTATTATTTCTTACTTTTATGGTATTTATTTTTATAGAGTGTGCACCATCACGGGATTGTTTAGCGCCGGTAAAAAAAATAAAAATAATAATAAATAAATAAATAAATCATCCAGAGTGAATTATTTCCTAAAATACAAAGCTCTCTGAGAGGAATATTAATCTCCTTTTCCAATGATATTTTCGAATTACAGGTGGTTTTTTTTTTGTTTTTCTTTTCTTTCTTTTTTTTTTTTATCCCCGTTTCAACAACAGATAAAAATTGCAACCAGTAAAATGAATCATTTTAAAACTTGATAGTGATTCCGAACAGCTTCTATTTATTATTATTTTTTTTTTACAGAACAATTTTAGATTTACTCAAAGCCTGTATCCTAAATGCACTTTTTGAAAAAAAAATAAAAAAAATATGCTATGGATATTTTCATTGTGAAGCTATTAAATGTGGTAAAGAAAATAGTAATAAATTACTACAAGAACAAAATGATTGTAGTTTTATTGTATCTGCCTTTTTGATTTTATAAAAAAAAATTCTTTCGGTTCTCTGAATTTTTTTTGTTGCAAAAAGCAAAGAGTTGTCCCGATCGTTAACGCCGAAGGGGTTACTGACTAATAAGCAGCAGTGAACTGCAAACCTTATGTCATGATAATTAAATAATTATTTAAATTTTAATATTTTTCAATTAGTTCAACTATTTAATTCTAAAATGGGAAAGTTCCTTCCAGTTTTCCGACAGTATGCTGCTTGGTGAATAACCCTCATTGAATTAATCTCTTTATTTTGATTGGACCTTTTGACCAAAAATGTATATTTGCAATTTTGCGTGAAAAGAAACATTTTTAATTAGTAAATAAACTCCAATTTGCATAACATTTTAAAGCAAGATTAATGTGCCCCGTGTCTAGAAAAGTAATTATCAGTGAGATCTCACTCATGTCATGATGTATTACTGTAAAGAGGCTACAAGGAGCAGTTCCCACCCTCACTGTAACAAAAATGTCAACAAATTTACGCCTGCAGTACAACAGCCAGAGCTCTGAAGTCACTCGCTGTTATACAGGGATAAGATTCAGGTGATTATAATGACTGAAAATCCCTGTACAGTACAGATACAAGGTGTTACTGTAATTGCCATACACAGGCATTATGCAGCACATACAGATACAAGGTGTTACTGTAATTGCCATACACAGGCATTATGCAGCACATACAGATACAAGGAGTTACTGTAATTTCCATACACAGGCATTATGCAGCACATACAGATACAAGGTTTGCTTTAATTGCCATACACAGGCATTATGCAGAACATACAGATACAAGGTGTTGCTGTAATTTCCATACACAGGCATTATGCAGCACATACAGACACAAGGTGTTACTGTAATTGCCATACACAGGCATTATGCAGCACATACAGAGACAAGGTAGGGCTGTGCAATTAATTGCAATCGCAATCGAATCGCGATTTCCGACCCTGCAATTTCTAAATCGCATAAAGATGCAATTTTCAGCTCCCTGTTAACTTCCGGCGGCATGGTGCTTTAGGCGCTCGCAGGGGGAACCACGTGACGGGCCGCATTCTCGTGGCTCGTCACATGGTTCCCCCAGGCGAGCGCCCAAGCTCCATGCCGCCGGAAGTTAACAGGGAGCCGAACACGTGGCGCACAGAGGTGAGCTGGGGCAGTATCCATGTGCTTGGGCAGTATATCCATGAGCTGGGGCAGTATATCCATGTGCTGGGGCAGTATATCCATGTGCTGGGGCAGTATATCCATGAGCTGGGGCAGTATATCCATGTGCTGGGGCAGTATATTCCATGAGCTGGGGCAGTATATCCATGAGCTGGGGCAGTATATCCATGTGCTGGGGCAGTATATCCATGTGCTGGGGCAGTATATCCATGTGCTGGGGCAGTAATTCCATGTGCTGGGGCAGTAATTCCATGTGCTGGGGCAGTAATTCCATGTGCTGGGGCAGTATTTCCATGTGCTGGGGCAGTATATCCATGTGCTGGGGCAGTATATCCATTTGCTGGGGCAGTAATTCCATGTGCTGGGGCAGTATATCCATGTGCTGGGGCAGTATATCCATGTGCTGGGGCAGTATATCCATGTGCTGGGGCAGTAATTCCCTGTGCTGGGGCAGTAATTCCATGTGCTGGGGCAGTATATCCATGTGCTGGGGCAGTATATCCATGTGCTGGGGCATTATATCTATGTGCTGGGGCAGTATATCCATGTGCTGGGGCAGTAATTCCCTGTGCTGGGGCAGTAATTCCATGTGCTGGGGCAGTATTTCCATGTGCTGGGGCAGTATTTCCATGTGCTGGGGCAGTATATCCGTGAGCTGGGGCAGTATCCATGTGCTGAATACTGAATACATTTAGAATGTATGTAGCATGTTTGAAAAAGCAAAAACAATTGGCTGAATCGCAAATAAAATCGCAATCGCAATATTCATTCAAGAAATCGCAATATGATTATTTTGTCAATATTGCACAGCCCTAATACAAGGTGTTACTGTAATTTCCATACACAGGCATTATGCAGCACATACAGATACAAGGTTTTGCTGTAATTTCCATACACAGGCATTATGCAGCACATACAGATACAAGGAGTTACTGTAATTTCCATACACAGGCATTATGCAGCACATACAGATACAAGGTGTTGCTGTAATTTCCATACACAGACATTATGCAGCACATACAGATACAAGGTGTTGCTGTAATTTCCATACACAGACATTATGCAGCACATACAGATACAAGGTGTTACTGTAATTTCCATACACAGGCATTATGCAGCACATACAGATACAAGGTGTTACTGTAATTTCCATACACAGGCATTATGCAGCACATACAGATGTTAGTATTTTTGGAAGCTGCATTGATAATGATCTCATTATGATCACTGGAAATCCCCTAAGCAGGAGATCTGACTATTTTTGTTATCTATTTCTCACATTCACTGTTTTTGATAGAAAACTAATTTCTGATAATAATGCAGACTCCATTTAAAATTGCGCAAGGTAAGTGACACCATCTAGAGTTTAGACATTTTCATCCTCTTAATATTTTCATATGAATTCAAGGGATTTCTCCTTTTTTTTGATCACCCATCAATTTCTTTTCACAATTTTTTTTACAGATCATTTGATACATCTTCAACCAAGCATAGCAAGGTTTTGGTGCCAACACACATGCTGTCAGGGGTGGCACCTGGCGTACGCCTTGGTGGGACCCAGTTCAGGGGGTCTGAGCCTTTAGCGGGCAATACACTGATGATACCTTGGAGTAAGCTGGCAGATACAGGGAAGGATCCATAGCACGGTACATGTGGGTATTCAGAGAGAGTGATCTGGATGGTCCATGAATCAATGGCTGGCGGCAAAGAGGCAAAGTCAGTGGGCAAAGCAGGGTCTGGTACACGGTTATCAGCAGAATCACAGTTGTAGGTCAGAACAGTACAGAGAAAGACGTGTAATGCAAAGCCATCTTGCTTTGGGGGAGTTTATTAGCAGACAAGAGGGTGGTGTAATGTTTTGTGTTTTCACTGTGACTTAACCATTTGTATACCGGTACCAGTGCTGACCATGAGGCAGCACTATTCATGCAGCTGAAGCAGACACGGATCCTGACACACGCAAGGTTCTGACATGAGCTCCGGAAAACATTGTATCATGAGAAACAAAGGACAGAGTTGGATAGGCCATCTATAGCTTCAACTCGTTGCTCTTCACTCTTTACTTTTGGATTTGTACCCTACTTCTGTAGGGAATATGGGGTGCCTAGGTTTTAGTCAATATAAGCCATTATTTTTAACCTAGCAATGAATTTGCCTGTGGAGACATGGGTTCGATCCCAGCGAGCAACCTCTCCAGTAAGTGTCCTTGGGCAAGACACCTAACGGTACATACTCGCCACCCAGGACATACTTGAAAATGAGAGAAATCTCAATGTATCCTTCCTGGTAAAATCCTTTCGCAAAAAAAAAAAGTTGAACAGTTACAGAAAGAAAACTGCTAAATCATAAATTTGTCATAAATGAAAACTCAAAGAATGGTTAACAAAGTAAGAACCAGTCACTCCAAATAAAATATTTCAACTGAGATCCTAAAACATATCAGTAGTTTGGAGAAAAGAAGAAAAATCATGGCTGTAATTTTAGGTTTACAATAATTATTCTGGAATCATGCTACAGTATATTTTATCTAATTTGCCTATTTTTACCTAAAATTCCCCACCCAGAATTCGCCAATTTAGTGATTATGTCTGCTTTTTGGAGACCAAGTTACTTTCTCTCGTTTTCATTCCTAGCTTTTGTACTACTGGTCATAAAGAAACAATTAGGACTATGAAAGCTAGAACTTCTGTCTTCTGAAGGTCAACACAGACAGCAAGAGGTAGTAATGTTGAAAAAAAATAGCGGAAAAAAAAGAAGGAAACCTATAAGATAATCAAATTAAGGAACATTAATATTCATCTGGCTTTAACCGTGGTTCACACTGAAAGATGGGACTGGTGACTGAGGTTAAACCCCCTGAAATGTCGGACAGATTCATTTGCATCTTAATACAAATGGCTAAACACGTTCTTAACACAACCGCGTAGGATATTTCCTTTCATTCATCTTGCTGCTTTGATATAATTCCCAGTCTCTTGCTACAGCACATTCTGTTTTGTTTTTGCATGGGAATTTATTAGAGGTATTGTGTTTTTCAAACCTCGCTTCTCATTACGCAAATCATTGGGGACAAAGGCAGGAGGTTGAGAGTAAGCCGGAGATAGCACATGGACTACGGAAAGATGTTATCTTGGCTACGATTCCAGACCTCCCCTTCCCTTTCTTTCATTCAACCCTGTGCTCATGCTCACAGATGGCTCTAGTTCATTAATTTACTTTTAATTAACCCCTTGAAGAAAGAGGGTCAACAAAGCAGTTTTGGCTCCTGCTCCACTCGCACAGTTTTTCATTAAACTGGGAAATATTGGGAACTGACCAGAGAATTTAAAATTTTGAAACAAAATAGCGACTTAAAAAATTGATATATTTCTTTGGATTTCTCTTGCTATTTCCGATTCATTGTTTCACTATTATTTTTATCTATTTAAATTAAGTGGTCTCAAAAAGCAGAAAACTGAAAAGTGTGTTCTGTAGGTCTTGGCTGAAAAGCACTGGATATATACAGGGTTATTCAAAGAGAATCGAAAAACCACCGCACGTTCGGTGACTTTTCGTTCTCTTCAATTCGGTACGATTTGGCGATTCCCATTTCGGCCACCCTGCGGTGTATTCAGAAAGCACCACAGGGCCGCCGAAATGCAGGGAAAAGTCGCCGCAAACCCACCGAAAACTCACCGCAAAACGAGGGCGAACGCACACCGAAACCCGCAAAAACATCTGGATTAACCCCGCCGAAATGCAGGAAAAACACGAGCAGGAGCCGATCACACGCAGCGCAGCTGCCGGAAAAAGCCGACACGCAGACGAATGGAGTGAATAAATTTAAAAAACAGTTTGCGTGAATGTTTGAAAAGTGAAACGCTGTTTGCAAAGAAACTACTGAACAAAAATGTCAGAAATTTACATATGATCCAAGGAATGATAATAAAAAGGGCTGTTACAGATAAAATAAGTAAAGTTAAAACAAAAAAAAACAGAATTTAAAAAAAAAATACCGAAAAATCCTTAAAATATCCTAAAAAATCTATAAATAAAGAGACTCTTTACTGCAGAATATTATAATCAATGGTTTATTAGGCATTGGATTAAAACGGGAATATTTTTAACATTGAAGCCTATGGGATTCGCCTGAATAAATCTGCCGCATGAAACCACCAAATAGCAGGGCAATTCGGCAACTTTTCAGTGCTGGCTTTTGCTCTCTGAATAGCCGAAGCATTGCTTCTCTATGGGGATTCACTGCCCTCGAACAGGCAACGAACATGCACCGTATGTGCAGGCAATTCACCAAGATTTGGCGAATTGCCTGCTCTCTGGATAGCCGAATGGCCAGGAAAGGTAACAGTAGGCTGAATTTCAGCGTTCCGTTCCCTCTTGGAAGCCATTCGGATCTCTTTGAATAACCCTCATAGTCTAACAGTCCATGGTGCTGTTGAGGCAGCTATTTCCTTTCCCAAGTTACAGTTAAGATCACCTTTTAATTAAGTGCCTTCTAACTGTCTCCTAACCGTATGTCCCATTAAACTTAACACTAAGCAACTTTAAACATAAGAAACCCCTGATTCCATGGTCTCCTGTAAATGTACATTAACCCCAAGTCCCACCATTACTAACCCATACTCCCCTAACGCTATATGCCTTCTACTGTAACATAAACACTAGCTACCCCACTAAAACTCTACACCAGGAATTAATAGACGAGAGTAAAGACAGCATTGTGTTGCCTCCAGGTGCACTGGTGGCACCTACATTTAACATCAAATACATACTTTGTGAGGTTGAGACCCTATTCAATATAACGCAATAGGTTCTGAACCTGAAACATCTGTATTTGATGCTCATGGTGCCACTTACATTTATTTATGACAGGAGCATCAAAGACAAACGTTTGGGTTGAGACCCTTGGACATTGCATTGAGAAGGAGTCTCAACCTGATCCGGCTGTATTTTATGCTAAATATTAGTTGAAACCAGTGCACCTTTGGGTAACACGGTGCTCTCTACTATGCTCTTATGGTTCCTGTATTTTATGCTGCACCTGAGGATTCAGGGTGCAGGTGGTGAGTCATTGAAGCTTGTTGATTTATTTATTAAATCTTGTAGTGGAACCCCTGCTAAGTCTCCCCTCTGCCATTCCCATGTAACTCTACACTGGCCACCCACTAACCCCAAAAATACGGTATTAGTAACTTCGCACACAGCTTCATTCTTAATCCCATAAGGACCACTGATATACATAGTACGTCCTGAGGAATATTCCCCTTAAGGCCAAGGACGTACTATGTTTGTCATGGTCCTTTAACCCCCCTCCCACCCTATACTCACCTCTCCGACTGGGGTCCCATGTCAGTCTGGCTTCCTTGAAGCCAGCCTGTCGGTTTTATGGGCCCCAGCCGTCACAATGGCGTCATCGCCTTGAGCGATGACGCCATTTTCAGGCACCCCCCGGCGCCTGCAAGGGGGAATCTGGAAAGGAAGGGGGAGGTCCTTTTGACCCCTACTCCTCCCCAACAGCTGCACATAGAAAAAAAGAGGCACCACTGGAGAGGGCAGAGTCTGCCCTTTACAGCGTTCCTCTCTTTAACCCCTTAGGTGCCGGATCATGATTCTCTCTCCCAAATGTGGCTGACATATTGGATGTCAGCCAAGCCTCTGGGGTCACCCCCCCACCATTGACATTGTCACCATATGTGCAATGACGTCAGTTGGCCAGTTAACCCCCTAGCTGGAAAGTGGAGCTATGGGGGTCATTTGGACCCCTGTATCTCCTATCATTGGAAAGGCCTGATCATGACGTTTCTAATTATACCAAACATGATCAGGTTTGGTGTAACAATAAAAAAATTCTAAAAATAAAATAGTGTTGTTTTTCTTTTAAAAAAAATTGTCTGGGGTGGTATAAAAATATAGGACGTCAAATCACGTTTAAACATGATGAGTATAAAATGGTCAAAATGAGTTCAGCACACAGAGGTGAAAGGGCTCAGCAGTGAAGACGTTAGAAAGCTAAAACATGTAAAAATTGGGTATTTCTAATTACAGGACAAAATTTCGAAAAAGTGTGTTTTTTCCATTTTTTCATTATATTTCATACATTTTTTTATAGTAAATTATACGATATGATGAAATTAATGGTATCTTTAGAAAATCTATTTAATGGCGTGAAAACCAGTATATAATAAGTGTGGGTTCCATAAACGAGAAAGAGGAAAATTAGACCTCGACACAAACAGCGCAGAAACGTAAAAACAGCAGTAGGTACTTTCGGACAGACAATGGTGAAACCGCCTGGTCAATATGGGGTTAAAGTCCCTATAATGATGCAGTCTTTCAGTCGTGTTACTCTAAGTCAGCGACCAGTTTGGCCTCTATAGACGACGGCCCGTAACTAAGACACCCCATCGACATATATCAGATCTTTCTTGGAGCTATATGTGTGTCAGGAAAAACCTAAAGATAAATGTACTCAAGGCTTTGATTATAAAAAAATCATAGAAAGTCACCCAACAGATCAAGCAAGTCATCCACCTACTGTTCCATTCTTCTCTCATCTCTCAGGTTGTGATCAAGTTGTTGATGATTAAAATAAGCCTCATCATATACTACAGCTAGAATAAACTAATAATAAGTAATAAACTGATATTACCTAATGTATGCCTAACAATGCATAAAAATGCAAAAGGGAAGCAAAATGCAACAAAATTGAGAAAAACATAGAAATTCTGCCTTTTATTTACTTCTAGGAACATTCTACTCATCTTGAACAATTTAGTTTCCTAAAATGGTCAGGGTGTGTAGAGTCCCCCACTTCTCACCCGCCCCCCGCTTCCCCGATCTGACTGAAATGCTTGGTGAAACAGAGGAGTTTCCTTCACCCCACCCAGCATCACCAGCAGCCGGGATATTCAATTTGCCAGCTACCATTCACCAGACCAATCACTAGTGACGTCAGTGCGCACAGAGCGTGCTGATGCCACCCTCTCTGAGACCGCCAGCGATAGCGATAGAAGCAGGCTATGGATTGGAGCTGCGCATGCGCGCACAGCTCACACGCATCACTCTGCACAGGTGCTACCGAACTTGCTACCCAAAGTGCGCAAGTCTGTAGCAGGTCCCAATTTGTGTTTCCTACGCTTTGCAAGCTGCGAGGAGCTCAAATTGCGTAGTAAAGAGGAGGAGCTACTCACAATGAGGTACTAAAGGTGAGTCCCCTTAAAGGGATACTCTAAGCAACATGACCACCTAAGCTATTTTAGGTGGTCATGATGCCCGGAGTATCCTGCCCTCTGTCCCCCCTCCCTCCGCTCGGCAGTTCAGCTGAAAATGCTGAAAACAGCTGAGAGAGGCGGAGAAGTTTACTCCGCCCTCCCAGCTGTCAGTCAGCAGAGCGGGAATCATATTTCCCGCTTCTGCCGACTTTTGCCGAGTAGGAGACGTCATCGCGCTTTCAGCGCGATGACGTCTCCAACTCACCGCAGAAGCTGGCGGCTCCCTCTGAGGGTTAGTGTTGCGCGCACCCTCTTGCGCGCAACACTAATCCTCAGAGGGAGCCGGGAGGAAGCCTGCCGATTGGCTGGCTTACGTGAGAGGCACGCATGCGCGCTTCTCACATAAACCAGAAGGCAAGAAGCAAGAAGAAGGACGGGAGCGGAAGAGGAGGGAGGTGAGTATAAAAAAAAAAAAAAACGCCGCTGGAAACAAGAGGATTTTAGGGTAAGTATTACAGTTACAAGAAAAAAAATAAAAACGAAAGTTTGATTAAGGGAATAGGGATAGGTTAGGATAAAAAAACGGGGGGGGGTGATTTTTTGAGTAGAGTGTTCCTTTAAATAAGAAAATCTTTAAAAAAATAATTTGGCAGAGGCTGTCAGCAGGATCAATTATTTATGCTATAAAAGGGAAACTCTACTTTTAATAGAGCATCCCTTGGATCTTGGGGCTCTTCTGAATGCACCGATTCTATCAGTCCAGGATCTAGCTGGATTTGTGGCCTCTTTAATTCTCTGTCATCACTATGTCCACCTAATTAGTGCAGAGTCCTGTATCTTCATTTAGGAAATTTATGACACTCAAGTGTCAGATGGAATGAGAAGATCAATACAAATTGGAGAGAGCTGGCATAATTAAAGCTAATTGAAACGAAATGGTCTTAATTGGGATTTTTCAGAATTGACTTTTCTTACAATAATATTGAAATTTTGAGTTTTCACAAGATATTGTGTATTTTTAGGGAATCGCGTTAATATTTACTGTTGTGTCCTTGAAGTTTACTACTGATCGTTATGGTCTTGGCTATCGTTTAGAATTTGCAACATTGACTCATCCAGCCGCTCATTGTTACACTTTTTTACTTATTCGTGTATTTTGAAGCGTAAGTGGGAGAGTTACCGTCAGCTCTGTAATACCTTTTATCTCTCACCCCCTTTGGTAACAGCTGGATAGAAAATGATTATCAGAGATCGGAGGCAAGCTGCGAAGAGTTTGGAAGACGGTTCGCGAAAGGATAGCTTTTTTCTACCCCCTAAGAGAGTTGAAGGACGTCCTTGTAGGCTTCCAGATTAAGAAGAATGGACGAAGGCATGGTATGTACAATTTAAAGCCAATAAGTGAAAAAAAAAAGAATGCACTTAGGGCCAAAAAAGAAGAATCCCAAGACGCGATACACGTTTAGCAGCACCGCGAGTGTCGGACAACAAAAACAATAGAGGAGCGAGACCTTGAAGTCATTATTTCAAATGACTTAAATGTACTGCTGGCACGCAATATAGCAAAGCGGAGACGGGGAGGGCAGAGAGTGGTATTAGCGCAACAAAGATTTAGTGATGCCACTGTATCGATCACTGGTCAGTCCTTCCCTGGAGTAATGTGCTCACTTCTGGAAATCATTTATCCCCCAATGTAAATAAAACACAACCAGTCGTGAGGATGGCTACACAATGTAACTTCCGCCTATATGACACTCAACCTGAACATCCTGCTCTATATACACAACATTATATATACGTCTTAACATCTATACTGAAAAAGCTAACTAGAAAAAAAGTATAATATCTGTTATTTTATATACAGGGTTATTCAAAGAGAATCGAAAAGTCACCGCACGTTCGTTGACTTTTCGTTCTCTTCAATTCTGTTCGATTTGGCGATCCCATTTCGGCGACCCTGCGGTGTATTCAGCAAGCAACACAGGGCCGCCGTAATGCAGGGAAAAGTTGCTGCAAACCCGCCGAAAACTCACTGCAAAACGAGGGCGAACGCACACCGAAACCCGCAAAAACATCTGGATTAACCCGCCGAAAACGCCGGAGAAACCCGAGCAGGAGCCGATCACAGCGCAGAGCAGCCGCCGGAAAAAGCCAACACCGCAGACGAAGGAGGTGAAGAAAAAAAAAACAGTACGCTTGAATGTTTGAAAAGCAAAACGCTGTTTGCAAAGAAACTACTGAGCGAAAATGTCTGAAATTTACATATGATCCAATGAATGATAATAAAAAGGGCTGTTACTGAAAAAAGAAAAAATGTTTAAAAAAACGAAAAAAATTATTCACAAAAATCCTGAAAAATGCCTAAAAGATCCTAAAAAATCTATAGATAAAGAAACTTTTTACTGCAGAATATTATAATAAACTGTTTATTAGATATTGAATTAAAACGGGAATATTTTTAACAGTGAAGCCTATGGGGTTCTCCTGAATAAATTTGCCGAATTAAACCAAATTAAATGGCAGGGCAGTTCGGCAACTTTTCACTGCTGGTTTTGTGTTCTCTGAATAGACGAAGCAGTGCTTCTCTATGGGGATTTCACTGCCCTCAAACAGGCAACGAACAGGCACCATATTTGCAAGCAATTCGCCAGCATTTGGCAAACTGCCTGCTCTCTGGATAGCCGAATGGCCAGGAAAGGTAAACGTACGCTGAATTTCACTGTTCGGTTACCTTTCGGCCCCAATTCGGAGCTCTTTGAATAACCCTGTAAGTGTCATTTTGGAGCAAATGCTCTCTTCTGGCCATCTTTTTTGACGGATGTACATTGTTTTCTGCATCATTTTGGTGTACATGCTTCATTATGAGTGTCATATTGATGCATGCGCGTCATTCTGTAGCTATTTATACTGTAATACGCGGTTCTGAATATCGGAAACAGACAAATATATTCTGATGTTTCCAGTATATTTCAAATCATTCCGACCCAAAATATCTGAAACTTCCGTTATTCCGAATTGTTCGGGTCCAAATATTTCAGAATATGAAATTTTTGGAATCCGAAATATTTTGAACCTAAACAAATTTTTTGCCAGTGCACAAGTCTAATACTGTACTTTATCAGCTGGCGGAATCAAAGTCATTTTTTTTACATTCTTTCCATTATGGAGGGTATTGGGGGGGCTGGGGGCACCTTAGGCTGATATTTAGATAGGGTTATTTAGAGAGATCCAAAATGGAACCGGACAGGCGGACACTGAATTTCAGTGTACGGAGACATCTGGGGGCTATTCGGCTATTCAGAGAGCAGGCAGTTTGCCAAATTTTGGCGAATTGCCTGCACGTACGGTGCCTGTTTGAGGGTGAAATCCCCCATAGAGAAGCAATGGTTTGTCTATTCAGAGACACCGAACAGCAGTGAAAAGCTGCTGAAATGCCCTGCTGTTCGGTGGCTTCGTTCGGCAGGTTTATTCAGGCGAACCCCATAGGCTTCAATGTTAAAAATATTCCTGTTTAAATTCAATATCTGATAAACTGGTTAATATTTTTTTCTGCCGTAAAAAGTCTCTTTATTTATAGATTTTTTTAGGATCTTTTAGGCATTTTTCTGGAATTTTTCGGCAAACCTTTTTTTCTCCATTTTTTTTTAAACTTTTTTTCTGTTTTCTGTAACAGCCCTTTTTATTATCATTCATTGGATCTTATACGTAAATTCCAGACATTTTCGTTCAGTAGTTTTTTTTCGCAGACGGCATTTAAATTTCGAAACGTTCAAGCATACTGTTTTTTATTTGTTTTTTTTACCCCGTTCATCTGCTTGTTGACTTTTTCCGGCGGCTGCTCTGGGCTGTGATCGGCGGCTCGTCTGGTTTTTCTGGCGTGTTCGGCATGGTTTTTTTGGCGGTTTCTGCAGGTTTTCGGTGAGTGTTCGGTGAGTGTTCGATGGGTTTGCGGTGGGTTTTCCCTGCACTATAGGGGGGGCCTGCGGTGCTTGTTGAATACACCGCAGGGTCGGCGAACTAGAATCGCTGAATCACCCCGAAATGCGGGGAACGAAAGGGCACCGAATGTTCGGTGGCATTTCGGATCTCTCTGAATAACCCCTAGAGTAAATCATTCATTTCCCTTCCTACCATTCTAGAGAATGGCCAGAGCCTCCATGCTATATTAACCGATGAGGCCAACGTGCTATTCGGTGTTCTTACCCTTCAAGAGGGTAACAGAGGAAGTCAATCAATTTTATCGATCAAAAACAAAATCATTTACCCCAAGGATCATCTGCATGGTCCACCCCCAACGTTCATCAATCCCAACCTCAGTCCAATGTGGCCCATAATAATTCTACACTCCAGTGAGGTGCAGTGAGGTCAGTAGCTGGTGAGGCACTGGCAAGTACCAGAGCCAGATATACACAGGTTACGTAGGTTCAGGTTCAGTGCTTCCCCGATCTGGCTGCTCTCGGTGTTCCCCAGGATCTTGCTGTCGCATTTGCACTTTGTGCTGTCGCATACCCTGAACTGCTGCACTAGCACTTTATACATTTTGAAATTTGCATTTGCACTTTGTATCAAACTCGCAATGTGTATGGTATATGCAATTGATTATAGATACTGAATTGTGTCACACTACATTGAGAGTATATCTGTAATATCCAATGCGCCACTAGGACCCCCCTACTTTTTCTTGACATTACTTGCACATCCCCGCAAGAGTCTGTGCTACCTCCTAGTTGGCAGCACCCACTTGAATTAATTCATCTAGATAGGAGCGCCTCTACCGAACTTTCCCCCTCTGTTCCCCAGGATCTGGCTGCTCTCAGTGGTCTTCAGGATCTGGCTGCTATCAGTGCTCCCCAGGATCTGGCTGTTATCAGTGCTCCCCAGAAACTGGCTGGTCTCAGTGCTCCCCTGGATCTGGCTGCTCTCAGTGCGTACCAGGATCTGGCTGCTCTCAGTGCTCCCCAGGATCTGGTTGCTCTCAGTGCTTTCCAGGGTCTGGCTACTCTCAGTGCTCTCCAGGATATGCCTTCTCGCCTCTCAGTGCTTTGCATTGGTCCAAGCAATTCCATTGCTCTCAGTGCCTCTCTGAGGCACTGAAGAGCGTAGATTCAGGAAGTAGACAGCGCCAGACGCGTGCTGCAGACTTCTGAATCTCTTGGCAGCTTGAGCTTACAGCTCAGGCAGCCCAGAAAAAAAAGCGGAGCAGAGACGGATTGCCGGGGAGCGTGGAGCAGGTGAGTTTGTTCACTTTTTACCATTAGCAGATTTTATTTTAATGGCTGGTGAGCTGAGCCCACTAACCACTATACCACTTAATGGCAGGTGAGGCCCTGCCTCACCTGCCGCCCCTGACGCCACATCCCTGCTACACTCAATCAAACTCAACGTTATGTGAGGCATGGTGTAAATGTTTGACATTTAGGCTCGTGTCAGACGAGCGCACCTAGTGTGCCCGTGCGCCTCCGCACTTACCGGCGCCCGTTGCAGCCGCGTAATGCAGCGACGGGGCCGGTCACACACTTGTGCGTGCGCACGAACTGCACGCGCAGCAAGCGTCCGTGTAGTGAATCTCTCTATTGATGCGCTAGAAAGCGCGTCAACGGAGCTGCAAAGCGCGATCCTCCATAGGAGGATCGCGATTTGCACAGCTGAGTGAACGCAGCGGAGAGTAGAAGGAACGCCCGCTCTCACGGACGTTCCTTCCACTCTGCAGTGCGCTCGTCTGACACGGGCCTTAAAATTCATATTTTTGACAGTAATGTTATAAATGCAGACAGCCATGCGATCCACACCCTACCGCTTGAGTCCATCAAGTATAACCGTGCTGTCACTTTGGGTGAGATATTAAATATATATGTATTCATTTATAATATATATTGATATACATCCAATAATTGTATCCATGCATTCTTCATGATATGTTACTTCACTGATGCACTGACCTGTATATAAATAAAATAAAGCACTATTCTATTCAAATCATAAATCATCAACTCCCAACAGGTCCATTGAAAAAAAAATTCCTTGACAATTTAATACATCACGCCGCAACTGTTTAGTTAAGGCGTTTTCAATGTTTGACCTCGCTTTTAATTAGAGAGTAAATTATTAATGCCTTTTGATAGGAGACAAACTACTTTGGAGCTCAGTTATTCTCCAGGCCAGAACCTGGAAGTTCTGCATTTGGAGTTTTATAAATTTTCAAATAAAACATAGGTAAAAATTAAAAAATAAAAACAACACAATACACATTTACAACTCGGTTCGTCCCCATCCATCAAGAGTTTGGTTCTAATCAAATCAGTTATGGTTTTAATAGGGAGTTAAACACAACTGGCTGCGCCACGTATCATTCAATATAAATTTATAAACCGCTTGAATGCCGGGTGTGGAGGAGACGTTTGTTTTATATCTTTGGGATAAAAAAGAACCGTTATACTTAATATATATTATATAGTGTGCTGACATATAGGGCAAAAGAGATGAAGTTTTTGCAGAACATTTCGTGATAAACGATGTTTGGAAACGTCTTGGCCGTGTTGTGTGAGTTGGGTTAATCTTGTATATATATATATATACAGTCAGGTCCAGAAATATTGGGACATCGACACAATTCTAACATCTTTGGCTCTATACACCACCACAATGGAGTTGGAATGAAACAAACACAATGTGCTTTAACTGCAGACTGTCTAAGCATACCACCTCATCAGTGAAGCATGGTGGTGGTAGTGTCATGGCGTGGGCATGTATGGCTACCAATGGAACTGGTTCTCTTGTATTTATTGATGATGTGACTGCTGACAAAAGCAGCAGGATGAATTCTGAAGTGTTTCGGGCAATATTATCTGCTCATATTCAGCCAAATGCTGCAGAACTCATTGGACGTCACTTCACAGTGCAGATGGACAATGACTCAAAGCATACTGCAAAAGCAACCAAAGAGTTTTTGAAGGGACAGAAGTGGAATGTTATGCAATGGCCAAGTCAATCACCTGACCTGAATCCCATTGAGCATGCATTTCACTTGCTGAAGACAAAACTGAAGGGAAAACGCCCCAAGAACAAGCAGGAACTGAAGACAGTTGCAGTAGAGGCCTGACAGAGCATCACCAGGGATGAAACCCATCGTCTGGTGATGTCTATGCGTTCCAGACTTCAGGCTGTGATTGACTGCAAAGGATTTGCAACCAAGTATTAAGAAGGGAAAGTTTGATTTATGATTATTATTCTGTCCCATTACTTTTGGTCCCTTAACAAGTGGGAGGCACATCTGCAAACTGCTGGAAGTCCTACACGTTCACCTGAGTTGGATGTACATACCCTCAAATTAAAGCTGACAGTCTGCAGTTAAAGCACATTGTGTTTGTTTCATTCCAACTCCATTGTGGTGGTGTATAGAGCCAAAGATGTTAGAATTGTGTCGATGTCCCAATATTTCTGGACCTGACTGTATGTTTGTGTATGTGTGTGTGTTCCATAAATATGTATATGTGAGTCTGTGTTTCTAAAGGGGTTACTCAGAGAGGTCCGAAACGTAATCGGACGCTGAAATTCATCATACGGTGACATTTCGGAGCCATTCGGCTATTCAGAGAGGAGGCATTTCGCCAAATTTTGGCGAACTGCCTGCAAGTACGGTGCTATTCGACGGCAGTGAAATCCCCCATATAGAAGCAATAGTTAATCTATACAGCTAACCGAACAGCTGAGAAAAGTTGCCGAAATGCCCTGCTGTTCAGTGTTTTCATTCGACAGGTTTATTCAGGCGAACACCACCATTTATTATTTTAATCTGCTGTAAAAAGTCTCTTTATTTATAGATTTATTTTAGGATCTTTTAGGTATTTTCTGGGATTTCTTCAACAAAAAAATTTTCCGTTTTTTTTAAAAGTGTTTTTTCTTTTTTCTGTAACAGCCCTTTTTATTATCATTCATTGGATCTTATATGTTAATTCCAGACATTTTTGTTCAGTAGCTCTTTTGCAAACTGCGTTTCAATTTTGACACTTTTTTTTCTTTTTCACTCCGTTCGTCAACTTGTGGGCTTTTTCCTGCGGCTGCTCTGCGTTCCGTTCGGCGGCTCGGCGGCATTCTCCGGATGTGTTCGGCGTGTTTTTTGCGGCGTTTTGAGTGATCTGATACTTTGGATCATATCGGATGCGATTTTTTTGGCGGGGTTTTCGGCGGCTTTTCCCTGCACTCTGGGGACCCTGCGGTGAATGCTGAATTTGCCACAGGGTGGGGAACTTTGATTCCCCGGAGTGCAGGTAAGTGAGGTGAACGAGAGAGCAACGAAATGTCATTTTGGTGCTCTCTGAATAACCTCTTAAATATGTATCAGGTCTATTCATTAAAGGGTGAAACTCGGGGGCGTGGCTAGCTGCAAACGGGGAAGGACGTGTGTCTATGGAGCTCCGACCCGTCCTTCTCTAACTGGGGCTCTTTGTTCTCTTTCTGCTGTTGAATTTCTGACCCTGAGGCCCAGGAGTGGTCGTCCACCGGGAAGGAGCTGTCCGGGGCCCGTTCTGCCCCCCCCCACCGGACCAGGGACTAGAGATTGCCAGCGTTGTTTTTGGCGGGTCCGCGCTGCTGGCGGCCATCTTGAGGCCTACCCTTCCAGCTCCTACCACCTCCTTGCTGTGCCTCCCCGCCGATTTTTATTGCTGAGAGCTGTGATGATGGAGGGCCAACATCTCCTGGCCACCCGAGTGCTGGGGACGGCTGGAGCATGCGCGGGGTGGGGGACGGATGTTTCACCGTTTCCTCCAGTGATTGGAATGGAGGCCGTGCTTACAGGCCAAGAAGACCTGCTGCAAGAGATGGGAGAAGATGACCGCCCGCTGACACGGGGCGACTGGCGACGATTTATGGAGGTCCTGCGAGGTGATGGAGGAACGGCTTCCCCGAACGGAGTTGATTTTGGCGGTCTCCAACGGGGACCAGGCGTGCGCGGCTGCGCAGCCTTGGGGAAACACGAGGCAGAGCGGAGTGTGAGCGGGAACCCTGTGCGCCGACTGTTGCGGGCTATCACGGCGGCGGAGGCGATGCTACCGTGCAGGGCTACTGTGCCTGATGACAACTTATTGTCGAGCTGCATGGAGTCGGCTGAAGTGCTGGAGGAGCCTGCAGACAGAGGTTGCTGCTCAGAAGTGGAGGTGCACCCCCCCTTGTCGACCGGGCGGAAGAAACAGCCTGAAACTGACTCTCCACCTTTTGCTTTGAGGTTGCCGCTGGTTCTCCTCCGAGATCCTGGTGATGGTGACCGATACGCATTTACGCTGCTGCTGGAGTTGCGGGCCTTGCACTTCGTTGTTGGTCCTCTGTGGGCTGCCGGATCTGGCCTGGCATGCTGCACCCTACCTGCTTCACGAGGAATTCTTTGGCTGAAGAGACACCTATGGTTTTGTTTTTCCACCTTTTTTACTTTTTGATGTTTGTCACTGATCCCCAGCTGGGGACGCTTTTGCTTACCAGAGACCTTTTTATTTATTTTTTTTCTCTCATACCCCCTTCCGCTGAGTATTTTGTCGTTCTCTTTTTGATGCCATTGGCCGAGTTTTCGATGAGTCCCCTCTACTCGGGGATGTTTTTGTTCCCCCCCTTTTTTTCCTCGATTTTTATGAGACACCTCTTATGTTGAGTTTAGCTCTTATTTCTCATGTCGTTTATGTTGACCATATTAACTATGCGCCCTTTGTATTTTCTTGATATGTCACTATTTTGATGACTTGTGGCCCTGCGTGGCCATCCCCTACTGCTGACTTATTGATGTCTATGCAAAATTCTAAAATAAAGAATTAAAAAAAAAAAAGGGTGAAACTCCGGAGAATTGGCAGGAGGAGAGAACAATCTAGACCAAATAGCCAATTTGGGAAGTGAGATAATTTTTCTGGTTTAGCTAATGTGACCTAGAATTTTCACTTCTCCAGTCATTCTCCTAAGTTTCACCTTTAGTGAATAGACATGTACAGTATGTGTTTTTATAATTATTTTTGTTTGTGTATGTGTATTCCTTAAATATGTATGTGTGAGTTTTCTACAAATATGTTTATGTGTATGTGTTACCCATAAATATGTGTTTGTTTTTTTAAATAGATTTGTGTGTTTACAAATAATATTTTTATTATTATTATCATCATTTATATATCGCCAACAGTTTCCGCAGCGCTTTACAATAACCAAAGGGAACAAGAGACAGATAAATGGACATAGGATGGAAACAAGAGGGGCTCTATTACATCCTAATTCTAGCGCTCACCTGCGTGAGCACTACCATTAGCTGCGGTATCTACTAGGGATGAGCTGAACACCCCCGTGTTCGGTTCGCATTCGAACTCGAACAATTTCAAAAGTTCGAGTTTGAACGCGAACACGAACCAAACTCAATGCAAGTCAATGGGACTCAAAAGTTCGAATTTTAGAGTGCCCTCCAAGAGGGCATATATGCTAGATATTTGCCATAAAAGGTGTATGGGGGTCCGGGTAGTGCCCTGGGGGACAGGAAACAAGGACATAAAGTTTAAAAAAACGTTTTTAAAGGAACAGTGAGTTTTCCATGAAATAAGGGTTAAAAATAAAAACAAAAAATTGCTTCAAATATCGTGCCTAGGAGGTCCCCATAACCTGCCCGTGAAGTGGTGGATTTCTCGGATGTATAGAAACATTTAAAAACAAAAAAATGACATTTCAAATGACGGTAAATGTTTTTTCTTTAATCTATTCATAAACAACTGCTTGGGGAGGCAGCCTGTATGAAAAGACATTTTAGGACACGCAGAACAAGTTTAGTGATTTTTTAAACTAAATTATGGTGCCTCTTATGCAGGCTTTGGATGAAAGTAACAATAGGTGCTTTAAAATTGGGCCTTTAGTGTTGGCAACAGTGCCGTCACACCGTAACCCCTGTGTGGTATTGTGGAAGAGTGCAGGGTTGGACCCTGCGGTCCAATATTAAAATGATATGAATCTGGTAAAGGCGTCAGTGCACCCAAATATTGTGCCTTTGGTGGCAGCAAGTGCCTTCACACCGTAACCCTTTTGTGGTATTGTGGAAGAGTGCAGGGTTGGACCCTGTGGTCCAATATTAAAATGATATAAATCTGGTAATATAGGCGTCAGTGGCAGTGCATCCAAATATTACTGCGCTATAGTGTATGGCAGGATGGAAGCACACCAGCAGTAACAAGCAGTGGAATATACCAGACAAGGGCACAGAGCGAGAGTAGTTGTTATAACAAAACCAGCTCAACAATGTTTAGGCACTAGTACTGCGCTACTGTATATGGTGAGAATTGGCACACGCCAGTCCTGGCGGCTCTGCGTCATCACGCCGCGCCCTGCCCCCTGATCACTCACAGCTGCGTCGGGTACCGCCGGAGCTCCTGGCATTCGGCCAGCTGGTGGCACCATGCGTCCGAGGCCCCCCCAATTGCCACCCGGGGCCCTGGATGTCACAATATTACAATCCAAACGCAAACGGGTTCAGTAACCAAATTTGTAAGAAGAATAATTAATGCAGCATACGAATCCTCACACTTCCGGGCAGCACCTTAAGGCCCGCTTCACACATAAGCGTTTTACAGCACGTTCCTGCACGCTGTAAAACGTATAAACAGGGAAATCCCATTATTTGCTATGGGACCCGTTCACACCTGGGTGTTTTACAGCGCGCAGGAACGCGCTGTAAAATGTCCTACGGCCAAAGAAGTACAGGAGCTTCTTTGGGGCGTATTGCAGCGCATTCACTCTGCAGTCTATGGCCGTGAATGCGCTGCAATGCGCGTTCGCATGTTTTTTATGTTTGCGCGATACGCGTGTTAAAAACGCACGTATTGCCCACGTAAAAACGCAGGTGTGAACCCAGCCTTACAGTATAATTAATGCAGCATATGATTCCGCACACTGCCGGGCAGCACCTCTACAGTTTGTGGATCCAGGAATCAGGCGAGTATTAGAAAGAAAAAAAATAAGTTTTAGTTTATGTTGCTGGGGACATTTAAAAATGTCCTCAGATTTAATTTCTTTTAAAAATGTGTCGCCTTACCTTAGCCTGGTAGTCAGTGGGGGCTCCCTGGATCTTGGTTGTGGGGAAGGGGGGTCTGCCGTGGCTCCCTCCCTGGAGTCCCTGCGCCACCTCTCTGCCACATGCACCCGGCTGGCCAGCCCGCACAGTCGCAGCTCTGTAATTTTGCGGCCGCATGCTCCTCAAGAGGTCCTTGGGAGGGAGGCTCCAGCGGGCTGCCCTCTACAGTGCCTGATTTAGAGGGCCTCGTCTGCCTGATGTTTTAGTAACAAGAATGTTTTATCCCATAGGCTTCATTGTTAAAAATATTCCCATTTTAATTCAATATCTAATAAACCATTGCTTATAATATTCTGCAGTAAAGAGTCTCTTTATTTTTAGATTTTTTTAGGATTTTTTAAGCATTTTTAAAAAAAAAAAATCTAAATAATTTTTCGAACTTTTGGCGAACATCCCAAAAAGTTCGAAGTTTGCGAACTTTCGAACTGCCAAAGTTCGAATCGAACTCCGAACCGAACAGCTCATCCCTAGTATCTACCGCATATTACAATCCAAACGCAAACGGGTTAAAAAATCCGTTTGCGTTTGGTATCTTATGCTTTTCAGTGCGAGGTTACTGTACTTTGCGCTTCCTATACTTAACATGGGGAGCGCAAAGTGTTAATCAGCGCTGGATTACAAAGTCCCAGCGCTGATTAACGTCTGGCTCTGGTCAGCGAAAAGTTAACCAGAGCCAGAACCTGCTGTTAACGGATTTTGCTTCTGCAGAATCCGTTAACACCAGGCTTAAAAGTAAACAAAATAACCACATACTCACCCTCTGTCCCGCGGCGAGGACCGTGGCTCTGTCTGCCTCCTCCGGCCGGCTGGAGCAGGGAAAGACTCGGGGAAAAAGTCTCCCCAGTCTCTCCCTGTGTATCCCTACGCCGACCGGCCGGATCTTGCGAGGCGAGATCCGGCTGGTCATGTGACCACCGGCGTCTGCTTCAATGGAGTCCTATGGACTCCATTGAGATGATGCGCGTGGCTGCGCTTAGCGCTGCCGCGTGCATCCCGGGACATAGCGGGCGCAAACAATGCAGGCAGCTTTTTTTCCGCCTGCATTGTAATCCCCCGTTAAAACAAGGGTGGTAGGGGGAAAACTGCGGGTGTGGTTTTTTTCTCCCTACCGCCCCCGTTTTAGCGCGAGGATTGTAATAGAGCCCGCGGTGTAGAGGGCCCTGCTCATAGGAGCTTACAGTCTAGAGGGATTGGGGTTGAAGAAGACAACAGGAGTTTTATTGGACGACAGGAACATTAGTTTGGAAAAAAACGGAAAAAAATATGTTGAAAAAATCCAAAAAAAATGATACATGTCTGGTACTGTAAGTGATGCTGGAACATCAATACGGCAGAGCTATCAGGAATGACAGAGGGGGTAGGGATACTTTCAACTGGGACGTGACAAGGGCTGAGAGAATGTGAACAAGTGACATTGGTTCTGTATCATTACGCAAAATGATGCTTGTTTAAGTTCCTTTACAACAGTGGTTCCCAACCCTGGTCCTCAGGGTCCCCTAACAGGCCAGGTTTGCAGATATCTGACGCACACCACAGGTGATATGATTTGCTGCTCAGTGATTGCAGGATTCAGTCTGCTTTTCCCCAAGGTGATCCTTAAAACCTGACCTGTTGGGGACGGGGCTTGGAAACCATTGCTCTAAGCTATAACTGTGAGGGACACACACATTTCACTGGAAAAGCCTGCAGTGAGTCTGGAATGGATGGGACATAATATGGAAGAATAAGGAATATGGCGTCTCGTCTTTACGTACTCGACACAGACTTGTAGAAGAGCTTGCATTTGTCCTGAAGTTATAGGATCATTGGGTATTCAGATGCCAAGGAAAAGGCCATGTTGCAAGATAACCAGTGGTTCTTTGAAAGAAACCAGTGAAGCACAGCTCCTGTGTGAAACTTCCTACTGGCCTACACCTACCTGTTTTATATGAAACCGGGGTGCGTACATTGTTCGGAGTCACTAATAAATCAAATTACAAACTAGCAGTCAGAGGTCTCATGAGGTACGGCTAAAAGATGAGAGGCTTCAGGCTGCGTTGGAAAGTCGATTGTTTCATTACGTTGGCTCTGTCCTGGTGTCTTACTTTTAAGAGACTGTTGCCGGGCAGTAGATTTATGTAAAGCGCAGAGGACTTGCCACAACACTCACGAAACACAAAACTATGTCCGGTGTCATTTTGTTTAAGCTTTATGGAACTTTTTCCGACTCTGATGATGTCTACTTGGCTACTTGGTACATCTCGCCGGCTTTTGTTTTTAATCGCATGTAATAATGGCTGGATATGTCGTTCAGGTTATAGAATATATAACCTGAATCGGTGCAAATAATGCTCTCTGGGGTCCTGGGATCTCGCATGTACATAGGAGAAACAATAAACAGTAATAGTGCAATACAGTGGGTATTGAAGATATTAAAATTGTACAAATAATGTCCCACTCACAAGTGAAGAGCCCAAACACTGGCTCTGAGTGGGTCCAGACGTGTGGGTAGATTGCCTTCAGATTTCTCAGGTGACCCCCACCTTATTAAGGATATTCAGTCCAAGATCATGCAATAGGAGACAGAAAGAAAAAAACTCCTATCACGCGCATCCTATTTTTCATATATTATTGATTATTTCACGAATGCGCATATTGTAGTTTATATTATATTAGTAATTGTTACATTTATATACAACATTTATTTATTTTGAGATTTAATCAACACTATTATTACTATATGAATTGTGGTATTTTTTATTATACATATTAGTAAGTTATACTTTATCATTACACACTATGTAATCATTGTTTCACAAAGAATTTCCACATAATTCTCACCAACAAATAGTGGAGTTCAATAACATGGATGCACCGTAATAGACTAGGTTATAGCAATAAATATTGTTCATGAAGCAGTCATTGACTATCAGGGTTATTCAAAGAGATCCGAATTGCTTGAGAAAGGTAACCGAACGCTGAAAATCAGCGTTCGGTTACCTTTCTTGGCCATTCGGCTATCCAGAGAAATTAAAAAAACTACCCGGCAATGCCGGGAGATCGCCTGGAAGGGAGGGGGGATTCTTCTCGATCCCTCTCCCTCCCAATTGTGAGGGTTTAAAGTAAAAAAAAAAAGGCACCGCTTTGAAGGGCAGTGTCTGCTCTTTAAAGTGTTGCCTTTTTTTTAACCCCTGACATGCCAGATCGCGATCCAGCGCTGTTCAGCGCCAGATCACGATCTAGCTTCGGTGGAGGCCGCCATCTTGGATGGCGGCTCTACCTCCGGGCTCCCCCTCGGCTCCTGACGCATCGTGCATAGCACGATGACATCAGATGGCCGGGGAACCCCTAGCTGCCTGGGGATTTCCCAAGGAAATCCCCTGGTGGAGATACAGGGTTCCTTTGAACCCCCGATATCTCCAGAACCGTGGCAGCTAGGGGGTCATGGAGGCCTTTCGAATGATACCAAACATGACCAGGTTCAAAGTAAAACAAAAATTAGAAAAAATAAAATAAAAAATAAATAAATAAAAAATGCAGCAATATTGCAATATTATTAATGCAGCAATATTGTTCACATTTCAATTATAATGTGAACAATGATGCTGCACTAATGATTTATTTTATGGGCTGCGTTTGCTATAAATCACGTAATTCCCTCCAAAAAGTGTAACGAGTCCCCATTTCTAATTTTTGTCAAGCGCACCCTATAGAAAATATAACCACAAACGCTCATGTGATAAAATGTGAAAAAAAAACACTTTACACACTGTAGTAGATGATTAAAAATTCAAATTTTATTAAATTTGCTGTTACACTATTCAGGCAGGACATGACGTATACATATAATAATGATATATTATGAATCTGTCAAGTCTGCCGGAAAGAACGATATATAATATGTCTGGGTCGTATAATAAAATGTGGCTTCAAATCGCGTTTAAACATGATGAGCGAAACCGGTAAAAAGGAGCTCAGCACAGAGGCGTGAAATGCCTCAGCAGTGAAAGGGTTAACATCAACTGTGGAATAGGACTAGGGATGAGTGTTCGGTTCGATTCGATCATGAGTTCGATTCGAACATCGCCCGTTCGGCCATTTGGCTAACTTCGAACATTTCAGGCCATTCGCAAAAAGTTCGAAAAAAAATAATAATTTTGAAACTTTTTTATAAAATGCTTAAAAAATCCTAAAAAATCTAAAAATAAAAAGACTCTTTACTGCAGAATATTATAAGCAACGGTTTATTAGATATTGAATTAAAATGGAAATATTTTTAACATTGAAGCCTATGAGATAAAACAATCTTGTTGCTAAAACATCAGGCAGACGAGGCCCTCTAATCAGGCACTGTAGAGGACAGCCGCCGGGGCCTCCCAGTGATCCCTTGAGGAGCATGCGGCCGCCGGATGACAGAGCTGCGACTGTGCGGGCAGGCCGACCGGGTGCATGTGGCAGAGAGGTGGCACAGCGAGGGAGCCACTGCATCTGCGGCCACGGCAGACCCCCCCCACAACCAGGATTATTATTATTATTATTCTTTATTTATAAAGCGCCAGCATATTCCGCAGCGCTGTACAATAGGCAAAGTATAGACAGGGTTACAATACATTGAACAACATTTGACAAACAGTACAGGAGGAGATGAGGGCCCTATTCCCGTAGGAACTCACAATCTAGGAGGGTTGGGGTTGGAAACAGGAGGAGAGGACTGTAAGGTGAGAGTAGTGATGGTTGCGTCAGTGAGTTGGGTGGTAGGGTTCCCTAAATAGGAACGTTTTAAGGGAGCGTTTGAAGGAAGAGAAGTTAGGGGAAAGTCTGACAGTACGAGGGAGAGCGTTCCAGAGAGTGGGGGCTGCGCGTGAGAAATCCTGCAGTCTATCATGGGAAGAGGTGATGTGGGGAGAAGCTAGGCGCAGGTCACTGTTTGACCTTAGGGAGCGGGCCGGGGTGTATTTGGTGATTAGTGAGGACAGGTAGTGGGGCGCTGAGTTAGTGAGGGTTTTGTAGGTAAGGATAAGGATTTTGAAATTAATTCTGCAGTGGATGGGGAGCCAGTGAAGGGACTCGCAGAGGGGAGCGGCAGAGACAGAGCGGCGGGTGAGGTGAATTAGCCTGGCGGAGGCGTTCAGGATGGATTGTAGGGGGGAGAGGCGGGACAGAGGGAGGCCAGATAAGAGATTATTGCAATAGTCGAGTCGGGAGATGGAAAAGAGCAGAGGACCAAGGACAGAGCCTTGAGGTACACCAACAGATAGAGGCAATGAAGAGGAGGAGTTACCAGCAAAGGACACACAGAAGGACCTGTTGGATAAATAGGAGTCAACCCAAGCAAGTGCAGTGTCACCGAGACCCAGAGAGTTGAGGGTCTGTAGAAGGAGGGGGTGGTCAACAGTGTCAAAAGCAGCCGAGAGGTCAAGCAGGATGAGAATAGAATAGTTGCCGTGTTTTTTAGCAGTTAGAGGTCGTTGGTGACTTTGGTGAGGGCAGTTTCAGTTGAGTGTAGGGGACGGAAGCCAGATTGCAGGGGGTCAAGTAGGGAATTGGAGGACAGGAAGAGGGAGAGGCGGTTGAAGACTAGTTTTTCTAAGAGCTTAGAGGTAAAGGGAAGCAGGGATACAGGGCGGTAGTTGGATGGAGAGTTGGGATCGAGGGATGGTTTCTTTAGTAAAGGGGTAACTAGCGCTTGTTTGAAGGCGGATGGAAAGGAGCCAGTGGAGAGAGATAGGTTGAAGATGTGTGTGAGAGCAGGGGTGAGGGAGGAGGAGAGGGGAGGAATTAGATGTGAGGAAATGGGGTCGAGCGGGCACGTGGTGAGATGTGAGGAGGACAATAAGGAATTGACTTCCTCCTCAGTGGTTGGGAGGAAGCGGCAGAGGGTGGCAGAGGGGACCTGTGGGAGTGGAGGTGGCAGATAACTATCTTGTGTTGGGATGTTGCTTCTGATAGTTAGAGTTTTACTGAGGAAGTAGTCTGTCAGGTCTTGAGCGCTGAAGGCAGCTGTGGGGGGAGGTGCAGGTGGGTAGAGGAGGGTGTTGAAGGTGGACCAGAGCCGTTTAGGGTTGGAGGACAGCGTAGATATAAGAGATGAGAAGAAGGATTGTTTGGCCAAGTGGAGCGCAGAGGTGTATGACCGGAGAATAAACTTGAAGTGAACAAAATCAGCTTCAGAGCGGGATTTCCTCCAGGCACGCTCTGCAGTGCGGGAGCATCTTTGCAGGTAGCGTGTCTGGAGGGTGTGCCAGGGCTGAAGCTGGCGGCGTGGGGCCTTACAGACTCGAAGAGGAGCAAGAGTGTCTAGAGCAGAGATAAGAGTAGTGTTGTAGTGATTAGTGGCAGCATCAGGGCAGGTGAAGGATGAGGTATGAGGGAGGTGGTGAAGTAGGTTGGAGAATTGATGGGGGTCCACAGCATGTAGATTTATGCGAGTGTGTGTGCGGGGTGGGGGAGCAGGGTGTTTAGGAAGTCCAGATAGGTTGAAAGAGAGAAGGTGGTGGTCAGAGATGGGGAAAGGGCGACAGTTGAACTCAGAAATGGAGCAGAGGTTGGAAAAGACAAGGTCAATAGCGTGACCATCGCGGTGGGTAGGGAGGAGGGAGGATTGTGTGAGTCCAAGGGAGGACGTGAATGAAAGAAGTTTGGAGGCAGCAGGGGCGGAAGGATCATCAATGGGAATGTTGAAGTCCCCGAGAATTAGGCATGGAAGGTTAGAAGACAGGAAGTGAGAAAGCCAGGTAACAAAGTGGTCAAAGAACTGGGAGGTTGGTCCCGGTGGGCGGTAGATGACTGCCACCCTGAGAGCTAGGGGAGAGAACAGGCGGATGCAGTGTGTCTCGAAGGAGGAGAAGGAGAGGGATGGGGGTGGAGGGAGATGCTGGTAGGTGCAGGTGGGAGAGAGCAGGATTCCGACCCCGCCACCATTTCTGTCACCCGGTCTGGGGGTATGGCTCAAGTGTAGACCGCCATGTGAGAGAGCAGCAACAGAGGCCGTGTCAGAGGGAGTTAGCCAGGTTTCAGTTAAAGCTAGGAGGTTTAAGGAGTTTGAAAGGAAGAGGTCATGGATTGCTGTGAGTTTGTTGCACACAGAGCGAGCGTTCCAGAGGGCGCAGGAGAAAGAGGACAGGCGCTGAGGGATTATGGGAATGAGGTTGCTGGGCTTGCAGGGAGGTGATTTATGTGCGATGGAGATAGGATGAGAGGGAAGTATTGGATGTGTTGTGGGGCCAGGGTTAGGGGATATGTCACCTGCATAGAGTAACAGCAGGAGGGTGAGAAAGAGAAGGTGGGAATGGGATTTGTGGAGTGATTGGCAGCACGAGAGTTAGAGGGAGACCATGTTCTGAGGAAACAAAGGAGCTCATGTGAGGCCATCATGTGGGACGAGAGGAGGGAGGGAGAGATGCAGATAGTGTAGGGGTCGGTGGTAGAGGGGCAGGAGTTCCATTTATGGAGAAAGGTAGAAGTAAAGAGCAGAAGCGTGAGAGAAAGCATGATATAGACGTGCGTTTACCAGAGTAAAAAGTGGCCCTTGCAGTTCCTTCCTCCAGTCCTGCAACTCCAGGAAATCAACTCTAAACGTCCACTTAGGATGCCACTTGGGATGTCACAAGGGCCAAGGCTCAATGGAGCCACTCTTAGTTGTTATATAGGGCAGACTGATTGCATTCAGGCAGTTAAAAGGTAAACACCTGATGCTGGATGGGCTGTGTCAATAGGGCAGGAGATTCACATGCTAATTAGCAAAGCAAATGGTGGAGAAAGGAGACAAAAATAAAAAAAAAAAGAGACCAAGGTAACGTTACAATGTGGGTGCCTGCAAATACTGGGTGATGGGGGTCCTACCAGCAAAAGTATGCAGGGGATCAGTTGATGTGGGTGTCTGTGGATACTGGGTGATAGAGTCTTACCAGCAAAAGTATGCAGGGGATCAGTTGATGTGGGTGTCTGTGGATACTGGGTGATAGAGTCTTACCTGTGGAGAGAGGAGACACAGGAATTAGGGATCGTGATGGTGGATGGCATCCAGGGATCCAGGGAGCCTCCACTGACTGACCACCAGGCTAAGGTAAGGCGACACATTTCTAAAAAAAATAAAATCCGAGGACATTTTTAAATGTCCCTGGGAACATAAAATAAAACTTTTTTTTCTTTTCTTTCTATTACTCACCTAATTCCTGGATCCACCAACAAGCGTAGCCTGCCGTCTCCCACGCTGTTAGACGCTGCATACACCGGCGCACTGTGTGAAGCCTCTGAGAAGATACGCTATTAGTGTAGCGGGAACGATGCAAAATGTGCAGCCGGCTTCCTCGCTACACTAATAGCGTATCTTCTCAGAAGTATACTTGTTATTTACCCTGCTTGTTCTGAGGACCCGATCTTTTGCCGGCTTTGCCTGCCATTTGACTATTCTCTCTGTGTACTCTCTGCCTGTTTTGTTTGCCTCCTGTTGCCACTGGTGTGCGCCGATTATCACCATATACAGTAGCACAGTACAAGTGCCTAAACGTTGCTGACCTGGTTTTGTTATAACTACTACTCTCGCTCTGCACCCCTGTCTGGTATATTCCGCTGCTTGCTTGCTACTGCTGGTGCGCTTCCATCCTGCCATATACTATAGCGCAGTACAAACATATATTGATCTCAGTCTGTGGTGTATATTGTTGGTGCTGTCTCCCTGGCCTGTGTAGCTGCTAGAGGTCAGGTTTAGTGGTCCCGAATCCCGACCATCCTAAGGATCGGAGGGTTAGAGGTCTGTTACCAGGGATCCTACCAGGTCTGTCCTGGGGAATCGTTACAAATATGCGGTGAACGCCGCAGCAAATGTTAATGCTCATGCAATTTTAATGCACCTGTTGTTACTTTCATCCAAAGCCTGCATAAGTTTCACCATAATTTAGCCAAAAAAATCACTAAACTTGTTCTGTGTATCCTAAAACGTCTCCTCTTTTCATACAGGCTGCCGCCCCAAGCAGTTGTTTATGAATAGATTAAAGGAAAAGCATTTACCGTCATTTGAAATGTCATTTTTTTTCTTTTTAAATGTTTCTTTACATCCTACATATCCGCCACTTCACGGGCAGGTTATGGGGACCTCCTAGGCACTATATTTGAAGGAATTTTTCGTTTTTATTCTTAACCTTTATGTCATGGAAAAATCACTGTTCCTTTCAAAACTTTTTTTAAAAAAAAATTTTGTCCTTGTTTCCTGTCCCCCAGGGCACTACCCGGACCCCCATACACCTTTTATGGCAAATATCTTGCATATATGTCCTCTTGGAGGGCACTCTAAAAATCGAACGTTCGAGTCCCATTGACTTGCATTGAGTTCGAATCGTGTTCGCGTTCGAATTCGAACCTCTTTCAAATGTTCGAGTTCGAATGCGAACCGAACACGGGGGTGTTCGGCCCATCCCTAAATAGGACCCAATAACGACTAATCTCTATTATATCTATTATTTTGGCTCCTACACTAATGGATCCCAGAGTCTACCAAGATGAGTCCACCAAAGTGACATTTACCTCTTCCACCCTCACAATGGGCTCCGATCGGATCCTGGATACCTTGTCTCTTTAGCAATGATAGCCCTGGCGTCGTGTAATGACTCGGTCATCGCATTCTCCAAGTTTAATCCTTAAACACTCGATTATTACGATGGAATTATCATCACCTTAAGGTGCTAAAGCTTCCGAGTGAACGACACAATTATATTACGTGAAGGAGCCAACGGCAACAAACCACAATGGTTTCTGGAACTGATCACTGCCGAGTATTTTATCCTTGAAAGAAAGTGACTATACACATTATAAAGGTGTTTATTTCCTATCAGGCTCATGGCGAGAATCAAACAAGGATGGTTTACTCTGTTCAGTAAGTTCTTAGAACTGCCAATATTGCTCTGAGCTGGACTGATCTGCTTGTTTTCACTTCGACGACTATAAATTCAATCGCACTTCGCAAAAGCAAACAGAATCGACTGTGTCTGCCAGCGCCACCTCTGCCCCCCTTCAATTTTACGATTTATAAGGCGGATTATCCACTCGGGTCTTATTTTTGCCTCAACGTTTGAAAAAAACATAGGGATGATTCCAAAAAGTACCTAAAAATTATCTAAAATTACCCAAAATTTGCTGTTTTTGGCTCAATCCAGGGGCAGATTCAGAAAGTAACCCGGGGATATGAGCGATACATTTAACCCTTATTCACCTTTAAAAAAATAATAGAGAGATATGTCCCATTTCGTAAAAAACCTATGGGTGGATGTTGGAGATAAGGCAGAGAGCACTTTTCTAATCAATGCGAACAAATTAATTCAGAATGTGGTAATGGATAAAGCAGTAGTGAAAAGGCAATGGGGTGTGGGAGGGAATGATTGAAAAGAATGCAGGGGATCTATTGTGCTGTCTAGGCTACCCAAGATAAGAGATGGCAACTGAATGAGATCTGATAGTGGATTAATATACCCCCTGGGGATGTCCTTTGCATATATGGCACACAATGCAATCCTTGTGAGTCCCTTTTTTTTGAGATCTGAGGTATTCACTCCATTCTATGCCCAATGCCACACAGCGTGGAGCAAGAGCTGTAAATATATGAGGGGGCCGTTAACAACACAAACAGGGATATTCAAAGAATTTCGGTGCTGTGTTGTTCACCGCACTTCGGGGAGTCAATTTCCCCGACCCTGCAGTGAATTCAGCATTCACCGCAGGGTTCCCGAAGTGCAGGGAAAATCCGACGAACTCATCTGAAAAAACGCCGAATCAAACGGAAAAACTGCCGAAAAACATCAGATCGATCTGATAAGCCATGAAAAAAACGCATCCGATGTTCCGCTGCAAAAACACTGAACGCATCTGAAAAAAGCCGACGATCCGCCAAACAGAGCGCCGACCAGCCGCCAGAAAAAGCCGACGAATGGTGTAAAAAGAAAAACACACCAACCTTAAAAAGCTGTTTGCAAAAAAACTACTGCATGAAAATGCCTGGAATTAATATATATGGTCCTATGAATAATAATTTTAAAAAAGGTCTGTTACGCTATTTAAAAAATCAATGAAATTTTTGCCGAAAAAATCCCCAAAAAACTGCCTAAAAAATTATTAGCAAAATAAATAAAGAAACTTTTGCTGCAAATTAAAAGAATAAACCACTTATTAAATATTAAATAAAAACAGGAATATTTTTAACATTGAAACCTATGGGATTTGCCTGATTAAACCTGCCGAATGAAAGCACCGAACATCAGGGCATTTCACTGACATTTCGATGCTGTTTGGTGTCTCCTAATCTCTCTAATAGATTAGCTATTACTTCTCTACGGGGAGTTCACTGCTGTCGAAGATCACCGTATTTCACTTGCAATTCACCAGTATTTGGCAAACTGCCAGCTTTATGAGTTGCCAAATGGCCCTGAAATTGCCCTGTACGGGGAAATTCACAGTTCGTTGCAATTTCGGGGGCCAGTTTGGCTCTCTTTGAATGACCCTGAAAATATCACAAAAATGATGAACGCAATGTCACATATAGAATAAAATATAGAATAAAATATATTTCTTAGCTAAACATACAAGAGAGAAACACAAAGCACACGTAAGATATCTGCAACATCAAATAAACGCAATAAGGACATTTCATTTTTTGGTGGTGGTGGCCCTTTAACCCTAGAGAAATACAGTTTGGCATGCATGCTGGGTCCCCTACTCATCTCGATCTATACCGCCTCTCTGGGCAACCTCATCTCTTCCTATGGATTCAATTATCATCTCTGTGCTGACGAGTGACGACACCCAAATCTACCTTTCCTCTCCCGATCTCTCTCCTCCGGTGTTGGACCATGTTACAGCCTGTCTGCTGTCTCCGACTGGATGACTTCCCGTTTCCTAAAGCTCATCCTCTCGAAAACTGAACTTCTCATCTTCCCTCCCTCTAAGACCTCCATTCCTGCGCCCATTTCCCTTCAGGTGAATGGTGCCACCATTAGTTCTACCTCTCAGGCTCGTTGCCTCGGGCTCCTCTTGGACCCCAATCTATCCTTTACTCCTCACATTCAGTCTCTAACCAAATCTTGCTACTTCCACCTTAAAAACATTGCACGCGTCCGTCCCTTTCTTAATCAGACTCTGCTAAAATGCTCGTCCAAACTCTTATTATCTCCCGCCTTGACTACTGTAACCTCCTTCTCTCTGGCCTTAAGAGATCCCAGATTCTGCCTCTGCAGTCTGTAATGAACGCCTGTGCAAGACTCATCCACCTCACCTCCCGATCCTCTCACACCTCACCCCTTTGTCAATCTCTACACTGGCTCCCTGTTTCCTTTAGAATCCATTTCAAAATACTGATGCTCAGACACAAAGCTCTCCATAACTGCGCCGCTGCCTACATCTCCTCCCTTATTAGCAGGTATATCCTGCCCGACTACTACGCTCGGCCAATGATCTGACGCTATCAGTTCCTCGTACCTGCACCCCCAACTCCCGCCTTCAAGACTTCTCCCGAGCTGCCCCCTTTCTTTGGAATTCCCTCCCCCACAACATCAGACTCTCCCTGTCTCTCCAGTCCTTCAAGGAGTCTCTGAAAACACATTACTTTAGAGAAGCCTATCGGCTCACTCCATAATCCCCCACTGCACATTTCCTGCTGCTCTTTCCATTCAGCCCTCATGCAACCCGCCACTTCACTTACTCTATTCGCCCTCACCTAATGGGTCATCCCTCTCTTTTAGATTGTAAGCTCTCGAGCAGGGTCCTCCCTTCTTCTGTTCCGTGTGTGTAACGTGTATGTATATTTGTTATTCTGTTTCTCCCATTGTACAGCGCTAAGGAATTGTTGGCACGTATAAATACTTGTAGCTGTAAGTGCAACAATGTCTGTTTGTAGACAGTACAGGCATCCTGTTCCTGCCTCTCTTCCCACTAGCCCACCGGCACAAAGAGGACATGAAGGGCGTGAAGATCTCAACTGAGGCGTCCATTAGTAAGTGCGCTGCTGCTACATTGTTTCGAGCATCTCCTGAATTATTTGTTCTGTGTAGTTTTAGACTTGTCTCTAAAAGCCGTTACGTGACAGTCATACCGAGAACATAACTAACCGTGCATAAGTGCAAATGGGATGCAAATCCAATGCAAATGACTTCTTCACGCGGTTTAAATATTCTCTGTCTTCCAATCATACGCATCAGACCCATGTTGTGACGTAAATTTACCCTGTGCAAAAGGCAGTAGTTTAGCATCTTATTTGCTATGGTTAAGTAGGCACGCATTAAAAAACTGTAAAAAACTATATATATATATATATAAAAATCACGAGATTTTGGCATCTGGACTAACACGGCCTACCTAATCTATATATATATATACCGTATTTTTCGCTCCATAAGACGCACCTGACGATAAGACGCACCTAGTTTTTAGAGGAGGAAAACAGGAAAATAAATATTCTGAAATCAAATAGTGTAATAATGGATATACTCCCCCAGCTCATGGATACTGCCCCCAGCTCATGGATACTGCCCCCCAGCTCATGGATACTGACCCCCAGCTCATGGATACTGCCCCCCAGCTCATGGATACTGTCCCCCAGCTCATGGATATTGTCCCCCAGCTCATGGATACTGCCCCCCAGCTCATGGATACTGCCCCCCAGCTCATGGATACTGTCCCCCAGCTCATGGATACTGTCCCCCAGCTCATGGATACTGACCCCCAGCTCATGGATACTGTCCCCCAGCTCATAGATACTGCCCCCAGCTCATGGATACTGCCCCCAGCTCATGGATACTGTCCCCCAGCTCATGGATACTGTCCCCCAGCTCATAGATACTGCCCCCAGCTCATGGATACTGTCCCCCAGCTCATAGATACTGCCCCCAGCTCATGGATACTGTCCCCAGCTCATGGATACTGTCCCCAGCTCATGGATATGCCCCAGCACATGGATACTGTCCCCCAGCTCATGGATACTGTCCCCCAGCACATGGATACTGTCCCCCAGCTCATGGATACTGACCCCCAGCTCATGGATACTGTCCCCAGCTCATAGATACTGCCCCCAGCTCATGGATACTGCCCCCAGCTCATGGATACTGTCCCCCAGCTCATAGATACTGCCCCCAGCTCATAGATACTGCCCCCAGCTCATGGATACTGTCCCCCAGCTCATGGATACTGACCCCCAGCTCATGGATACTGTCCCCAGCTCATAGATACTGCCCCCAGCTCATAGATACTGCCCCCAGCTCATGGATACTGTCCCCCAGCTCATGGATACTGTCCCCAGCTCATAGATACTGCCCCAGCTCATGGATACTGTCCCCCAGCTCATAGATACTGCCCCCAGCTCATGGATACTGTCCCCCAGCTCATGGATACTGTCCCCAGCTCATGGATATGCCCCAGCACATGGATACTGTCCCCCAGCTCATGGATACTGTCCCCTAGCACATGGATACTGTCCCCCAGCTCATGGATACTGTCCCCAGCTCATAGATACTGCCCCCAGCTCATGGATACTGTCCCCAGCTCATGGATACTGTCCCCCAGCTCATGGATATGCCCCAGCACATGGATACTGTCCCCCAGCTCATGGATACTGTCCCCCAGCACATGGATACTGTCCCCCAGCTCATGGATATGCCCCAGCACATGGATACTGTCCCCCAGCTCATGGATATGCCCCAGCACATGGATACTGTCCCCCAGCTCATGGATATGCCCCAGCACATGGATACTGTCCCCCAGCTCATGGATATTGTCCCCCAGCTCATGGATATTGTCCCCCAGCTCATGGATATTGCCCCAGCACATGGATTTGCCCCAGCTCGCTCATGGATGTGCCCCAGCTCGCTCATGGATGTCACGTGGCTCCCCCAGGCGAGTGCCCAAGCTTCCTGCCGCCGGACACACGCTCAGAGGGAGCCTAACGCGGCGGCGACAGGTGAGCTGACTCATATCCCTCCAGTGGGTACGCATTCGCTCCATAAGACGCACCCACTTTCCCCCCACTTTTTGGGGGGAGAAAAGTGCGTCTTATGGAGCGAAAAATACGGTATATATATAAATAAATATGTATGGAATTAGAGAGTATATTATAATATTGGAATATGTATTGGGCAAAGTTATATTCTGCACACTCACACATGTGTTTAACATGTCTGGCTAAACAAATAGACTAAAAAAAGCCCCAAAACACGCCGAAAAAATGCAGACGATACGACCCGAAGTATCGGATCACTTCGAACCGCCCCAAAAAACACGCCGAACGCGTGTGGAAAAAGCTGACAAGCCGACGAACACAGCGCCGACCAGCCACTGGAAAAAGCCGACAAGCCGATGAACGGGGTAAAAATAATAATAATAAAAAAAAATAATTAAACTGTCAAAATTGAAACGCTGTTTGCAAAAATGCTACTGGATGAAAGTGTCTGGAATTAACATATAAGGTTCTATGAATAATAATAAAAAGCAGTGTTACAGAAATAATTAAAAAACGCTATTTAAGAAAATATGAGAACAAAAAATTTTGCTAAAAAATCCAGAAAAATGCCAAAATTAATAAATAAAGAGACTTTTTGCTGCAAATTAAAAGAATTAAATGGTTTAATATATTTTGTATAAAAACGGGAATATTTTTAACATTGAAACCCATGCGATTTACCTGATGCCGAATGAAGCCACCGAACATCAGGGCATTTCTCTGACATTTCTCTGCTGTTCGGTGTCTCTGAATAGATTAACCATTGCTCCTCTATGGGGATTTCACTGTCACCTAACAGGCACCGTATTTGCTGGTAATTCGCCAAAATTTGGCAAACTGCCTGTTTTTTGAATAGCAGAATGGACCCTAAATTGCACCGTACGGGGAAATTCAATGTTCAGTGCGATTTTTGGGCAAGATCCTGGCGAATTTCCTGCACGTTCGGTGCCTGTTCGAGGGCAGTGAAATCCCCATAGAGAAGCAATGCTTCCTCTATTCAGAGAACACAAAACCAGCAGTGAAACGTTGCCCGAATTGCCCTGCCAGTCGGTGGTTTAATTCGGCAGGTTTATTCAGGCGAATCCCATAGGCTTCAATGTTAAAAATATTCCCGTTTTAATTCAATATCTAATAAACCATTCATTATAATATTCTGCAGTAAAGAGTCTATTTATGTATAGATTTTTTAGGATCTTTTAAGCATTTTTCGGGATTTTTTTTCAAAAAACCTTTTCCGATTTTTTAAAGTTTTTTTTTATAATCGTTTCTTCTTTTTTCTGTAACAGCCCTTTTTAATATCATTCCCTGGACCTCATATGTAAATTTCAGACATTTTCCGCTCAGTAGTTTCTTTGCAAACAGCATTTCGCTTTTCAAACATTCAAGTGTACTGTTTTGTTTTTCACTCCATTCGTCTGCGGTGTCGGGTTTTTCCGGCGGCTGCTCTGCGCTGTGATCGGCGGCTGCTCAGGTTTCTCCATCGTGTTCGGTGGGGTTAATCCAGATGTTTTTGCCTGTTTCGGTATTCATTCGCCTGGGTTTTGCGGTGAGAGTTCGGCAGGTTTTCGGCGGCTTTTCCCTCCACTACGACGGCCCTGTGGTGCTTGCAGGGTCGCCAAAATGGGATCGCCGAATCAAGCCGAATTAAAGAGAACGAAAAGTCACCAAACGTGAGGTGACTTTTCGATTCTCTTTGAATAACCCTGTATATATATATATATATACAGTATATACAAATAAATGCCAATACCAAATCCTCTGAAACGTCATATTTCTTAAGATTTTGGAACAAAATTATATTTTTCATTTATGAAGTCCCAAAGTGCTCTCTAACGGATATTTATTTATTTTCATATATATATAAAATATACCTGCCAAATTTTGGCGAATTGCCTGCACGTACGATGCCTGTTCGAAGACATTGAAATGCCCCATAATGAAGCAATGGTTAATCTATTCAGAGACACCGAACAGCAGTGAAAAGTTGACGAAATGCCCTGCTGTTCAGTGATTTCATTCGGCAGGTTTATTCAGGCGAATCCCATAGATTTCAATGTTAAAAATATTCCCGGCTTTATCCAATATCTAATAAAACTTTATTCTTTTTTATTCTGCAGTAAAAAGTCTATTTATAGATTTTTTTAGGATCTTTTAGGCATTTTTCGGCACTTTTTTGGCAAAAATAATTCTGTTTTTTTTTTTAGAAATAAATGTTTTTTCTTTTTTTCTGTGACAGACCTTTTTATTATCATTCATATGATCTTATATGTTAATTCCAGGCATTTTCGTTCAGTAGTTTTTTTGCAAACAGCGTTTCAATTTTGACATTTTCAATCGTATTGTTTCAGGGGGGTTTTAACCCGTTTGTCAGCTTGTTGACTTTTTCTGGCAGCTGGTCTGCGCTGTGATCTGTGGCTCGTCAGCTTTTTCCAATGTGTTCGGGTGTTTTTACGGCGATTTCGGTGAGTTTGTGGCAGGTTTTCCCTGCACTCCGGGGACCCTGTGGTGAACGCCAAATTCACCGCAGGGGGGAACTTTGATTCTCCGAAATGCAGGGAAGTGCAGGGAACGAGAGAGCAACGAAATGTTGGCAACAATACCAGCTGCAATACCTTTCTATATACACACTGTTTTTTAAAACGGGTCTATACCTATGGGTTTTTCCTGGATTTATGCACATTGGGATGTCATGGGAATGACAATAGCTCAGTGTTTGCCAGAGGAATGGAATTCTCATGCATAAAGAAGCGCTGCAGCTGCTGCGGCTCCGAGTAATCTATGAGACCAGAATATACAGAAATGTTGGGGAGCTTCCACACTTATTTTTTCAGAACTTGATGCACGCATCGAAGACTCTAAAAGTACTTATTCAAATCAAGGGTCATATCATTTTTTTGTCCAAATTCATCAGTGTCAAACAAACCCTTAAGGGGTTATTAACCAAACCAGTGTGGCAAACGCCGTCAAAAATCACTTGTATGGCAGCGCCCAATACACCGGCATCTGACATAACTAAATTCCGAAGAGTGACAGGAGATGTTTCGCAGTGCAGCTTCTACTGTTATTATTATTATTCTTTATTTATAAAGCGCCAGCATATTCCGCAGCGCTGTTGTTCTTAGTTGTGTGAAATGCCGGAGCTTTTGGCTCTGCAACACCGGCAAACACTGTTGGTTTGCCAGTAACCACTTAAATGTGAACCAGGACAACTTCCCTCCCCATTTTAAAGAACTGAAGCTGGGATGACAAACTCCAGCAGTCACACAGATGTCACTGGACTACAACTCCCATGAATCTCTAGCTATCTATTGCATTCTGGGAGTTGTAGGCCAACAACAACAGATGGGCGGCCGTAGTTTGACATCCCTGAACCAAAGAGTACAGAATTGTAAGGAGATTGCATATTGTAGGTAGAAATAGCTGCATTGTAAGACAGAAAAAATGATCCCACACTATTACTTCCCTAGTTCAGCTCTTTTGACCTAAATTTTACAATACACACAATTATCCACAAATACGCACTTTATGGAGGAACCCTTCGGGTCTCCTCTGCGGACTACAAGCACAATTCTTCTTATTTATTTATTTTCTTTACCAACAAATCAGCCACTTTTTTTTCCCATGTCTCAGGGGCTCGGAAAGCGCATTATCAGAACATCGGACTTGAAGCATTGTGTTTGCAGCATGACTGGCATTGCAACAATGTATCGAATAACCTTGCCTTTGAAGAAAAGTAGTTGAAACTTAGTTTTTTTATTTTTTATATATTATTTTTTTTCGTTTTCTTTTTCAATAGCAACAAGTGAGCTCCTGGAATCTCGGCAGTATATCAACACGCTTGATAAGGGCAGTGTTGTACTTACACTTCTTTAATTAAGTGAATAATTAAAAAGAAGTTGCCCGTCAATTAGCTAATTAAATAATTAATTAATTTTGTTTCATATCTATCTTTTTTTCCACCCCCCCCCCTTAATCATCATGGTCTTTGTTGTAAACCTTTTTGGTTGCTAAGCAACTCCTTCCCAGCTTAAACAGTTAGCAGCTGTCTGAGTGTCGCCGTACCATACAAAGGATGCCAAACCCGCACCAGCGGCGAGCAGAGCATGGCATGCTAGTAGACTTCACGGCGATGCCCAGGGCATACTAAGCTGTCTCTTACCGTACACACACATTGCTTTTTCTTCCATGTCAGTGAAAAACCTTGTATGGGTCTACACTTTCTGGTTTAGTATATTTTAACAAGATTGTACATTGTGGGAGTTCATGGGATCATTGTTGTCCATGTTGTCTACATCACTGCAGAGCTTGGTCTTCTACATCACTCCCTGTGATGTTACTGTTATTTACCAAGAAGGGTTTGGACAACATTGGCCAATAATATATTGTATAGTCACATCTCTTAGAATTCCTGGTGGAACTTTGAGATCCTTGGACATTCTGGACAACACACACATATTATAGTCTCATTCTCAGAGCTCAAGAATACCTGTTTATCCATGTGTATACGTCACCATTCACTTCATCCTGACTTAGGGCATTTTTCCAGTCGGGCCATTACAAAAAACGGTGAGCGATTAAGCACCGCAGCCTAATTTTTTAATGTTAATGGCTTCACTGGCAGATGCAGTGATTTTCCCCCTGTGCTCTTAGGCAAACGTTCTTCGGCCAAGCTGTAATGCCATTGTGGAAGATACAGGGGACATTTTGACCACTGTATCTCCGGTTGCATGTAACTTACCTGGTTAAATTGGGTAATAGAGGTGTTGTTGGAAAGGTCGGAGTCTGGCCTTTCCAATGATACCAAATGTGTCCATTTACAAGGTACAAGAAAAATGAAGAAATAATAAAAAAAATTATAACTGTGAGGGGTTCCAATTTTGGTTAAAATTTTATATTTTCTTAAAATTGCAGTAACAGGTTTTCCATATCTGAATTTATTTTCTTAATAGATACTCTACCACATATAAAACCACAAAGGTTTGGAAGAAAAAAAGGTTTGGAAGAACTAAATTTACAAGGTGAAAATGATTGAAATCTGAATTCCAATTGACCTATTTTTGACATATTTTGACATTAGCTTCAGATGTGACATGATATATACACACTGTAATGGCATATTTTGAATATTAATTAGTGAACAACATAGGTTTCAGCAAAATCTATCTGCAAAAAAAGGCAGTTCTTTAGTTCCTTTGGGTGTTCGAAGTTGGGTCACTTATATCTCAAGCACAGTCATAAGGTGATATTATCATCACCAAGCTCTGGAAGTAAATCTTTGCTTGAATTACAATCCTTTAAAAAAATAAAATAAAATGTCTGTGTAATAATTATTTCTTATACGAAAGAGAATGACTAATTACTAGCCGTTCTTGTGTTCCTCAGGTGAAAATATTAACGATTATCAGCCTAACGATGCTTTAGGCATGTTTTACCTTTCTTGGGCTGTCCATCCCCTGTGTGTGTTGTCCCATTGAAAACGCCAAATAAAGGCAGTTTTGGCTGCACCATACAATGAGCTCCAGCTATTGACTGGGTTGGAAAGGGCCAGAATCAGTACTTCTCTGGGATACTGATGGCGAGAGGGAGATAATATGCTTCGAGATACCCACCCTGTGTACAGATCTCCACTGCAATTATGTCTCGCGATTGCACCTTTCAGTCTTTTCATGCTAACAAAAAAGTTGAATTTAATGCCAAAATTTTGCTAAATTTGCAGCAAGAAAATTATGTTAATAAATTGTGCCTTTTGTAGGTTTGACGGACACATCAAGTTATATGATAAAGCTGGAGTACATCCAGTATCCTTGCATCCCTTATATCACTTTAACCTCCCTGGCTGTCTATTTATTTTAAAATTTATCATCTAAAAGAGCTCTATTTTTATTTATTCCCCCCCCAAGCGGTATCCCGAGTGTGGCTCGGGGTTAAATTCCTATGTTGGAAGCGGTAACCCCAGGCAAAACTAGGGATGCCGCTGGAAACATCACTTCACCCTGCGCTCCCTCGATGTCCCCCGCAGTCTCCTCCGGCGATCGCGACCCTAATACTTCCTGGTTCCCTCCTCACAAGAAGGAAACCAGGAAGTATGAGGTCGCGATCGCCGGAGGAGACTGCGGGGATCAGCGAGGGAGCGCAGGGAGAGGTAATGTATGCAGCCTGAGTGTGTCTCGGGGTTACAGCTCTCAGCGGTGAAATTTAACCCTGAGACACACTCGGGAACACCATCGGGGGGGTTAGTAATATCACGTTTATATAGGACCTTAAACCTTAAGGGGTTAATACGCAGTTTTGCCATTGCAAGGCATTACTTACCCTTTAAATCTGCTAGGGAAATAAAAAAAGCACAAAATAAGTGAATCTTAATTTGGAGGATAAAATGTATCTCTCGCAGGAGGAAATGAATCTCTCCGAGCCAGTTTAGCGGCGAATTTGCCATGATATACAGACCTTATAATTGCACGGGACTTGTAAAAAAATATATAAATTGCATGTAAATACGCTTTAGCCAGGAAAACAAATGAAGTCTATTGGTTTATGAGGATGTATCATTGTTTGGCAGTTCCTCGGGAGGATTCCATACAGTAACGTGCAGCTGTTTTGCACCATATGTGCTTTCATGGGCTCAGTATACATTTTCGACTTCGGAATTAAGAGATAAAGCAAGAATGATTGAAGAACGGCTTAAGAAAAAAAAAATAAAAATAAAAAAAAACAGGAGATGAAAGTTCGTCCAAAAGGTGAAAGGACATAAGTATCCAGTCAGGGATACGCTGTTCGCCGGACTGACACGGAATTGCTGTAATACGCGACTGATGAAAGAAGCGAAACATCTGATATTCTAGTTATGAAGTCCATTAACCGTCTATCCATGAACATTATTCTATGAAACCGGAGAAATCGTCCTCAATCCCAAGAGCTTTCCATTATAAAAATACGTTAATAAAAAAAATTTGGTCTCAAATGTGTTTTCTTTACACCGTCTGTCAAAGTGGTGAATGATTTTTTTTCTGTATATTTGTTATTTGATTCTAGCCTCTTATCCCTGTATGCGCTGTAGGTATATAATGCCAAAATAATAGAAAATAAGACATGTATTGAAGCTCTATCAAATCCGTATATAAATATATACACACTGCCTGGCCAAAAAAAATCAAACACTCTAATATTTGTTTGGACGGTCTATTGCTGTGATTGTGGCACGCACTCGCCGTGGCATCGTTTCGATTCGCTCATGCAATGTCACAGCGTTTATTTGCGTCCAGAGTGGCATTAATTTGTGGCCAAGATCTTGTATTGATGGTGGGAGAGTCGCGGCGCTGCGTAAAGTCTTCTCCAGCACATTATCCCAAAGATTCTCAATGGGGTTAAGGTCTGGACTGTGCGGTGGCCAATCCATGTGAGACAATGATGTCTCGTGCTCCCTGAACCACTCTTGCACAATTTGAGCCCGATGAATCCTGGCATTGCCATCTTGGAATATGCCCGCTGTGCCATCAGGGAAGAAGAAACCCATTGATGGAAAAACCCGCTCATTCAGTATATTAAGGGAGTCATATGATCTCATTTTTTGGGCACATAACATTGCTGAACCTAGACCTGGCCGACTGAAGCAACGCCAGATGATGAGAGTCCTGTACTGTAGGTCGTGACCTTTTTTTGACCAGGCAGTGTATATTAAAAAGTGCACCCACAATGGTCTTTGACTACACCATATGGGTCACATTAAATTCTAGACGTTAACGCTGACTTGCGTGAGCATTAACGTTAGCTGCGGTGTTTACCGCATATTACAATCCAAATGCAAACGGGTTAAGTAACCCATTTGGTACCTTGCGCTTTTCAGCGTGAGGTTACTGAACTTTGTGCTCTCTATACTTAACATGGGGAGTGCAAAGTGTTAATCAGCGCTGGATTACAAAGTCCTAACGCTGATTAAACGTCCGGCTCTGGTTAGCGGAAAGTTAACCAGAGCCAGGACTTGGCTTCTGCAGAATCCGTTAACACCAGCCTAAAAAAACAAAAACAAGTCAGATACTCACCCTCTGTCCCGCGGCTCCGACCGCCTCCTCTGTCCGGCGGGAGCAGGGAAAGACTGGGGGAAAAAGTCTCCCCAGTCTCTCCCTGCGTATCACTACGCCGACCAGCCGACCAGAGGCGAGATCCGGCTGGTCATGTGACCGGCAGGGGGAATCTCAATGGAGTCCTATGGACTCCATCATGTGGATGCTCACGGCTGCGCTAAGTGCTGCCACAATCATCCAGTCCCGTAGCGTGCGGTAACAATGCAGGCAGCGTTGTTTGCACCTGCATTGTAATCTAGCGTTAAAACGCAGGCACAAGGCGGAAAACTGCGGGCACAGTTTTTCCTTCCTTGCATCTGCGTTTTAATGCTAGGATCGTAATGTAGCCCTATGTGTTTTGTGTTTGTCTAGAGCAGTGTTTCTCAAACCTGCCCTCATCAGAACCCACTAACAGGCCAGGTTTTCCAGATATCTGAAGCACAGCACAGGCGATATGATTTGCTGCTCAGTGATTGCAGGATTCAGTCTGCGTTTAGGTGATCTGCAAAATCTGGCCTGGTGGAGGGTCCTGAGGACAGGTTTGAGAACCACTGGTCGAGAGCAGGGCTTCTCATCCTCAGCCCTCCAGGTCTTTTGAAGCTCCATTTCCCGCAAGGTTCTGTCGACCTAGTGAGTTGTCGAGTATCGTGGGAGATGCAGCTCCAAAAACTTCTGGAGGATCAAAGCTGAGCACCCCTGGTCTAAAGCGGCTTCGTTATTAGCCCTGAATAGGATTTTTCTATTAATTTAAATATAATGGCCCTTATTCAGGTGCAACCATAGTCCACAATTTTGCAGTATTTCCAACAAAAGTCTGCTTTAGCACAGAAATTGTAGACCACCCAAAATGCATTGCTGCATACAGGGAGTATAGGAGATGGGCTCTGTGGGAAAAGCAAGTCTCTGGTTTCCTTGGACATGTAGGTGTTCTGTGCAATAATTTATATATTTATTTTAATTTGCATTTTGAAGGTTCTTAATCTCACTTTTTGCCCTCTGCCTTATTTTTAATAGTTGAAGCCAGTAAATTGAGATAGAAAAATATAGAAAGATATGGATAGAGAGAAAGATAACGAGATAGATAGATAGATAGATAGATAGGTAGGTAGGTAGGTAGGTAGGTAGGTAGGTAGAGTTAGGGTCGACAAGTGGCCAATAGTTCACAGGGTGGAAACCAATGTCTGGTATGGGTAGGCAGAAACAGGTAAGACCCATGCAATAGAGGCTGGAAATCCAAGGGCAAGATGAGCCAGAGTCAGGCACAAAACCAGGAGCAGAAGCCGAAGGATCAGTCGGGAGCAATGTCAGGAACAAGCCGAGGTCGGTAATTGAGTAATGCAGAAACAGGAAGTGAGGTCAGGATGAAGCCGAGCTCGGTAATTGGGTAATGCAGAAACAGGAAGTGAGGTCAGGATGAAGCCGAGGTCATTACTGGGTATTTCAGGAACAGAGATTGATGTCAGGATCAAGCCGAGGTCATTATTGGGCATTTCAGGAACCGGAAGTGAAGTCAGGAGCAAGCCGAGGTCATTGTTGGGTAAGTCAGAAACAGGAAGTGATGTCAGGAACAAAATTAAGTCATTGCCAGGCAATTCAGAGACAGGATGAGATGTCAGGAAGAATTATTGGGCAGTTTTAGGCCTGGTACTTAAATTCTACAGACAGCTTGAAGATACAAAGACATTTTTTATAACTTGTCTTCATCATGTTAGAACGGATTGTAAAATATCAAACTGTTGCGTAAATGTCAGCCAAGTTAACCGATGGTCTGAAATTAAAAAAAATTATATTTGCATAGTGAATATGCTATTAAGACTTGAATACGATGGAATAAAGTCTATGGAATGATGACCTAATGGAAGCCTTTTCCAGATGTTACTAGCGATTTGTCCGTGTTCCAGGCCAAAGGTAACTAATTATTGGCCTACTAGTAGTATTGGAATGCAGTGTGTTTGTTTTGACAAAAATAAATTACTCTCCTATTTTAATAGAGCTTCAAAGCAAAGCTGAACTCAATCCAGAAGCCCTGGCAATCACTTAGACTGGCGGCACACGAGCAGAGGAAGGAACGTCCGTAAAAGTGGACGTTCCTTCCACTCTCTGCGCTCAGCGTACAAAGCGTGATCCTCCTATGGAGAATCGCACTTTGTATACTTTCAGCGTCCGTTTAGCTTTTTGACGGGGAAGGCTTTTTCACGTCCGGTGGAGGACCTTCCCCGTCAAAAACCCACGGACGCAGGGAAGTGCGGGCGCATATGAGCCATAACTACACTGGTGTGCCGGGGGCCTAAGCCGGCATATTAAGTAGGTGGATAAATAGATTTGCTATCTATCTATCATCCATCTATCCGTATCTATTGTAGCGCTCACTCCCGGAGGAGCCGCTGAAAATGAACCACGGGTCAGTCTCCCCGCACTAGGGAATAAATATACTCCAACACAGTTGTGAGTTTTTATATTTATATAGTTTACTAAAATATTTGAGCAGATGTTGAAACACGGTATTCACAAGTATTATTACAGTATTTTCGTATCCCGGTAAAACGCGTAGCGGAAAAGAAACGAAACACGAGGCTTCGTATTTCGGAAAATAAAATATTCGCAACCGAACATAAAAGCAATGCAATTTCCCGATAGTTCAGAAAAAGAAAACACGTAGCAAAACCCCGAACATACAATCCCTTCGTATTGCGGCAAACGACGCAACGGAAAAAGAGGAAAAATATATATTCGGAACGTATCTTTATTTTCAACCCCTATTCCGATTCCTAAAAGAATGAGTCCTGCACAAGTTAAGTCCCAGGAGGTGAAAGGTGTATATGTGTGTGTGGTACCCGGGTACTGTTCAACTGGCCAGTGAGTTTATTTAAAGAAAGTCTTCGACTAGTCAGTTGGGGCCCTGTGGACTTTAAACAGAAAACAGCAGCTTGACCTTTAATCACAAACAGCCTTGGAGGCCTCTCACCCATCCGACGCAGGCTTTAGGCTCCGCGGACCCAGGACGTCTCTCCTCCGGATTTTGACTGGGGATACTAGCAGCCGGATCCGTTGTCTCACTTTATGCCGCTTGTCCAGCTCACCGCCTGCTCTCCGTTCGATTCCGCCGGTCTGCAGCAGTGTCTGGCTCTGGCGAGTCTCCTTCTCCTCAGGCTTGGTGACCCAAACCGGAACAACAGGTCTCCCTCAGGCTTTGGCCTAGATTCTCCCGCGATCTCCTCGGTGCGTCTGCTTTTCTCGCTTCCCTGGCGCGCTCTGGAACTTTCTCCACGAGGCAGAGGATGTAAGTGTCCAGTCCCCACCCACTTCCTGTCTTCTTGCAAAGCATGCCGGGCATTGTAGTCCCAATGTCCAGTATCTGATCGCGATAGTCTCCATCTTGTGGCCAAAAATAGGTACTGCCACAGCAAGATGATTTTTAACACAGCGCTACACTCTCCCCCTCCTAGAACTCTTGGGTCTCTCCAAGGAGGTACAACAATTACATTACATTTCCAACATTTGAATGCAGTTTATATAACATGTACAGGTTCAGCAGCATACATATAGTGAGTTAATAACACTTCCTCAAGTTGACTCATATTTTGGGCTACCTCAGCTAGCATAGCAGACACTTCGGGCAACCTCCGCACCGTGGTGATGGCCTCTTCAGTGCTATGTCCTGGTGAGTCGTAGGTGAGTCGTTGGGGCGGTCGAACAGAGCGTTTTGGTTCTGGCTCAATCAGTTCCTCTTCAGGTGGAAGTACTATAGGCGTTGGCTCAATTTCTCTTTCTATCACTGGAGCGGACGTTTCTTCAGAGTATGATCCCTCCAGTGAAGGCATAGAACTGTAATCACCTGAATAAGCTTCCGGAGCTACCGGGATCCCCACAGCCTCAGGGACTTCCAACTGAAATTCAAGAGGCTCAGGGATATCAACAGCCTCAGGGACTTCCAACAAGAATTCTGGAGCTTCGGGCCTCAAGTAACTCTCCCACCGCTCAGGGACAATGACAACCTCTTCAGGCTCCGGCGAGCGCATCCAACCTAGACAATAACTCTCTTCTTCACTGTCTCTTTCGCTCTCTTCGGCAACCCGGGTCTGTTGAGATCGAGTAACAGGAGGCAAACATGGAACAGGCGGATTTGGCCGAGGCAATTCATCCCCAACCGGCATCCTTACAGCCTCTCTCAAAGGTAACAAGTGGTTTCGGTGCCAGTTCTTAAGAGGCCCAGCCTTTCCATCCGGGCGAATCTGATACACTGGTAAACCCGGCAGTTGTTTGCAGACAATGTAAACCTGGGAACTCCACCTATCCGCCAACTTGTGTCTCGCAGCCGCACCCAAGTTCTTCAATAAGACCCTATCACCGGTGTGTAGATCTTGTATTCGAACTTTCAGGTCATAGTTCCTTTTTTTTTTGCTCCCTGTTTCCCGAGGTCAAACGGGCCTGTTCAAATGCAGCCAGATTCTTTCGAAGTCTATCCACGTAGTTTCTATGGGAAGCTACTGAGGTCTGGTCTAGGGATAACCCAAATGCCAAATCAACCGGCAATCGAGCCTCCCTTCCAAACATAAGACGGTACGGTGAATATCCAGTTGCATCGCTCTCCGTACTGTTATATGCATGCACCAGAGTAGCTATGTGACGACTCCAACTCTGCTTCTCCACATTCGACAAGGTCCCCAGCATGTTTAGCAGTGTGCGATTAAACCTTTCAGGCTGAGCATCACCTTGAGGGTGATATGGTGTGGTTCGGGTCTTTTGGATTCCCAACAGCTCTAACAACTGCCCCACCAGTCTGCTTTCAAAGTCTCTACCCTGATCAGAGTGCACTCTCCTTGGCAGTCCGTAGTGAACAAAGAACTTTTCCATCAACACCTTGGCTACAGTCGGAGCGCGTTGATCTTTCGTGGAAAAAGCTTGGGCGTAACGAGTGAAATGATCAGTCACTATTAGAATGTTCCCTTGCCCACTAGCATCCGGCTCTAAGCACAAGAAGTCAATGCACACCAAATCCATGGGTCCCTGGCTCTGCAGATGGCTCATTGGAGCAGTTCGGGTCGGTAGAGTCTTTCTCTGAATACACCTCAGACAGGAATGACAATAGCTTTCTACTTCAGCCTCATACAAGGCCAATAGAACCTATCTCGCACCAGCTTAAAAGTTCTCTCTGCACCCAAATGTCCATGCTCATCATGTAGTGATCGCAGCACACTCTCCCTATGTTTAGTAGGGAGGAATAACTGTTGAATCTCTTCAGAGTTGGTTGAGGGCCCCTTCGGTAGACCACCCCATCCAACATCTTTAACCGCTCCCACTCTTTGTAGACAAACCTCTGGCTCCACTCGGGGAGTTGGTTAACAAAATCTCTCGCTGGTTTGCAGACAGGGCCTTTATGGTCAAGGCAATTAAAGGATCTCTGGCCTGATCTGCTTTCAGGTCCTGTCTCGAAAAGGTAGGTAAACTTTCATCCCTTAACTGCGTAGGGTTACAGTAGAACTCAGGAACAGCCGCAGCCATAACTCCTATGGCCTCTGCTTCAATCCCTCCTTTGACCCGGCGCTCTGTTCCTTGACACAAAGCTTGCACCCCGTCTGGAGTCAACTGAGTCCATTCTGTAGTGTAGGGTCTTCTCGATAACGCATCAGCATCTCGATTATTCACCCCAGGGCGATACTTCAGGCTGAACCGAAACCCTGACAGAGCGGCCAACCACCGATGTCCCGTTGCGTCCAGTTTTGCGGTAGTAAGGATGTAGGTAAGAGGATTGTTATCCGTCTTGATCACGAACTCAGCTCCATACAGATAGTCTTTCAACTTGTCCACCACTGCCCACTTCAAGGCTAGGAACTCCAGCTTGTGAGTAGGATAGTTCTTCTCCGAAGGCGCAAGGCTCCGGCTCACGTACGCCACAGGCCTCAGCAACCCACCATACTCCTGATATAGGACTCCTCCCAGACCTTCTCGGCTGGCATCCACATGTAGTTCATACGGCTTGTGAGGGTCCGCATAGGCCAAAACAGGAGCTCGGGTCAGGCTCTCTTTCAGCTTTACGAAAGCTCCTTCACATTGACTGGTCCATTCACCTTGTATAGACTCTCGAGCTTTCCTTGGCCCCGGAGCTGACGGGTTTTTGTCAGAGACCTTACAGCCTTCTTCTGTGGTTTCCTTCTGCAGGAGTTTGTTCAGTGGTGGGCTATTTTCGCGAATCCTCCCACAAATCTTCGATAGTATGAACAGAATCCCAAGAAAGATCTAAGCTCAGTGACGTTTCGGGGTCTAGGCCAAGAAGCTACGGCCTCCAACTTCCGAGGGTCTGTTGAAACACCTTCCGCTGAGACCACATGTCCCAGATACGTAACAGATGGTAGGCAGAATTGGCATTTCTCCAGAGACAGTTTCAGCCCCTCTTCATGGAGCCTCTTCAAGACCTTCTCCAAACGTTGCTCATGTTCTTCCAGAGTCTTCCCAAACACAATTATGTCATCCAGGTACACTAATACTTCGATTAGATTCATATCCCCGACTGTCTTCTCCATCAACCGTTGGAACGTAGCTGGAGCCCCCGTAAGGCCTTGAGGCATCCTGTTGAATTCAAAGAACCCCAGTGGACAGAGATGAACGCAGTTTTCTCCTTGTCTTCAGGATGCATTGGTATCTGATGATACCCACTTCGCAGGTCTAGTACACTAAACCACTTTGCTCCAGACAAACACTGTAGGGCATCTTCAATCCGAGGAGTGGCATACTGATCGGGGATGGTTCTCCGGTTCAATGTGCGATAGTCTATGCATAAGCGGACAGAACCATTTTTCTTCCGGACCAACACTATAGGAGATGCATACGGGCTCCTGGACTCTTGGATCACCTTGGTTCTCTGTAACTCGTTCAGCTGCTCTCGCAGATCATCTAAGTCTCCTAGCGGAACTCGCCTTGATCTTTCGCGAAACGGCTTGTCTTCTTGTAATCGAATGCGGTGTTCAGTACTCTTAGCTAGGCCCACATCGAACTCATCTTTTGAAAACAATTCCTTCCACTTTAGAACTTGAGACTGAAGACGTTTCTTCCATTCAGGTGAAATAGGAGCATCCTTGGGGTAGAATCTTTCATCTGGAATCTCTTTACCCTCTCCCCCTCCTGAATCGGTAGAGAGGGGTGTAGCAGACTCTACTTGCCCAATAGGCATTCGTGCTTTAAGGACTACTGGAAAATCCGTCACATTGCACACACTGACCGAGACTCTTCCTCGTGTTCTCTTCAGAGCTTTGGTGGAGATTATTTCAGGAATTACTTCGACTCCGGTTCCACTCCCATGATCAAAATCGGTTCCCAGCACTACATAGGGGCCTGGTTGCGATCCATTCAACTTGACTGAAGCCCGGAAACTCGCTACTTCTCCTGCTTGCAGAACCTTCTCTGTTCCACCCAGTCTCCACAGTCTTCCCACCTCGGCAGGTGCCTTTCGTTCTTCGACCATCCTCTGATAGACCAGACGTAACATTGGGTGTACTCCTTGAGTTGAACCTTCTTCCAACACGATAGGCGTCAGGAGACGCCGCACTAGGTCAGTATTCGTCCCCACTATCAGGGAGCTTCTGTTCGCACCCGAGGGTCGAGGACACACAATAGCCAATGCATCACAACCCCCAGACTGCCCGATGACTTCAGATCCGATCTCCAACTTCACTTGCAGGTACCCGTCATAAGGGAGTTTCTCAGTGCCGATACCCCATATTTCCAAATCCTTCAATTCTTGCAAAGGAATGTGCTTTAAGTGTTTCTCGTAGAAGTCTCTGTAGATCAATGTCACTTGAGCCCCTGAATCCAACAGGGCTTTGGTGTAGACTCCTTCCACTTGGATTGGCACAATAGGAGAAGGACCTATCAGTTGGTCGGGAAACTTGGTGGCGGTATCCGGACACTTAGACCCAGTTTGTTGTACCCTGGCCTTTTTCTTGGCCCGGGCAGGTTTTGGGTGTGCATTGCTTCCCCATGACGTAGACCCGGATGCTAAGGGAGTGACTCTTTCAGTCCTGGCAGGCTCTACAGTCGGCTCGGCTTTGGGCCTTTTCGCCCTCTTAACCTTGGCTTGATTTCTGGAGCGAGGTTCAACCCTCGGGCACTCAGGTTGCTCCTTCACTGGTGCCCTCTGGCGTTTCCCGCCGGTGAGGTAGATAACAGTCCCTCCAGAGCTTCCAACAGTCCCTTGACTCTATCCTTCTCAGGCTTTCGGCCTTTGCACTGTGCGCGGAAATGGCCCATTTCTCCACACCCGAAACATCTCTTCTTAGAGAGCGGAGACGTAGTTGCTTGTTGAGATTTGGTTAAAGGATTTGGACCAGACGCCACAGCAACTCCCGTCGTCTGCATACCTGTGAGGAATTTCTGCATTTCTGCCTGCATCTCTGTCACCTTCATCAACACCTGGCACAGTTCCGCATGCGCTTGCTTGCAATTCAACTTGAGCTTCCTGAACCTTCTTGACGGTCTTGGACAATTCACCCCGTTCAGGGAGGTTCGACTCTTTGGCAGCCTTCTCTGTAGATTTAAAAACAACTAGATGTTCTTGTTCGTCCTCGTCAGATCCATAGGTATCTAGAGAGTCGCTTTCAGGTTGCAGGCCGTCGTTATGTCTCACAGGTTGTGCATAAGCCCTTTCCCCCGCCTGAAAGATTTCTCTTCTAGTAAAGCCTCTTCCTCTCGTACAACTCGGATCAGTTCCAGGTACTTTAACTCTTGGTTACCTGCTCTGCTTCTCAGCTGCATCATCACTGGATCTAGAGGTTGAGAGCCCCTCAGGATCTGTTTTATTCGGATCTTATCTACTTCGACCGGTTCGGCCCCTTTCTTCAGGAGTATCTGGTGTAGAATCTTATCCAGGCGCCTCATGTACTCGGTCATCCTTTCACCTCTTCTCTGATAGGTGTGTTCGTACTGATATACCAATTCGGCCGCCTTTTCAGTTCGCCCAAAAACTTCTTCAAGAACGTTTAAATAATCCAAAGCAGTACAATCTTTTCTACTCAGTTTTAGGTTTCTCACCGCTTCTGACGCAGGTCCCTTTAAGCTCTCGGTGATCCTTTGCTTTTTCTGGGCCTCAGGGACATCCCACTCATCCAGAGCCTGCATCGCCTGTTCCACCCATTCTTCAAAGGTTTCTTCTCCCGCCGGAGTTGGTACGTTTCCTGTAAAATTTCTTAACCGTCGATAACCGAAGTTAGTGTGAGGAGGGCTTGTTTTCTGACATTTAGCCAGTAGATCTCCAATAGCCACGATAAATTCAGGCCCTATCATGGCCAACGGACTAGGCGCGGAAACACTTGCGGATTCGCCACGTGGCGTACTTGGCTTAATTAGTTGGACTTCCACCTCTTCGGCCAGTTTCACGCTCGTGCCCTGAAAACATGGCGGAACACCCTTTCTCCATTCGAGAAGAACATACATGTGATGAGAGAAGTATCTGGTTTTTTTCAATGTCCAGTATTAACCCCCGATGATCTGGTGCTAGCGTGGCCACGGCCTGGCGAATCTGATCTTCAGCCCAAGTGTCTGCTGGAATATCCATAACTATACAACATTCTGACTGGCTACTGTGCGCCCCACACCACTCGGCAACAGTGTCTGGATCCATATTTAACCCTTTAGATGCGGTTTTTCCAGAGACTGGATCCCGGAAACGAGCCCCCACGTGTAGCGCTCACTCCCGGAGGAGCCGCTGAAAATGAACCACGGGTCAGTCTCCCCGCACTGGGGAATAAATATACTCCAACACAGTTGTGAGTTTTTATATTTATATAGTTTACTAAAATATTTGAGCAGATGTTGAAACACGGTATTCACAAGTATTATTACAGTATTTTCATATCCCGGTAAAACGCGTAGCGGAAAAGAAACGAAACACGAGGCTTCGTATTTCGGAAAATAAAATATTCGCAACCGAACATAAAAGCAATGCAATTTCCCGATAGTTCAGAAAAAGAAAACACGTAGCAAAACCCCGAACATACAATCCCTTCGTATTACGGCAAACGCGCAACGGAAAAAGAGGAAAAATATATATTCGGAACGTATCTTTATTTTCAACCCCTATTCCGATTCCTAAAAGAAAATGAGTCCTGCACAAGTTAAGTCCCAGGAGGTGAAAGGTGTATATGTGTGTGTGGTACCCGGGTACTGTTCAACTGGCCAGTGAGTTTATTTAAAAAAGTCTTCGACTAGTCAGTTGGGGCCCTGTGGACTTTAAACAGAAAACAGCAGCTTGACCTTTAATCACAAACAGCCTTGGAGGCCTCTCACCCATCCGACGCAGGCTTTAGGCTCCGCTGACCCAGGACGTCTCTCCTCCGGATTTTGACTGGGGATACTAGCGGCCGGATCCGTTGTCTCACTTTATGCCGCTTGTCCAGCTCACCGCCTGCTCTCCGTTCGATTCCGCCGGTCTGCAGCAGTGTCTGGGCTCTGGCGAGTCTCCTTCTCCTCAGGCTAGGTGACCCAAACCGGAACAACAGGTCTCCCTCAGGCTTTGGGCCTAGATTCTCCCGCGATCTCCTCGGTGCGTCTGCTTTCTCCGCTTCCCTGGCGCGCTCTGGAACTTTCTCCACGAGGCAGAGGATGTAAGTGTCCAGTCCCCACCCACTTCCTGTCTTCTTGCAAAGCATGCCGGGCATTGTAGTCCCAATGTCCAGTATCTGATCGCGATAGTCTCCATCTTGTGGCCAAAAATAGGTACTGCCACAGCAAGATGATTTTTAACACAGCGCTACACTATCTATCCACATCTATCTATATCTATATATCCGTATCCATCTATCAATCATCTCTCTATCTATCCTTTCATATCTATCATCAATCTATCTCTACCTATTTGTATCTATCTATCATCCAAATCTATCTGTATCTATCTATCTATCTATCTCCATCCATATCTATCTATATCTAGCCATATCTATCCATCCATCTATATCTATCTATCATCCATATCTATCTATCCATCCATATATCTATCTATCATCCATATCTATCCATCCATCCATCTATATCCATCTATTTATCTATCATCCATGTCTATCTATCTATATCTATCCATATCTATCCATCCATCTATATCTATCTATCATCCATATCTATCTATCCATCCATATATCTATCTATCATCCATATCTATCCATCCATCCATCTATATCCATCTATTTATCTATCATCCATGTCTATCTATCTATATCTATCCATATCTATCCATCCATCTATATCTATCTATCATCCATATCTATCTATCTATCATCCATATCTATCTATATCTATCCATCTATATCTATCTATCTATCTATCTATCTATCTATCTATCTATCTATCTATCTATCATCCATCTATATCTATCTATCTATCTATCATCCATATCTGTCTATCATCCATCTATATCTATCTATCTATCTATCCATCTATATCTATCTATATCTATCTATCCATCTAAATTTATCTATCATCCATATCTATCCATCCATCCATATCTATCTATAACAATCTATCCATCTAAATCTATCTATCTTTCTATCATCCATATCTATCTACCTATCTATTTATCTACATCTATTTTTTATGTACACATTGAGTTCCTGTACCAGATTTTTTACTTTTGTCGATCTATCCTTCCGTCAGTCCATCCGTCAGTCCGTCTGTCCATCCATCTCTCTTTCTGTCTATCTGTCTAACTAAATCTTGAACTTCTCTGTAGATTTTATCTACCTGGCATCACCGTGTACTATTATAAATGACAGAATATCCACTCTGTTTCTGAGATCTTTTCTTCATTCTCATTGACGTAAACTAGACATTTACATATTTCCATGTCTCCACTCTGGATAAATGCGAAAATACATTATATTGATTTTATTTAACAAAAAATGAAAACTACGTTGTGAATTCATCTTTGATGGAAAGGCACAAATATATGTTTTTGTTCTTTGCCTTGCTGGGCTCTTTAGATCTTCTCTCTTTCTTGTTTTTATTGCACTGACAGCGTCTCTCCGAGGCACGGATAACGAAGTTTGATACTAGGAAAGCAGACATCCCCCCATGTTGATATTTCATTTAACTTACCTTGCCGAGTATTTGGACTGTCATGTTAAACAATTATTGGCTGAAGTGGATCCGGCAGGTGTTGGAGTTCTTGCTGCAAGATTTATTGACGCCTGTTTCCAGCATTGAGCTGTCCCTCCCTGTGTTCACAACAATTCACCAGAGCTAATGTGTCTCTATTCAATAGGGCGTGAGAAATCACTGAGGCAAAAAAAAAAAGAAAAATCAGACATCCTCTTAAACGGGTACCAGAAGCACTAGAAGAAATGAAAGAAGCATTTCAAACACGGAATGTATACAGAGACAGACAGGCCAATAGATCAACAACAAGAAAATACATACGTACATAAAAATATAACTAGCTACAACACTAGATAGATAGATAACATAGATAGATAGATAGATAGATAGATAAATGGAGAGATAGATGGATAGATAGATAGATAAATGGAGAGATAGATGGATAGATAACATAGATAGATAGATAGATAGATAACATAGATAGATAGATAGATAACATAGATAGATAGATAGAAAGATACAGATAGATAGATAGATAGAGCGATAAGAGATAGATAGATAGATAGATAGATAGATAGATAGATACAGATATACAGTTGTGTTCAAAATTATTCAACCCCCAATGCTGTAAAGGGTTTTAGGGAATTTAGTGTACATTTGTAATTGTATTCAGAATGAAATCCTACAAGGACTTTTTAAAGAACCATATGCAACTAAAATGACATCAATTGGTTTTGTAATACAGTAGTAAATGTTTCTTTTGTGAATTCTTCATTGACACAATTATTCAACCCCTTAACCCTTTCGCTGCTGAGGCTTTTCCCGCCCCTGTGCTGAGGTCATTTTTACCGGTTTTGCTCATCATGTTTAAACGGGTTTTGAAGGCTTATTTTAGTATATTACCCAGACATATTATATATCGTTCTTTCCGTCAGACTTGGTAGATTCATAATATGTCATTATTATATGTATACGTTATGTCATGTCTGTATATTATAACAAAAAATGCAATAAAATATGTATTTTCAATAATTTACAACGTGTAAAGTGGTTTTTTTCACATTTTAACATGCGAGCAATTGCGGTTATATTTTGTATGGGGTGCGCTTGTTAAAAAAATTAGAGATGGGGTCTCGTTACATTTTTTTTGGGGAAAATTACGCGATTTTTAACAAACGCACCGCATACAAAAATCGTTAGTGCAGCATCATTGTTCACATTATAATTGAAATGGGAACAATATTGCTGCATTAACGAACCAAAAAAAAGAAAAAAAAATGTTTATTTTTTTTTTTATAATTTGTTTTTAAATATATTTTTATTTTTAATTTTAATTAAAAAATTTTTTAAAAAACTTTTTTCACTTTCGTGTTTGGTATCATGCTCTGGCCGATCCAACCATACAAACATTAACCCCTAACTGCCACGGATCGGGAGATAGGGAGTTCATTGGAACTCCCTATCTCCACCGTTGGTGGCAGTTAGGGGTTAACTCTAGGACTGGCGTCATCGTGCTATGCACGATGACGCCAGTCCTCAGGGGGAGTTCCCGGAGGCTTGGCCGACATCCAAGATGTCGGCCAGCTCCGGGAAAGGATCGCGAACCGGCGCTTTTCAGCGCCGATTCGCGATCCAGCTCCCCAGGGGTTAATGCCAGGCACCATTTGGAAGGGCAGGCTGTGCCCTTCCAAATGGTGCCTGGGTTAACCCCCGCAACGCCGCCGATCGGGAGGGAGAGAGGTCCGAAGGACCTCCCCCCTCCCTTTCAGGCGCCTCCTCCGCACATGCGGGGGGGCGCCTGAATTAGGTGTCATCGCGCTGCCGCGATGACACCTAATTCCAGCGGCTGCGGTTCCGGATGCCGGGCTGACATCGAGGATGTCAGCCCGCACCGGGGGGGCCAGCGATTGGCCGGAACCCGGCCGAACGCTGACCCCAATGGGAGGACGCGCTCAGCGCGTCCTCCGCATACCAGCAGTAATGCGGAGGACGCGCTGAGCGCGTCCTCCGCATTGAAGTGGTTAAAGACTACCACTCTGAAGAACAGAGGTTCATTCAAGTGTTTTCAATCAAGTATTGAAAACACCTGTGGATGTCACGGAGCAGCAATAAAGCATAATAAGCACCAATTAAGCAGCTTTAAAATGACTGTGATACTCAGCTCCTTCTAGACATTTAGCTATGTTTGGAGGAGGAAGAACAAGGCCTATGAAGAAAAGAACACCTTGCTTACTGTGAAGCATGGCGGGGGGTCAATCATGCTTTTGGGCTGTTTTGCTTCTGCAGGTGCAGGGAAGCTTCAGCGTGTGCAAGGTACCATGAATTCTCTTCAGTACCAGGAGATATTGGATGACAATGTGATGCAGTCTGTCACAAACCTAAAGCTTTGGAGATGTTGGACCTTTCAACAGGACAATGATCCCAAGCATACCTCCAAATCCACTAGAGCATGGTTGCAGATTAAAGGCTGGAACATTTTGGAGTGGCCATCGCAGTCACCTGACTTAAATACGATTGAGAACCTCTGGTGGGACTTAAAGAAAGCAGTTGCAGTGCGCAAGCCTAAGAATGTGACTGAACTGGAGGCTTTTGCCCATGACGAATGGGCGAAGATACCCGTAGATCGCTGCAAGACACTTGTGTCAAGCTATGCTTCACGTTTAAAAGCTGTTAGTACAACATCCTTTTACAGTTATAAGTACTAAGATTGAATGTCACTTGGGGGTTGAATAAAACTGATAATGATGTGAGCACAGAAAAGACATTTGTGTTTATTTCATTATAAATGTTATGTTATATTTGTCTGACCTACACGTGCCTCTTTGATTTAATTGTAAGCAAGATGACTGAATGATCAAAATCAATGTCAAACTGGCCAAAACACTCAATTTCAGTGGGGGTTGAATAATTTTGAACACAACTGTATATATTTACACTCCTAAAGACCATTTTAGGCACAATTAGCTGATTCGCTGATTCCCCGACACAAACCATGCAGACATGTTAAAACAGGTTTATTTACACTTTATCAGGTAGTTGAAAGTGTCGTGGAAATTTTATTATGTGGACATTATATTCTAGGATGTGCGTAATAAGTTGTCATCTGTCTCCCTGTGTTGGATTTGAATGTGGTTTTAAATCCAAACCAGCGGCAAAACCGTCAGTATGAAAACCTTCTTTTGGGTTTAGAGACATACCTGCTTTTAAGACATTTTAATCCTTGTCTCAACACTGGTACCGTGTTGAGATAATTACTTTATTTGTCCCCGCAGATATGTCCATAACCCGTAGGAACACGTAGATTGATCTTTACTCAGATACTGATCACTCTGAGCAGTATTTGAATGGGGTCCATATTGACGAGTGACAAGTGACGGGGGATGGGGACAAACATGGCTGACGGGGATCATGGAGATGGCTCAGGGATGAGTCATCTCCAGGAGGCCGGTCGGTCATTCTGGTCTACGCCTCTGTCCTTTTGATATGTAAATGTATTTACTGGACAAACTTGTTTTTCTGTTGTATAGTCAGTGGCCACTGGGCGTTGTCCTATGGTGTAATAAACAAATGACCATGAGCCAGGAGCTCACTTGGGGACTGAGCAAACTTGGGACTGGGAGCACTTTGGACTTGGCTCTTGGCTGAGATGGTCAGATAAACTCCAGCTAGAAGCAGCGTGTGGGTCTGTGTCTCTTTTCTGCGTGGGTTCAGGTACGTATATCAGGGATGGCAGAGCTGCTTGTAAGTGCAGCGGATCAAACTACATTAGGGAATTGATAGTAGATTAATTTCCAAATCAAAAGGCAGGTGGTTTAGGCAGCTTTTACTATGGCAAATGTTGAAACCAGGTGTAGCAGTTTATCTTTTTCCAGAAATAATAAAATTTTTAAGGTTTACAACCAATATGGCACTAAAAAAATGCTCTACCTGAGATCTTAAAGAAATGTTGTCTTCTTTGGATAAAATACCATGTTGACATAATAGAACATACTGAAATGCTTTAATCTTGGTTGAGAACACCATGCTGTTGAGGAGAAGGGACTTAATAAAATGATCTACTTGGGGGGTGATGCCTCTCGTTGATAAAGAATCATTAGACTTGCTTTATTTGATGGAAGGGTCAGATATACTTTGTCACTCTGTTAAAATATCTCTGAAAACCCAGTGGGTAAACGTTGGGCTGCAACAGCAGAAGACCTTTATGAGTGTACACCAAAATGTTGGAACAGTGAAATGAGATGAGATGAACAATGAGAGGTTGTTGGAAGACTTGGAAGGTGTGTTGGCTGATCGAACAGAATTGAAATTAGAATCGGCCACATTAGTTCTTGGATCCATCCTGCCTTTCTGTCAACGTTCCGATCTGAAAATGAAGGTATGGTGACCTTACATATGGAAATTAGAATCAACCACATAAGTTCTTGGATCCATCTAGCCTTTCGGTCAACGTTCCGGGCTGGAAGTGAAGTTATCGTGACATTACATATTTTACAGACACACGTCGGGTCTTTATCACTGGTTAGTTTTCATCATCAATGAATGTCATGTCATTCCAGTCATGGTCTCCGTCTAATCGTATACACCCAGCACAATAGTGTTCCATGTTACATCTCTGGACGACACCAATAACTTTAGAAATTCGATTTCATCTGAATACCTACACAGTCAACAGATCATGCTGTACAACAGCAATGTTTCCATGAGATAAAATGGGGGAGAGCTTGCTATATCAAAACTCCGTAGGAACATCACGGTGGTATTGGGTCAGTATAGAATTTCATTGAATGGCTCAGTGTTAACACAGAAGCCATGAAGAATCCAGAACTTTTGTCTTTTAGATATACCCAATAATGGTCCTGGTCCAAGAGTTTGTGATTGTGTGTTTGTTTTTGCACAAGCAGATTAAAGGGCAGAGAGTTGTTGATTTTGGTGGACCTTCGGCCTGATCTCTCTCACCCTTCATTGTGTTATTGTCCTCTCCCCATTCACGTCTCACTGTTCCATTGCCATATTCATTCCCACTCATTGCATAATTAATCTCTTCCATCCAAGGAAACTGTTCAATAGTTCTCCAAAAATGTATATGGTGTCAAAATAATTAGATTTTCTATGTGGCTATTTTGGGTCTGTAACTGGAGCTACAGCTCCAATGGCCCTATGTGAATCCAGCCTGGATCCTGGGTTAAAATCAGTGGCAGTTCTATGGGGGGAAAGGGGGTGCTGAAGAGTGATGGGCACTCTCAAATACATAAATAACACTTCAATTGGGCGAGAGAAGGGAGTCGCAGAGCTACAAGGGGTATTGGAATTGACAAGAAGAGAAGAAATGGAGGAAAATACTACACAGGGAAGGTCGGACAAAAAGCAAGTCTACACAGGTCATAGGCGCAAGTCAAATATATTGGGACAGATAAGAAATACATTGCAGGTGGTAAAAAGATGAGATGAGAAGTGAAATGGGGAGAAAGGTAACATGCTTTGAAATGATATGAGGACAGTAGACTTGTGCACCGATTTTTTTTTCGGTTCGATCCGGTTCGTTTGGATTTTGTAAATTTTCGGTTCGGGTCGTTTCGGCCGATTTCCATTTCGGTTCGGTTCGTTTCGGTTCGTTTTTCGTATCGATTTTTTTCGTGATTTTGGAAATTTTCGTGTTTTTCGGAACATCTGTTCTCCTCGTTTCAAAGTGTCTATTCATTTTGATGTAAACTAATGGTTTTTCGGATCCGATATTACTGTCGATGCGATACGATTTCTCATGTTTTACAAGAAGGATACATTGAGATTTCTCTAGTTTCCCGGGAAGGATACATTGAGATTTCTCATGTTTTACAAGAAGGATACATTGAGATTTCTCTGGTTTCCCGGGAAGGATACATTGAGATTTCTCTGGTTTCCCGGGAAGGATACATTGAGATTTCTCATGTTTTACAAGAAGGATACATTGAGATTTCTCATGTTTTACAAGAAGGATACATTGAGAGTTCTCTGGTTTTACAAGAAGGATACATTGAGATTTCTCATGTTTTACAAGAAGGATACATTGAGATTTCTCATGTTTTATAAGAAGGATACATTGAGATTTCTCTAGTTTCCCGGGAAGGATACATTGAGATTTCTCATGTTTTACAAGAAGGATACATTGAGATTTCTCATGTTTTACAAGAAGGATACATTGAGATTTCTCTGGTTTTACAAGAAGGATACATTGAGATTTCTCATGTTTTATAAGAAGGATACATTGAGATTTCTCTGGTTTCCCGGGAAGGATACATTGAGATTTCTCTGGTTTCCCGGGAAGGATACATTGAGATTTCTCTGGTTTCCCGGGAAGGATACATTGAGATTTCTCATGTTTTACAAGAAGGATACATTGAGATTTCTCATGTTTACAAGAAGGATACATTGAGAGTTCTCTGGTTTTACAAGAAGGATACATTGAGATTTCTCATGTTTTACAAGAAGGATACATTGAGATTTCTCATGTTTTATAAGAAGGATACATTGAGATTTCTCTAGTTTCCCGGGAAGGATACATTGAGATTTCTCATGTTTTACAAGAAGGATACATTGAGATTTCTCATGTTTTACAAGAAGGATACATTGAGATTTCTCTGGTTTTACAAGAAGGATACATTGAGATTTCTCATGTTTTATAAGAAGGATACATTGAGATTTCTCTGGTTTCCCGGGAAGGATACATTGAGATTTCTCTGGTTTCCCGGGAAGGATACATTGAGATTTCTCTGGTTTCCTGGGAAGGATACATTGAGATTTCTCATGTTTTCCGGGAAGGATACATTGAGATTTCTCATGTTTTCCAGGAAGGATACATTGAGATGGGAATGATACAAAATTACAGAATCAGCGATATAACCGAAAAATACGATGTCTGAAATTACTGAAATGGAACCGAAATCACGAATGGAGCCGAAATCACGAATGGAACGAAAATGAATTTTGATTTTACACATTTCTAGTCCATTCGAAAATTCCAAAAAGTTTTCGTTTCGGATCTGAAATTTGTTCGGATCTGCCGTTTTCGGATCCAAAAATTTTCGGAAAATCGGCCGAATCCGAATGCACGAATCGTGAAATTTCGTGAAAATTCCGAAATTCCAAAACCCAAAACGCACATCCCTAGAGGACAGCGACAATAAGAGTGAAGGGAGATTGGAAGACTGTGGTAGAACAGAGCATAGGGTAAAAATGTTCTTCATGGGGGAGATGTTGAAGAAAGACGTTAGACAGATGGAGATGGGACAAAAGAAACTCTCCACCCACCATTCTGAATTGTGACCACTTTTTTTTTTGAGGCTCCAGATTTCGATGGCTAAAACTGCCACTGGCTAAAATGATGACAATCTGGACACTTTATGTTCTTCCCTTGAATTATCATTAATACATATTTCCTCGGAAACGTCAAACTATCCCCATCTGTCTCGTGTACATTATTAAATGTAATTCATTTACTGTCCATTTTAAAGCAGACTTTTATACCGTCCTTGGGGCATTCTCTCTTACGATACCGTTAAAGAACAACAAAGAACGCTGATACAAAGGGGATATTAAGTAACATTCCTCCTTTCTCTGCTTTCCTGATGAGCAGCAATAATTTAACTTTCGTCCATATTGCTCTCCTCCCAGGACGGGGCTCGAAGCAGGGGTTAAGCATCCGTAATTCCCCAACAGAGAGATAATTTCGCCGTTGTTGACACCGAAAGAGTTAATCATGGGTTACAATGAAAAAGAAAAGAATGTAAAAGGAAAATAATTGATCTCTCTTGCACGGACAAAATTGGAGCCATATTTTCCAGATGTGGACGTTCGATATTTATGAAGGTTTGGGGTTTCTTATATATTTTTTTTTTTCTTTCATGTATGTATTTTGGCCGTACAGAAACCAAGGGGTTTTACGCTACGCAGCGGATTGATGAAGAATTGCTAAATATTTGTGCATTTTTGCATAAAAAAAAAAGGAATTTTTATAGCGGGAACAAAAAAAATTAATTAATTAATTAATTCAGCTATTTTGACCTAAAATATGCATTTCTCGCCATTTCACTGTTTAGCGAATCACCCCCTGTCATTTCCACTCTTCCTATTCCGCAGAATTAATTCTTTTTTTTTTTTTATTCTTTCTTTAAATGCAGGTTGTATTTTCTGCCCGAGGCCAATCTGCAAATGAAATGTTACATGTACACAAAACTAAATAAACGCTCTACAAATGAATACAAATGAATATGTAAAGGGAGGGGGGGGCGGATATATTCACTTTCTTTGAATATATTTTACTTTCATTCGTAGCGAAAGCCTCAAAAAACAAATTTAGGTAGGATTTTTTTTTTAGGAAAAAGCTTCTTTTTTTTATTCTTTTTTTTTTTTTTCTCTCTAGGGTACATTAGAGACCGACGGCGCAATGAGATTATTATGGTTCGATATCTATGCGTGTATTTGGAGGAGGTTCATACACATTAAGAAAGGATTCGTTTCTCGTGTATTATACTAAGTCGCAAAAAAAAGAGAGTGAGGGTGGAAAAAAAAGAAGACGCCTAAGACCTCGCATTGTGTCCTGCATGTATTGAAGTCCTAGAATTTGTATCCGCGACGGTATAATAGTAAGTGTCCTATTTAATGCTTCTGTTATTTCTCCCCCTCGTATGATCTGGAGTAATTTCCATAGCTGATGTTTTCTCACTCGTCATTTCCACCCCTTGCTTTCATAGAAAAACGGATTTGGGAGTCGACTCTTAAAACCGGATTTGCAAACTTAATATTTTTCAGGGCAGACGGGAAGGCTGCTCTAAATTCCGCCGTCAATACCGAGAGAGAGACTTTGAACTGGTTTCTTTTCAAACGCAGAGCTCGCCTTTCATTTCGGCATTTTTTTTAAAGACGGGTACTGGAAAATGACAATGGGGTGATATATGTAAAATACGAAGATATCATTGCTGCGTTGAAATCTGGGGAAACGGGACTGGAATAATGCAGTGGGTGACAGATGGAAAATAGCTCTAGAAGGCCTTTGTGCTACACTGTGTCTATCAAAGCCACATTCCAAAAGTTGACCATAATAATTTTCAGACAGGTTGGGCTAGGAAGGCTTTATGGATAGGTGGGACATGGAGTAGGAGGTACTTAGTGTTAGGGAAAAACTAGGGTTAGGGTTAGAAGGACTCTTGAGTTAAGGGCAGGAGTTGGCAACCTTGGCTCTCCAGCTCTGGTCCTCATTTACCCCTAACCGGGCACGTTTTAAGGATTATTTTGAAGCATCTGAATACCCAATGATCCTATAACTTCAGGGCAACGGCAATCTCTTTACCAAGTCTTTGTCCAGTACGTAAAGACGTGACGCCATACTCCTTATTCTTCCATATTATGTCCCATCCATTCCAGACCGACTGTAGGCTTTTCCGATGAAGGCTAGGGTCAGACTAACTCATTTTTCGCGTTGTCCGTGAAAAAGTGCGTTCGAACGAATGGACGCATTTTTTCACGGAATACGCAATAGCGGTCATACGATGCGCATTTTCGGCCGTGATTTTGTACGGATCATCAATAAAACCCTTTCTGCGTCTGGACGTTATGTTGGCCGGACATTAGCAGCGTCTGACGTCTCCTAATCACACACACATGCCGCTAGCGGACGCAGCGCATTCTGTATGTCAGTACTAGCGGTTTGACGTTCTCGAAAAAATGCGTTCGTTTGCCACTTGCGATGCGCGGCCGCACTTTTGTGCGGCCGTTCTTCGTATGCTGCCTGGCATTGGACGTCATTTGCTGCTAGCACGGCCGTGATTTAGTGCTGCTAAACGCACGTTAATACTGCGTTAGTCTGACCTTAGCCGAAATGTGTGTGTGTCCCTCAAAGTTATAGCTTAGAGCATTAGAGAAGTGGTTCCCAACCCTGGTCCACAAGTCCCCCCCAACAGGCCAGGTTTTAAAGATTACCTTGGGGAAATGCAAACTGAATCCTGCAATCACTGAGCAGCAAATCATATCACCCGTGCTGTGCTTCAGATATCCTGCAAACCTGACCTGTTAGGGGGACCTGAGGACCAGGTTTGGGAACCACTGACCTAGACCATCTACCTAGACCAATGCCTAGAGCTCACATTGGATGTTTGATTTGATCGAGTCTCTAGGAAACTAATGCTTTACTACATCAGCATGAAACATTATGGGTGTTGGAAAAATACATATGTGTAACAAAGTTCGAAGCATGGACCAGTCAGCAAGAGTGGCCAGTTGGTTTCCATGGAGATTCATCACATTGAGAACTTTGCTCTATATGTGCTCTTTCTGCATTTACCTTCATAGATATAATAGAATTCTTACATGGAATTAACCCAAACCGGTCTTTATTATAAATGTATATATATATATATATATATATATATAATTTTAAAAAATACTTACAGATAGCTCCTGGCTAAAGAATTGGGGCTCTATTACATTCTTCATGCAAAAATGCACGGTAAACGCGTGAATTTTTGCGCGAAGCGTTAAACGTTAACGTGCATAAATTAACGCTGGTATCACAATCCTCGCGCATTATTTCATCCGTCAAAAAATAACGCGCATAAAAAAGACGCGCAAAGACGCGCGCATTAACGTCGTGCGCAGAAATCAGTGTGTGGACTGTTTTTTCACGCACTTCAGCCAATCAGAATTAAGAACCACAATTATCTCACGTTACGTTTTTGCGCCTGTCAAAGTCAATCTGCGCAGATATGCTGCATCGATAAAAAAAACACGCACAACTTCTCAATTTTATTGTTTGGGTATGTGTAGAATGTGTAACTATACTTTGCTGTATTGTTTTTTTTTGGGGCTGGTGTATTTGGGTTCGGCCAGAACGTTCAGATTTGCAGTTACCACCAGCTTTTAAAAGACGTTAAAATTATGCGCGCAAAAGTTGTCCGTTAAATTTTGCGCATAGATTGTAATACCATCCGCGTACCAGCGCACAAACGCATTTGCGCTCACAATGTTAAGTATATTGTGCGCGCAGTACAGTAAGCTCGCGCAGGTTCACCCGCGGTAGACGTTAACGTGCATTTTTTGCGCGGACATTGTAATACGACGTTCAGCGCAAAGGTTTTGCCCCTCGCGTTAATGCGTTTTTGCGCACGCGATAACGTTTGCGCGAACAATGTAATAGGGCCCTTAGTTTTTTATAATGGAGACCAGAATGGAGTTGGAAAATGGAGTTGGAGTTTGGTCCCAAATGGAGCCAGGCGTTCTCTGTATGATGAGTCTTTGTTGTGTCCCATGAAAAAGTAAAGCTTTTAGACTTGTTTATTCAACATGTAAGGATCGCTCGCTTTATTCCTTACGCTTTCATCCATGGTAAGCCCATCGCACGGCATATTCCAAAAACTCAACTTGCAACATCATGTCCTGCAATCATTTTTATTTTAAAACATAGAACAGGCTTGGGTTTTGATAGACGCGAGTTGCATTGTACAGGTAACCAACTATGGAACTCTACCATAGAACTTCCTGTACAGCAGAGAAAGAGGAGTCATGTTCCGGTAGCAGAGCGATAAACAGATTAAACACTGAAAGGATGATCCAGGCTGCAGAATCCTTTCTACATTATTGAGTTTGCAGACTTCTACCAGTGGAAGACTTATTGACTACCCAGGACTCTGAAGGGATACCAAGGCCTCAAGATAAGCTAACTACTGAGGGCCATTGGTACTCAACCATTGGAGGACCTGTGGACTACCTAGGATCCTGAAGGGATACCAAGACTACAAGACGAGACAACCACTGAGGGCTATCGGGTGAGCCGTGTGAAACACCCGCAGGCGAGGTGATCGAGCCTAACGAGGCTCTGGAAAGTGTGAGTGGATCCATCCCCCCCCCCCCCACACACACTTTTTCATTTTTGTGAAAGCTGGACTTCACTATTATACATTTTTTTTCCTTTTAGGAATACTTTGACGAACTATGAATTGTCCAAGACAGTAAAGTATTTACCCTATGTTATAACGTATATCTTTTTCTCTATACGGAAGAGATTCCCTTTATACCGTGGACGCGGGAGCGCCGAGCACCGGTTCTCTGTCTTTTTTGTTGTATTTGGTGTGGTTTGGGACTGCACTTTTGGTGCTCTGGGCGACGGGGTTCACGTTTCATTTTGCTCTAAGTGTCTGTTCTCCACATTTTTTCAACCAACTTGCCTAACCTAGATAAAAAGAGTATAAAAAAAAAGATTTAAAAAAGTTCAATGTATAACTAAATTGGGTTTTACGACTCCCCAATAACTCGCTATTTAATTTAAACAGTTCACTAGGCATTACTAAGTTTACGGTGAATCTGTACCTGCCAGGCGCCCTTTGCCTGCAATATTCCATGAGGAGGTGGACATTACATTGGTCTTAAAAGACCCATTAATGAGATATTACTTCCGAGTTCCCAATGTTCCATAATGGAACTTCCCAAGTGCCGCCATGTTTCACTGCCTTTGATGGAGCTTGCCAAGCACAGTCGTACAGCAAGAAATTTGCTGACACTTAGACCTGGAGTCAATCCCAAATGTGCAGGGGGCGTGACAGGGGTGATTTCATTATATTTGGGCCAGATCTATATGATTACCTTATAATTATGTATTTTGGAAATGTGTGTGCTCTTAATCGTAGACACACTTAACCCTACATAATGCACTGTTATTCCTAATAAAAACAGCCTCAATTTTTACTTATAATTTGTAATTATATCCACAAATAAAATATGAATATATCACCACAAGTATACTCTTAAGCAAATAAAACTCTCAGGGCCCTATTACATTCTTCGCGCACAATTGTGCGCGCGTGCAAAAACGCATTAACGCGTGGGCAAAACCCTTTGCGCTGAATGTCGTATTACGACGTTCGCTCACAAAATGTGCGTTAATGTCTAACACTTTGTGAGCGCAATTTAGTCTGCGCATCCTATACTTAACATTGTGAGCGCAAATGCGTTTGTGCACTGGTGCGCGCATGGTCTTACAATCTTAGCGCAAAATTTAACGGACAACGTTTGCACGCATAATTTTAATGTCTTTGAAAAGCTGGTGGTAACGGCAAATTGTAACAACCTGACCGTACCAAACTGCGGATTCACAACGGAGAACGTCGATGCGCACGCTTTTTTTACTAGATTCGCCAAAAATGACGGACACTACCTTGTCTTCCGTCAGAACGTACGTCTGTTGTGCGCAGTCGTACTCGCGTTAAAAATTACATTGCGCTCACTGATTTCTGCGCGCATTTTTGCGAGCACAATTTCCCGACGGATGAAAAAATGCGTGAGGAATGTAATTCCAGTGGTGATTTTCATGCGTTGACATTAATGCTTCGTGCAAAAAACACACGTTTAGCGTGCGTTTTTGCGTTAAGAATGTAATAGGGCCCAGAGAGTGAAAATAAGCTTGTAACAGTTCATAGGTGGAGTGTACGTGGATTTTGTCATTTCGGTCTGTCTGTGACACTCAGGGTTTTTACGACACAAGACCATAAAGGCTCATCTATTATTTATATTTCACAGAAATTAATTTATTGACTGTTTAATGACAAGTACTGCATGAAACTCGGAAACCTATCTTATGTTTCTACTTGGGTTGCCAGACCGGCCATGTTTTCCTGGACACGTACAATTTATTTATGTTGATGGGGAGCACATGAAAAATGCCACCCCGTAGCATGTAGAATCCATACGATGTAGGTAAGAAACAAAAAATTAATCCCATGTGACCTGCCTTGATTTACCGTCTGCAGCAAAAGAGTTATAAATGTTGCAGGGCAGCACTTTTCTCTGTGCTCCCCTCTACATGAAATCGTAATATGTGTCCAGGGGCACATGGTTAACCTGGCAAACCTAGTTTCTGCAAAAACAATCTGTGTCTAAACTTTGTAAGGGGTGTAATCAGGGCCGGTGCTCCCACTAGGCAAGCTAGGCAACCGCCTAGGGCGCACTACCACCTAGGGGCGCAGCCAGCCCCAACCCGGGTTCCATTATTGTACCCATACCTCATTGTGCGGCTCATGTAGCTGGCAGTGGCGGCTCGCAGACCCCGCTAGCGGCGCAGAAGATGGGCATCTTATGACGACACGCAGGCGCCACCAGATAACGTGTGGGCCCCTCCAGAGGCAGGGGAAAGAAAAAAAGAGGCGAAAGACAGAAAGGCACGAAAGAAAGAAAGGGCACGAAAGAAAGAAAGAAAGAGGCACAGAGGCAGAAGAAAGAGAGAGGTAGAGGAAAGAAAGAAAAAAGAAAGAAAGAGGCACAGAGGCAGAAGAAAGAGAGAGGTAGAGGAAAGAAAGAAAAAAGAAAGAAAGAGGCACAGAGGCAGAAGAAAGAAAGAGGTAGAGGAAATAAAGAGGTGAAAGAAAGAAAGAAAGAGGTAGAGGAAAGAAAGAAATAAAGAGGTAGAGGAAAGAAAGAGGCACAGAGGCAGAAGAAAGAAAGAGGTAGAGGAAATAAAGAGGTGAAAGAAAGAAAGAAAGAGGTAGAGGAAAGAAAGAAAGAAAGAGGTAGAGGAAAGAAAGAGAGAAAGAGAGAAAGAAAGAAAGAAAGAAAGAAAGAAAGAAAGAAAGAAAGAAAGAAAGAAAGAAAGAGGCAAAGGAAAGAAAAAGTCACAGTTTGATTCTGGACCCAACCAGCAGAGGGGTAAGATGGGCACTGAATGACTGTGTGCGATCCCCTTTCACAGTGTGTGTGTGTCCCCCTGTGCAGCGTGTGTGTCCCCATGCACAGTGTTTGTCCCCTCCGCAGAGTGCGCATGTCCCCCATGTGTCCCATCACATGTTTTTATCCTGTGGTTTTCTGCACCTCACTTGGTGAGCACATCCCTTTGGTTTGGACGCTGTCAGCATTTTACAACACGAGCCAGGGACCTGTACGCAAACAGCGACCATAGCCCCCTCAAGAATGAGGACGCGCGGAACGCGTCACGTGTACTCTGTGTATTCTGTTACTGGCATCAAACACAAGGTCTAAAATCTACAACGAGAAAGACCACCGGGCGGTGTAAGGCAATTAGAAAGTCAGCTCTTGGGCTCTAAAACGACAAACGAATAATATTCAGTGGGGTAAATTAGCGCGGTTTCCAATTTACTCTTCATTTAACTCATTTGGGAAGCTGACATCAATTGTACTGTTGTTGTTTGGCGGATCTATAGCTATCGAACACGACAGCCACTCAATAATAATGCAATTAGCTCCTAAGCAGTGTATTATTCGCTCTAGCCTTGGTTTAACCAACACGGGGTGAATTTTATTCATTTATTTATTTATTTTCTTCTTCTTTTTTTTTTTGCTTACGGTAAACAAACGCGATGGAAATAAATAAACATCAACAACAAAAAAAACGCTTTTTAAATCCATTCACTTTCCAGTCGCCGAGTGTGAATGCTTATTTGTGTTTGTGTTCTTGTTGTCTATCTTTTTTTTCTCCCGCGCTCAGTGAATTGCACGGCATAACTCGAATTTGAAGCAGTACATCTCTTTAAACAATGCTTCCTATATTCCATTTGTAATGGGGCTGGTGAGAAAAAATGTAATTGTGTGTTTAACACGAGGCAGCCATACATGAAGATAAGGAGAGGCTGAGTGACTGGATATGGTAATCCGAACAAGCAAATTCTAAATCTCGGAATATTCCCGCGATGAATGATTCATACCGATAATATATAAAAAAAAAAAAAAAAAGCTCCATCATTTATTAATTTGAATTTCTATGCATTCCTGGGCGACGTATGGATCGAGGAAAAAAATTCCGCGATAACGTTTTGGTATTTTATATTAAATTAATTGGTACAATTTAATGAGGCCCGCGCTTTACGTGGAAGCTGAGAGAGAGAGAGGGAGGAAAAAAAGAAAGTTTATTTGCATATAATATAATACGTTTCCCAGAAGCCTCGGAGGAAGAATTTATCGAAATTATTTATAGAGTGGGAAAAGAAAGCCTGATTGTATTAATATGTTCAGCTAAGTAGTGAAGCGGAGGCTAATGTTGGCATCTTCGTGGTGAACTGCATGGCCTATAATGCGCAGTCAACGAAGAGCGTCATAAAGATGTAAAAAAGTCTATGTGCATGTTTGTATATTTATACATGTAAAACGTCTGCAGTATCTTGCATGTTTAAGAATCTACTCGTGCAGGCTGTTGGGAAAGCCATTTCGTTGGTGGGTCACATTGGTTATAGACTGTGGGTTGGTTGAGAAGATTGGAGGTGGACCATGGAAGGCCAGGGCCAGAGCTTTAGTTTTAAAGGGCTCCAGGAAGATCAGCAGATGTTGTAAATGGCCCAGCATGGGTTCTTCGATTCAGCCAATCGGGGTAGGACCTTCTACTGCTGTCAACAAACCACCCACAGCCCAGCGGTCTCCCACCCTCTCTTCACACATGTAGTGCTTGAGGGGTCAACCTGGACAGTGGTATGGGAGTACAGAATATATAGGGGGGCTGCTGCTCTCATATATACTTTCTTACAATGCAAAGGATGGGGAGCTATTTCTAATGGTGCCATGATTATTCAACAGCATTTTTCTCCATTGCCATGGAGTCTCTCCCCAGCAAGTGTCTTTAGGCAAGACTTCTAGTGACACATACTTGCCAACCATAGAATATCAGCTATGTAGTGAAAGTGGTACAATCTCTGCTCTACGACCGAGAAGAAGCAGGTGTCATTCTTGATCAGACCACCTGACCAGAGCGTCTTGCCTCTACAACCATGGAGAAGCAGGTCTCTGGCTTAGAACCATGGGCAAGCAGGTTTGAATCCTGGTCAGAACACCAGACCAGCAAGTCTCTCTTCTACAGCCATGGAGATGCAGGTTTCAACTGTGGAAAAGCAGATTGGGATGCTGGTTGGAGCACCTCACCAGCAAGTGTCCTTGGGCAAGAGCCTATATGTACGCGCCTACCTCACAATATATTTATATATCGTGATGTAAAGGATATCCCTTATAGGTTGTACGTTCCCTTGAGAACAGGGTCCCCCCCTTTTATGCTGTGTCATCCTAGTTAAGCTATGTATTATGTTCTAAAAAAAATGACCCCTTTGTTCACACATCTTGTCCAGGACTCTAGCGCAATATAAATAAAGTCTAATAATATTGAGAATCTTTAAAATCGATTTGTTGCCGGTAAAGAGCCTGTTTCAAGTGCACCGTCTTGTTACCCCACAATTTATTACTTAACTAAACCTCCACCTGTTGGCAGTGGGTGAGGTATACATTGACAGACCGAGTTGGCTGCCCGAAATCCTATCGTCTTTCGATCCCAATGGCCCAAAAAGATATAGGGGGCTGCTGTCCCCCTGTGCAAAGATATGTTACCAATAGTGGTATTTCTGTATTCTACTGGTGCAAGTTACCCTTGTTCCAGTGGTGGATACAGGATGGGAGCACAAGGGCAAGTGTACTCTCTAGCTGAAAGGCTGGCCTCGTTGGTGGCTGACCACCCTGTTGAAAGCTGTCAAGCAAAAGATAGGCTACACCGATTTCTTACCGCTGCTTAATCTTTATTCACCGCATACTGGGGGAAGCGTACAATGTTTCGACTTGGAGCCTTAGTCATGACATACATGACTAAGGCTCCAAGCCGAAACATTGCATGCTTCCCCCAGTATGCGGTGAATAAAGATTAAGCGGCGGTAAGAAATCTGTGTGGCCTATTGCTTGACAGTTGATTTGGGACAGCAGATCCCCAAATAGAGCACCCAGATACTTTCTAGCCGAGATCCCTGGATTCCATTGTGCAGCCACGCATTGCCTATTTTCATCCTGTTGAAAGCTACTTGAGAAAGGTCTTAGGATAAGTAGCGAAACATCACTATTCCTTCACTAAAACGTCTGCTGTTGCAATACCTTGTGTGAGTGGTCCTTCTTCTTTTGCCGATCTCTACCTATGTCTGTATGTTCTTATGCCTCCAACTATCTATTTATCCATTTATCCCTTTTAGCCAAAATTGGTAGAGGGTCCCTCCCAGGGCAGCCATAACAAGTCTTGGGGCCCATTACTGACCCACTGGTCAGACCCCGCTTTCCCTCGACTGCTTATTTCAGTGAATTAATTTAATTAATAACACATTTTGCCTTCTCTTCTGCTCACCTGATTTTACTGGGAGTGGGTTAAATCCCTGGTGGTCCAGAAAAGGGCTAAAACCTATTCCCTTGTTGTCTCTAGATGGCCCAGACCACATTAATCGTTCCCTCAGTGATGACTCGGAGTGCTCTATCCGACCCCAAGTGATGAAGCCCATGTGGAAATTTCTTGGTATCACTGCAGGCCATTCCTGAGTTGCATGGAGGGGCCCATACGTCTGTAGCACTTACACAAGAGGCACAGGGTTTGGCAATGGTCAGGGCCCCCAGGAGTCACTCGGTCCCTTAACATATCATGGACTGTCACCTCCTTGATGGCTGCCCTGGTCCCTCTAGAGATCAGTGTATGGATTTTCCCTGGCCTTTACATTGAAGTTGGGCTTTAAAAATGGCTTCCCAAATAAGGACTGTCAAGGCAAAATGTATTATTTTTAAATTAGGGGTTTGCTGTAACCTGTATGAGATTATACCTGCAAATTGTCCCTATAGTGGGTTAACATCTGCATAAAACCTCCTCCCATCGTATCCCATTGATAGCAGGTTTGCTGTGTGTTTTGTTTCTTTTACGGTTACTGTAACAGTACATGGGATTTCCTGCCAAGGCAAACAGCAAAGAAATCATTAGATTTCAAGTTTTTTTACATTTCTAGCCAGAACCTTTGTTTGCACTTGTCAGTGGATAGTGAATATGTCGGCTAGAAATAGTTTTCCACTCGTCGAAAGAACAAAATAACCATAATCTTATTTGATATTTACTGTGCGCGATACAGCACAGCGTTTTTATCAATTCTACAGCCGTACAAATTGTCTCATTGCCTCGCGATGCAATTGCTTCCCATTGTTTTACACACTCCATACTCCTTTAAGTAAGAATAAAACAGCTTAGCGACCCATCAAATGCAAAAAAAAAAAGGAATACTAACACAAGTCTTATATTTTAACTATTAGCTTTAAAAATACTTTTCATAACACACGTTGACTTGGATCCAATGCTTCTCTTGAGCGTACAGGACACGATTTCTAAGTATAAATCCAATTTCTGGCAGTTTTTCTACTTTTATTGGTGTGATTGTTATTTTTAACTTTGTTCCTTGGCCTCTTTGTTCCTCTGTCACTCTCTTTCTCTAGTTCGATCTTCTCCGTAAAGCTATGACTGGCTTGCGTCATGCACAGAGATGTCAAAACAAGAAACTGCAACACATCCCCACTTTCTATAGCTGAGAAAATCAATAGACTTGTGCACCGATTTTTTTTTCGGTTCGATTCGGTTCGGTTCGTTCGTATTTTGTAAATTTTCGTTTCGGTTCGTTTCGGCCGATTTCCGTTTCGGTTCGTTTCGTTTTCGTTTCTCGTATCGACTTTTTTCCGTAATTTCGGAAATTTTCCTGTTTTTCGGAACGTCTGTTCTCCTCGTTTCAAAGTGTCTATTCGTTTTTACGTAAACTAATGGTTTTTCGGATCCAATATTTCTGTCGATATGATAATTCTGTCGATACAATAATTCTGCCATTGAGATTTCTCATGTTTTACAAGAAGGATACATTGAGATTTCTCATGTTTTACAAGAAGTATACATTGAGATTTCTCATGTTTTACAAGAAGGATACATTGAGATTTCTCTGGTTTCACAAGAAGGATACATTGAGATTTCTCATGTTTTACAAGAAGGATACATTGAGATTTCTCTGGTTTTCCAGGAAGGATACATTGAGATTTCTCATGTTTTACAAGAAGGATACATTGAGATTTCTCTGGTTTCACAAGAAGGATACATTGAGATTTCTCTAGTTTCCCTGGAAGGATACATTGAGATTTCTCTGGTTTCACAAGAAGGATACATTGAGATTTCTCATGTTTTAAAATAAGGATACATTGAGATTTCTCTGGTTTCACAAGAAGGATACATTGAGATTTCTCATGTTTTACAAGAAGGATACATTGAGATGGGAATGATACAAAATTACAGAATCAGCGATATAACCAAAAAATACATTGTCCGAAATTACTGAAATGGAACCGAAATCAGGAATGGAGCCGAAATTACGAATGGAACGAAAATGATTTTCGATTTTACACATTTCTAGTCCATTCGAAAATTCCGAACAAATTTTCGTTTCGTCTCGTAAATTTTTTCAGATCTGCTGTTTTCGGATCTGAAAATTTTCGTAAAATCTGCCGAATCCGAATGCACGAATCGGAAATTTCGTGAAAAAACCCGAAATTCCGAAACCCGAAACGCACATCCCTAAAAATCAATAATGATATGCCTATTTAGGACAAAGTCCCTCCAGTCCTTGTCCCCCTTGGATGGAGGATGTTGTTGCCCCAAATCGCTACATTTCCCCCAGGTCCGTTTTGGAGTTGGTCATACACAATCAATAATACTATTGTGATTGGCTCTAGGGTTAGGAACCGGAAAACGAAGACTTGACCTGTAGACATTGCGTCAACCAAACACTATCAGGGTTATCCAAAGAGATTCGAAAAGTCACCACACGTTCGGTGACTTTTCGTTCTCTTCAATTCGGTTCGCGTTGCCGATCCCATTTCGGTGACCCTGCGGTGTATTCAGCAAGCACCACAGGGTCCCCGAATTGCAGGGAAAAGCTACCGCAAACCTGACGAAAATTAACCGCAAAACCTGCCGAATGCACGCAGAAAACACGCAAAAACATCTGGATTAACCCGTCGAAGACGCCGGAAAAACCCGAGCAGGAGCCGATCACACGCAGCGAAGCCGCCGGAAAAAGCCGAGAAAAAGCCAACACCGCAGACGAGGCAGTGAATAAATTAGCAAAACAGTTTGTATGAATGTAAAAGTGAAAAGCTGTTTGCAAAGAAACTACTGAGCGAAAATGTCTGAAATTTACACATGAGGTCCAGGGAATGATAATAAAGAGGTCTGTTACAGAAAAAAAAGAAGAAAACTTAAAAGAAAAAAAAAAAAGGACTTTTAAAGAAAAAATTCAGAAAAATGCTTAAAGTATCCTAAAAAATCTATAAATAAAGAGACTCTTTACTGCAGAATTTTATAATAAACGGTTTATTAGATATTGAATTAAAACGAGAATATTTTTAACATTGAAGCCTATGGGATTCTCCTGAATAAACTTGCCGAATTAAACCACCGAATGGCAGGGAATTTCGGGAACCTTTCACTGCTGGTTTGTGTTCTCTGAATAGCCGAAGCAGTGCTTCTCTATGGGGATCTCACTGCCCTCGAACAGGCACTGAACAGGCACCGTATGTGCAGGCAATTCGCCAGGATTTGGCGAATTGCCTGCTCTCTGGATAGCCGAAGGGCCAGGAAAGGTAACCGAACGCTGATTTTCAGCGTTCGGTTACCTTTCTCAAGCAATTCGGATCTCTTTGGATAACCCTGAATGGAACACCATTATTATTATTATTATTCTTTATTTATAAAGCGCCAGCATATTCCGCAGCGCTGTACAATAAGCACAGTATAGACAGGGTTACAATACATTGAACAACATTTGACAAACAGTACAGGAGGAGATGAGGGCCCTATTCCCGTAGGAACTCACAATCTGGGAGGGTTGGGGTTGGAAACAGGAGGAGAGGACTGTAAGGTGAGAGTGATTGATGGTTGTGTCAGTGAGTTGGGTGGTAGGCTTCCCTAAATAGGAATGTTTTAAGGGAGCGTTTGAAGGAAGAGAAGTTAGGGGAATGATTGTATGTGTATATTGGTGTTTGGTTTTCTTTTCTTTTCTAGAGCCCCAGCCTCTTGCTTGCCTAACTCAAGGGGCCCTATTCGCCAACCTTGGTGTAAACTTAGCCGGAGCTGTTGTAAACTTACCAGACTCATTCAAGGGCCCGATCACAACTTGGACGTAAAAGGCAAGACGCAAATGGAAAGCGTCTGCTGTTTTCCATTCGTGGCTCACCTTTAATGTTCGTATTGTGACCGATCCGCTTTGCCGGCAGCTTGAGTCGTAATACTTTCAAGCCACAACAAGCCCCAGTGGTGTTATCTGCTCCAGGAGTCCAAAGAACACCATGGAGACGGAGGAGATCTCGCACAAGCTCTGCAAGAATGACATCCGGCTGGGCGGTGGATGGATTATTATTAGTGATGGGCCGAACACCCCTGTGTTCAGTTCATATTCAAACATTAGAACAGCCCAAATGTTCGAATACGAACTCAAACACAATGCAACCCAATGAGGGTCGAACCTACAAAATGCATTCACAGTTCTCCTAAATGTACCAGCAGCTGCCGGTATATTTAGGAGACCTGTAGCTGCAGCCCCCCAGCCCCCATACCTCACCTGTCCTGCTGCTGTCCCGGTCTCCTGTTCCTCCGGTCCGTCTGCTCATCCGTCCTGCCGCAGCTCCTCTGCCCCACGCCTCGTCTTCATGCTGAGCCCTGATTGGGCAAAGTCCTGCGCCTGACCTGGACTTTGCCCAATCAGGGCTCAATATTGAATTAGAGCCCTGATTGGGCAAAGTCCAGGTCAGGCGCAGGACTTTGCCCAATCAGGGCTCAGTCAGCATGAAGACGAGGCGTGGGGCAGAGGAGCCACGGCCGGACGGAGGAGGAACAGGAGGGCTGAAGGCATGGGGCCGGGGGCTGCAGCCACAGGTCTCCTAAACGTACCGGCAGCTGCTGGTACATTTAGGAGAACTGTGAATGCATTTTGCAGGCATTTTTTATTATGCAATGTCCGCGGTCGAACAGACCGCGAACATCCCATACTCGAACAGCCGATGTTCGATTCGAACTCACGTTCGAATCGAACCGGCAGCCCATCCCTAATTATTATGTTATATTTGTTCCTAGTGTTCGTCTGCCGGCGGAACAAGGAAGTGGTGGATCAAGGTGCACTGGCCACCGAGGGATCTGAGGGTAGTATGAGATATTTGGTTGGGGTTAGTTTTGTGTGTTATGTGATTGTGCAGAGGCTTTTCAGATTAACGTCAGGGGCAGATCGAGAGTGAGCTGGTTGGAATAGCTTGTTTTCCATCTGCTGGGGCCCCATTAGTGTCTCCCATACAAAGTATAGGAGATGCTAATGCACAGTAACCTGGCGCTACATCTGAGGCAATACCTAAGCTTGCGTCTCGGATGGAATAGAATGAGTTAAAAATAAGCACAGCACCCGAGCCGTTATGTTGTACGGCTCTAGTACTGAACTTAATGGCCAGGTTGTGATCTGACCCAAAGTCTATGGAGTTGCTAAGTTTACAACAGCTCTGGTTAAGTTTACACCGAGGTTGGTTGGAATACAGCTCGAGGTTGGGTGGTGTCAAGGATGTTTGAGTTGGGAAATTAAGCCACCCAACTCAAAATATTCCTCTGCACGCTGGGACAAGGATCAGTAGGCTTCATAAATAGAATTTTGGACAATTAACTAAGTGGTCAGGTCTGCGATATCACGTCGTAGCACCGTATCGCCCGTTTCAAGACATGGACTCATTTACTTAATGATTGATCCACTTTTAAACCCTTCCTGTCTTTGGCACTCACTAAAAACGTATTCAATTAAATCACTTGGTTTTCATGGGTGGAAGCTCCAGATAAGCAGTATTTTTAGGTTAATACGTTACTGCAAGCAGTGATCTGTGTCATGATGGACCTTTTTCTGCCAGTCACATCACTGTATAACTATTTGCTAAAAAAAACAATTCCACGTTTTACGCATCTTCTGTCTGAAGATGTTGTTTGATCGAGATGAAACATTAACCAGTCAGTTCTGTATCTCTATCAATGGAAATTAAAGGCAGGCTGCAAGAGCCCGTCCACCCATCTGGTAGAGCTTTGTTGAGCAATAACTTCCTATCACGTGATGAGGAAACTGTGCTGGTCATACAAGAGAACGAAGGAATAATAGTTGATTAGAATAAAACCTTAACTGATCTGCAAGGATCACTTTCAAGCTCATAAAATGTCGTGGGTTGGAACGAACGTGAACTATGTGGTAGTAGGGCAAAACTCATAAAATTACAAAAAGAATAGAAATAGTATTACGGATGAACATAAAACCATAAGAGCAAGAGCAAGAACGAGAGCAAAGAGGGTTCACGGTGCAGGAGCGCAACCCTCTATGGAGTCCTATGGACTCCAGGCGGTGATACTCGCGGCAGCGAGGCAGCGAGGCAGCGCGGCGCGCGAGTATCCCAGCGGTTAATGCTGCATTCCGAGGCAAGGTACCGATGTAGCGCCTGCCCCAGAATATCACTCTACGGAACAGTGCCCGATATTGGCTATGCGGCATACCGGTCATGTCTCTGCTCTACAACCCATGGGAAGCAGGTTTGACTTCTGACAAGCAGGTGGTCAATCCAGACACAAGTGTTTGGAGGGGCTCTCTAACAGTTTTGGCTATGAGTATGAGTATGGTTTGCAGTGGCGGGTAGAGCTGACACCAGATTGAAGGCAGCATTCATCACACTCATTTCCACACAGGGCCTGTCCTCCTGCTGGTCAGGCGACACCGGACAGACGCTGCACAGCAATACACAATTTTAACAAACATTAACATTTAACTAACAATTAACATTACATTTAATTAAAACTAACAATTAACATTAAATTTCACATGGCCATGTTTAGTACCATTAGCAAGGCCAGATTATAGACTTTCCAATGACACCTCCCTTGACCTTGAGGAGTGTACAGAATAGAGATAGAGGCAGGGGCGGAACTACCAGGGGTGCAGAGGGTGCCACCGCACCCAGATCCTTGAGTCCAGAGGGGCCCACACTCGCTTGCCTATATTTTATATATATAATTCTTTAACTTATTTTGTACTAATTTGTGAGTTTTACTTTGGAGCTCTGTGATACGCTCATACACACCACATATTACTCTGTGTTTTGTTGCTGTGGAGCTCTGTGATACGCTCATACATGCTGCACATTACTGTGAGTTTTATTGCTGTGAAGGTCTGTGATACGTTCATACACACCGCACATTACTGTGAATTTTATTGCTGTGCAGCTCTGTGATACATTCATACACACTGCACATTACTGAGTTGTATTGCTGTGGAGCTCTGTCATACTTTCATACACACTGCACATTGCTGTGGAGCTCTGTGATATGTTCATATACACTGCATATTGCTGTGAGGTTTATAGCTGTGGAGCTCTGATAAGCTCTCATACACTGCATATTGCTGTGAGTTTTATTGCTGTGGAGCTCTGTGATAAGCTCATACACTGCATATTGCTTTGAGTTTTATTGCTGTGGAGATCTGTGATAAGCTCTCATACACTGCATATTGCTGTGAGTTTTATTGCTGTGGAGCTCTGTGATAAACTCATACACACTGCGCATTGCTGTGGAGCTCTGTGATATGCTCATATACATTGCATATTGCTGTGAGGTTTATTGCTGTGGAGCTCTGTGAGACACTGAAGAGGTCATAGTGGACCTGGAAAAATGGGACACGGATTGTCTGGAGTCAACAGTGTGGACCTGGAGGGGACAAATGCATGTTGCCGAGAGGGGGACAAAATATGTGTTTGCCTGAGGTGGGGGTGCCCCGTCATGGTTGCTGCACCAGGGCCCTAGGGTTTCTAATTACACCTCTGGATAGAGGGGTCCAAATAAACCCAGCTTCTTCTCCCAGCAGTGCTGTGGCATACTTTTACATGAAACAGTGTGTAATCACGCACCGCGTCGTCTCCACAGTAGAATGTGAGTTATCGCAGTGGCAGTGTTTGTCATACAATTGAAAAGAGTACAATGCTGCTGGTTTAGAACAAATTAACAGGAACTATTTATTTTATTTCCTCTATTTTCTGGACATTTTGCATAGTGATACTTGTCATCACTGGAAATGCCGAACATTGACTTTTCCAATGACACCTCACTTGACCTTGTGTACGGAGCCGGAGTCGCAGGGGTCCAAAGGAGTCCAGTATCTCCTATTATGGGGTTTCAGCTCAGGAGGGTACAATCCCCCTGCGCCTCCTGGATCTTCCAGTGTTGACAATACATTGCACTGAACTTCTTTGACTGATCAGATGGAGACTCGAAACCAGACTGAGAGACTCAGTCTCAAATAAGCTAATGCCATATATACATAGTACATAATATATGTATATAAATATATATCTATTACATGCCCTCAAAACACACCTTAAATCAAAATAACACGTGAAATGTGCTTTAATTAAGTGTTTATTTATTTATTTTACGCCATGACAGTCATCAGAATTACACACATGGTCCAATCGCGTCAGCTCCCATCACATCACTCTCTCTGTCGTGGTAGACGTAACCTTTGGCTCCACGAATTAAAGAAACCAAATGTGACCGTTCATTGAAAAGAAAAAAAAAAGAAGAAGCTCCTTTAAAATGTTAAAATTAGAATTCACCAAAACCAACCATTAAAAGAACGCAACTTCATACTTAATAGTGTTTTAAATGTAATATGTTCTATTTCTCAGCCATGAAATAGGGAGCTTGCATTGACTCGGGAAGAGATAAAAAGCAATTTCATCCAGGAACAAGTGGTATTTTCAATTCATGTCCTGCATCATTCGCGCATGATGACCACTAGCGGTATAATTGAACTGAAATGTCCTTTTTACAAGGCTGGAGAAGTGTATTATAGGGAGACAATATTGTGAAATAAGGGATCGGCAGGCATTGATCGTTATGGAATAAGGTGAGTATATGGGACACGTCCACTTCACATATGAAAACATCATTAACTGAAGCGTTTCAGAAAGATTTCACACGTTTTGATTCATTACGCTTGGGTCCGGGAGAGCCGGAGAGACTAACGCGGCAAGTTTAGGCAACGTTACACTCGTCGCATACATAAGAGCTGTAATCTGGCAGCTTTCAGGCCTTCACCGTTCTTCTAAGCCTGGTGGACGGATGCTTGAGGAGACAATGATTTCTTCATATTATGACCTCCGTGGATTATATTCTGCCCTAATAGCTGGTGTACTTAGCAGCGTTATTATTATTATTATTCTTTATTTATAAAGCGCCAGCATATTCCGCAGCACTGTACAATAGGCACAGGATAGACAGGGTTACAATACATTGAACAACATTTGACAAACAGTACAGGAGGAGATGAGGGCCCTCTTCCCGTAGGAACTCACAATCTAGAAGGGTTGTGGTTGGAAACAGGAGGAGAGTAATTGATGGTTGCCTGGGAATTAGAAGCCTGGAAGTAGTAAGAGTAATTAGAGAAGGAAGTGTAGACAGCTGGAAAGGATGCCTGAAAATAGAGGCTGGTCCTGGGTGGGGGGTGGGACTGGTGATTGTGTGAATGGATCCTGGCTGTGTCTTTCCCTGTGTGAAGTGGAAATGAGTTCAGGTAAGTGTTGGCCATCAGAGGCCTTTGAAATGGGGGGACAGGGGGGCCACAGGTTAAAATTCTATAGAAAAAAGCGGGATTTTTAAAAAATAAAATCAGCCAAAAATTAAGAAATGCAGATACAAAATACAATTGCGAGGATAGCATATTGTGGAGTGCGCTGGTGGCCATCATGTTGAAAACTGGATACCTGGAGTGTTCTTAAGAAGCTTGCTGCAGGGAGATCAGTGTGTGAATAACGCTTGTGATAAATTCCGACCATATACAACTGATAACGTCCAAGTTAATGAAGTAAAAATAATTTATAATATTTCTGGCAACATTTTAAATTTGTATATTTTTATTTTTCAGTTGCCCATAGCTTTTTCACGCCCAAAAATTTGAAGACACATTGCAACGAAAAGGAGTGAAGATTAAAGTAAGCCAACGAGTGGATATACTATATATTCTTCAAATTGTATGATAGTAAGCTCAACTCACTAATTGACCAGTTTACTGGTGCTGAAAAAAAGTGTGCTCCCTCAAGGGTGTCTAAGAGCATGGGAATATTTTTTTTAAAATATTAATTTATGAAGCGCCAGCGCATTCCGCAGCGCTGTACAAAAGGTACAATGGGTAAAGCCAATACCATTCTACAATATACCCAAAAGTCAAGTCAATATTTCAGCAACAGATACAAGAAGAACTGAGGGCCCTAGACCTCTTCCGTTGTGTCCCTAAACTTTGTTCTTTGATAGTGGAGAGACGCCTTCAGGCCTACGCTCTCCTACTCGATCCTGGCGGTGGCGGATGGTACCAAGCTACCTTCAACTTCCGAGCAGGGATATGCGAGGACCACGGCTGTGGTTAGACATTTCTCAAAGTACAGACCTTAGTGAAGGACATCAAGCTGCATTTCAAATTAAAACCATAAAAAAAAAGTATTTTGCCACCAATTCGCCTGTATTTCTCTAATTGACAATTTAGTGAACAGACAAATTGCTCCGAAATTGCAGCATATGGTGAAATTTACTGTTCGGCGCAATTCGGCTAGCAATGCACCTGATGCTGCCAGCGTCAGCTTCCAGGAGCAGTATTACATACCGCCCGCTAAGGCTAGGGTCAGTCGAACGCATTTTTCGCCCTGTCCGTGAAAAAGTGCGTTCGAACGAGTGGACGCATTTTTTCACGGAATACGCGATAGCGGCCATACGATGCGCATTTTCATTCGTGATTTTGTACAGTTATCAATATAACACTTTTTGCGTCTGGACGTGATGTTGGCCGGACATTAGCAGCGTCTGATGTCTCCTAATCACACACACACGCCGCTAGCGGACGCAGCGCACTCTGTACGTCAGTACTAGCGGTTTGACGTCTTGAAAAAATGCGTTTGTTTGCCATTTGCGTTGCGCGGCCGCACTTTTGTGCGGACGTTCTTCGTATGCTGCCCGGCATTGGACGTAATTTGCTGCTAGCACGGCCGTGATTTAGTGCGGCTAAACGCACGTTAATACTGCGTTAGACAAGCTTCTTTGGAGAGCGGAAGGAATGTCCATGAGAGTGGATGATCCTTCCACTCGACGCCCATCTCGCCACCACGCTGAACGCGCTGCAAATCTTTATCCTCCTATGGAGAATCGCGCTTTGCAGCTCCGTCAACGTGCATCCTAGCGCTTTGACGTAGAGGCTTGGATAACGGATGCTTGTTGCGCGCACATTTCATGCGAGCACAAGCGTGCACAAGCGTATGACCGGCCCCGTTGCAGTGTCACAACGCTGTGATGGACGCCGGTAAACACGTCAGTACGGGCACACATAGCGCTCACCTGACGTCAGCCTAAAACGGAGACGCTAAGGAGAAAAACTTGCGCCTGCAGGTTTCTCCTTAGCATCCCCGTTTTAGTATGATATTATGGTGCAGGTGCTAAATCAGCAGCCTGCCCCGTAACGCAGAGCTAAGGCTGGGGTCAGACGAGCGCACTGACTGCGCACAGTAACGGACGTACTTTTTAACTGATGAGATTATGGTTACATTGTATCAGTTAATTTTGACTGATGTTGAGAAAAAGAAAAAAAACTGTATGCAGGGGTTTCTCTACGTCCATCTAGCTTTTTTACGTTGATGCCATTTTGGAGTCCATTGCAACATGCGTTGCGCTCGAGTGAAAAGGTGCGCACGTGCTTCATGTGCTGTTCTCTATTGACTCCTTTGACAAGCTACAACGGACAGCAAATAGTGCGGTCAGACAGATGCAAAAAGTGCGCTCGTCTGACGCGGCCTAAGCCTCAGGATAATCGAGGCAGCGCTAAAGCGCCATCCTGTGCATCCCTTCCATGGAGTGCATAGGACTCCAGTGCATAGGACTCCATTGAGGCTTTGACTGCCAGGTCACATGATCTCACGAGACCCTGCCAGTCGATGGAGTGATCGCAGAGGGAGACTGGGGACAGTGAGTGGGCACCTTGCCGATCCCTGCTTCTGAGTGGCCTCAGGTGACTGCGGTGCAGAGAGAAAATCTCCTGTTTGTCTCGTTCTTCTTAAACTGGCATGGAATGCATTGGGGAGCGCCCGGGCACACGCTGTGCGCACGCCTATGATGCACATTAACCACTTGAATGCTAAGGACGCGCTCAGCGCGTCCTCAGCATTCCCGCTGGTATGCGGAGGACGCGCTGAGCGCGTCCTCGCATTGGGGTCAGCGTTCGGACCGGGTTCCGGCCGATCGCTGGCCCCTCGGTGCGGGCTGACATCCTGGATGTCAGCCCGGCATCCGGAGCAGTGGCCGCCATTATTAGGTGTCATCGCGCGCCCCGCGATGACACCTAATTCAGGCGCCCCCCCGCATTTGCGGAGGAGGCGCCTGAAAGGGAGGGGGGGAGGTCCTTCGGACCTCTCTCCCTCCGATCGGCGGCTCACAGGGGCTTAACCCAGGCATCATTTGGAAGGGCACAGCCTGCCCTTCCAAATGATGCCTGGCATTAACCCCTGGGGAGCTGGATCGCAAATCGGCGCTGAAAAGCGCCGATTTGCGATCCTTCCCGGGAGCTGGCCGACATCTTGGATGTCGGCCAAGCTTCCGGGAACTCCCCCAGAGGACTGGCGTCATCGTGCGCAGCACGATGACGCCAGTCCTAGCATTAACCCCTAACTGCCACGAACTGTGGAGATAGGGAGTTCCAATGAACTCCCTATCTCCCGATCCGTGGCAGTTAGGGGTTAAATTTTGATATCGTTGGATCGGCCAGAGCATGGCCGTTCCAACGATACCAAACATGAAAGTAAAAAAAATTGTAAAAAAAAAAAAAAAAAGAAAAAGAAAAATAAAAAAAAATTAAAAAAAAAATTAAAAAAAAAAAAATAAACACTTTTTTTTATTTTTGGTTTGTTAATGCAGCAATATTGTTCCCATTTCAATTATAATGTGAACAATGATGCTGCATTAACGATTTTTGTATGCGGTGCGTTTGTTAAAAATGGTGTCATTTTCCCCAAAAAAAAATGTAACGAGACCCCATCTCTAATTTTTTTAACAAGCGCACCCCATACAAAATATAACCGCAATTGCTCGCATGTTAAAATGTGGAAAAAAACACTTTACACGCTGTAAATTATTGAAAATACATATTTTATTGCATTTTTTGTTATAATATACAAACATGACATAACGTATACATATAATAATGACATATTATGAATCTACCGAGTCTGACGGAAAGAACGATATATAATATGTCGATGTCATATACTAAAATAAGCCTTCAAAACAGGTTTAAACATGATGCGCAAAACAGGTAAAAAATGACCTCAGCACAGGGGCGGGAAAAGCCTCAGCAGCGAAAGGGTTAATTACATGTTCTATGTGTAGTAATTGTTCAGTTCTCCCAGATGGGTGTTGAAAGGTTGTTGCTGGGAATAATTACTTAATATATGGAAATGAATATTAGACGCTCCAAACTACTGGATTTAATTGTGGAATTGAACACATATCGTGTAACCTCTGACCCTATCCCTAGCCATAAACGTCCCACCCCCAAGATAAGCTCCACCTGAACAAAAAAAGAATTCCTGAAGAATAACTCCTGAATATCCTGAAATTTAAACAATATCATTTCCTTCGACAGTATGTAAAGCGCGTGCGTTTAGGTCAGGAGGGAGAAGTGTTTAAAACTAGGAATAACTCATTAAAGGTTAACCCTGTCACTGCCAAGCACTTTTTTAAATAAAAACTATTAATTTGAAACATTCGATACATGGTTAACGATCAGACGCAGTGGATATAGAGACTCTGCATAAAAGTTGCTATTCTCAGATTGGTAGAATATTAAAATACTTCAAATTTGCTGATTTTTAACTTTCATAAATTTGTTTATCCGTTACAGAAATATTGCTGGGATGAATGGTTCCATACTCTAGATGGTGTCTCTCATGTTGCACAATTTCACACAGGGTCTGTATTATCAGCATACAGGCATAAATGGCCTTTGTGTTGAATACAGTCGGGGTTATTCAGAGAGCACCGAAATGTCGCCGACATTTTGGTGCTGTCTTGTTCCCTTCCCTGCACTTCTGGGAATGAATGTTCCCCAGCCTGCGGTGATGAGTTCAGCATTCGCCGCAGGGTCCCCAGAGTGCAGGGAAAGCTTGTCGCAAACCTGTCGAAAACCTGCCGCACAACTGCCAAAAATGCACCGGAACCGCCGCAAAATACACACCGAACACGTCGGAAAAGCCGACAAGCTATCGAACACGACGCCGACCAGCCACCGGAAAAAGCCGACAAGCTGACAAACAGGGTAACAAAAAAAAATACAGAACGAAAATGCCTAGAATTTACATAAAAGGTCCTATGAATGATAATAAATCGTTCACTTACAGAAAAAAGAAAAAAGGCTTTTAAAAAAAAATCCTGAAAAATGCCTAAAGGATCCTAAAAAAAACTATCAGGGTTATTCAAAGAGAATCGAAAAGTCACTGCATGTTCGGTGACTTTTCGTTCTCTTCAATTCAGTGCGATTTGGCGATCCCATTTCGCCAACCCTGCGGTGTATTCAGCAAGTACCACAGGGCCGCCGTAATGCAGGGAAAAGCCGCCGCAAACCCGACGAACACTCACCACAAAACCCGGCGAACGCACACATAAACCCGCAAAAACATCTGGATTAACCCCGCCGAACACGCCGGAGAAACCCGAGCAGCCGCCGATCACAGCGCAGCGCAGCTAAGGCTAAAAAGGCTAAAAGGCTGTTAGAGGAAAAAGAAAAAAAATCATGAAAAATGCCTAAAAGATCCTAAAAAATCTATAACTAAAGAGACTTTTTATTGCAGAATATTATAATCAACGGTTTATTAGATATTGAATTAAAATGGGAATATTTTTAACATTGAAGCCTATGGGATTCTCCTGAATAAACCTGTCAAATGAAACCACCGAATGGCAGGGCAATTCGGCAACTTTTCACTGCTTGTTTTTGTTCTCTGAGTAGTTGAAGCATTGCTTCTCTATGGGGATTTCACTGCCCTCGAACAGGCACCGAACAGGCACCGTATGAGCAGGCAATTCGCCAAGATTTGGCGAACTGCCTGCTCTCTGAATAGCCGAATGGCCAGGAAAGGTAACCGAACGCTGAATTTCACTGTTCAGTTTTGCCTTTCGGCCACAATTCGGATCTCTTTGAATATGCCTGAATAAATAAAGAGACTTTTTACTGAATATTAAAATAATAAATGGTTTATTAGATATTGGGTATATTTGGAACATTGGAGCCTATGGGATTCGCCTGATTAAACTTGACGAATGAGAACACCGAACAGCAGGGAATTTCAGCAACTTTTTCACTGCTGTTCGGTGTCTCTGAATAGATTAACCATTGCTTCTGTATGTGGGATTTCAGCAGGCACCGTACTTGCTGGCAGTTCTCCAAAATTTGGCGAACTGCCTGATCTGTGAATAGCCGAATGGCCCCGAAATGTCACCGTACGGGAAAATTCACTATTCGGTGACGTTTCAGGGCCAGATCAGCTCTCTCTGAATAACTCTATGTAACTGTGTTGCAGAGAGATAATAAAATGTTTAGATCTCCTGCTTGTAGTCAGTGGCGTCGTAACGTGGGGGCGGGGGGTGCGGCCCACACCAGGTGACACCCGCCTTTAGGGTGACACCGTTACCCTAAGGGCGGGTGTCTCACCCTCCGCCGCGTATTCGCTCCCTGCGAGCGTCCGAAGCATGCAGCTTCGGCGCTTGCCTGGAGGAAACACGTCACCAGCAGTAGCGTCGTAACGTGGGGGCGTGGGGTGCGGCCCGCACCAGGTGACACCCGCCTTTAGGGTGACACCGTCACCCTAAGGGCAGGTGTCTCACCCTCCGCCGCGTATTCGCTCCCTGCGAGCGTCCGAAGCATGCAGCTTCAGCGCTCGCCTGGAGGAAATACGTCACCAGCAGTGGCGTCGTAACGTGGGGGCGGGGGGTGCGGCCCGCACCAGGTGACACCCGCCTTTAGGGTGACACCGTCACCCTAAGGGCGGGTGTCTCACCCTCCGCCGCGTATTCGCTCCCTGCGAGCGTCCGAAGCATGCAGCTTCGGCGCTCGCCTAGAGGAAACACGTCACCAGCCAATCGCGGCTGGTCACGTGGCTCCCCCAGGCGAGCGCCCAAGCTGCGCGCCGCCGGACGCTCAGAAGGAGCGAACACGCGGCGGAGGTGAGCTGGGGGCCTGGCAGTATCCATGTGCTGGGGCATTCCATGAGGAGCTGGGGCATTCCATGAGGAGCTGGGGCATTCCATGAGTGAGCTGGGGCATTCCATGAGTGAGCTGGGGCATTCCATGAGCTGCTGGGGCATTCCATGAGGAGCTATGGCATTCCATGAGGAGCTGGGGCATTCCATGAGTGAGCTGGGGCATTCCATGAGCTGCTGGGGCATTCCATGAGGAGCTGGGGCATTCCATGAGGAGCTGGGCCATTCCATGAGTGAGCTGGGGCATTCCATGAGTGAGCTGGGGCATTCCATGAGGAGCTGGGGCATATCCATGAGGAGCTGGGGCATTCCATGAGTTGCTGGGGCATTCCATGAGTGAGCTGGGGCATTCCATGAGCTGCTGGGGCATTCCATGAGGAGCTGGGGCATTCCATGAGTGAGCTGGGTCATTCCATGAGTGAGCTGGGGCATTCCATGAGTGAGCTGGGGCATTCCTTGAGTGAGCTGGGGCATTCCATGAGCTGCTGGGGCATTCCATGAGGAGCTGGGGCATTCCATGAGGAGCTGGGGCATTCCATGAGTGAGCTGGGGCATTCCATGAGTGAGCTAGGGCATTCCATGAGCTGCTGGGGCATTCCATGAGGAGCTGGGGCATTCCATGAGGAGCTGGGGCATTCCATGAGTGAGCTGGGGCATTCCATGAGTGAGCTGGGGCATTCCATGAGCTGCTGGGGCATTCCATGAGGAGCTGTGGCATTCCATGGCTGGGGCATTCCATGAGTGAGCTGGGACATTCCATGAGGATCTGGGGCATTCCATGAGTGAGCTGGGGCATTCCATGAGGAGCTGGGGCATACCATGAGGAGCTGTGGCATTCCATGAGTGAGCTGGGGCATTCCATGAGGAGCTGGGGCATTCCATGAGTGAGCTGGGGCATTCCATGAGCTGCTGGGGCATTCCATGAGGAGCTGGGGCATTCCATGAGTGAGCTGGGGCATTCCATGAGTGAGCTGGGGCATTCCATGAGGAGCTGGGGCATTCCATTAGTGAGCTGGGGCATTCCATGAGGAGCTGGGCCATTCCATGAGTGAGCTGGGGCATTCCATGTGCTGGGGCATTCCATGAGTGAGCTGGGGCATTCCATGAGGAGCTGGGGCATATCCATGAGGAGCTGGGGCATTCCATGAGTGAGCTGGGGCATTTCATGAGTGAGCTGGGGCATTCCATGAGCTTGAGCTGGGGCATTCCATGAGGAGCTGGGGCATTCCATGAGTGAGCTGGGGCATTCCATGAGTGAGCTGGGGCATTCCATGAGTGAGCTGGGGCATTCCTTGAGTGAGCTGGGGCATTCCATGAGCTGCTGGGGCATTCCATGAGGAGCTGGGGCATTCCATGAGGAGCTGGGGCATTCCATGAGTGAGCTGGGGCATTCCATGAGTGAGCTAGGGCATTCCATGAGCTGCTGGGGCATTCCATGAGGAGCTGGGGCATTCCATGAGGAGCTGGGGCATTCCATGAGTGAGCTGGGGCATTCCATGAGTGAGCTGGGGCATTCCATGAGCTGCTGGGGCATTCCATGAGGAGCTGGGGCATTCCATGAGCTGGGGCATTCCATGAGTGAGCTGGGGCATTCCATGAGGATCTGGGGCATTCCATGAGTGAGCTGGGGCATTCCATGAGGAGCTGGGGCATACCATGAGGAGCTGTGGCATTCCATGAGTGAGCTGGGGCATTCCATGAGGAGCTGGGGCATTCCATGAGTGAGCTGGGGCATTCCATGAGCTGCTGGGGCATTCCATGAGGAGCTGGGGCATTCCATGAGTGAGCTGGGGCATTCCATGAGTGAGCTGGGGCATTCCATGAGGAGCTGGGGCATTCCATTAGTGAGCTGGGGCATTCCATGAGGAGCTGGGGCATTCCATGAGTGAGCTGGGGCATTCCATGAGCTGCTGGGGCATTCCATGAGGAGCTGGGGCATTCCATGAGTGAGCTGGGGCATTCCATGAGCTGCTGGGGCATTCCATGAGGAGCTGGGGCATTTCATGAGGAGCTGGGGCATTCCATGAGTGAGCTGGGGCATTCCATGAGGAGCTGGGGCATATCCATGAGGAGCTGGGGCATTCCATGAGGAGCTGGGGCATATCCATGAGTGAGCTGGGGCATATCCATGAGCTGCTGGGGCATATCCATGAGTGAGCTGGGGCATTCCATGAGGTGCTGGGGCATATCCATGAGGAGCTGGGGCATATCCATGAGTGAGCTGGGGCATATCCATGAGTGAGCTGGGGCATATCCATGAGGTGCTGGGCCATATCCATGTGTGCTGGGGGCAGTATCCATGTGCTGGGGCATTCCATGTGCTGGGAGCATATCCATGAGGTGCTGGGGCATATCCATGAGGTGCTGGGTCATATCCATGAGGTGCTGGGGCATATCCATGTGTGCTGGGGGCAGTATCCATGTGCTGGGGCATTCCATGTGCTGGGGGCAGTATATCCATGAGCTGGGGCAGCATCCATGAGCTGGGGCAGTATATCCATGAGCTGGGGCATTAACCATGAGCTGGGGCAGTATCCATGAGCTGGGGCATATCCATGTGCTGGGGCAAAATTCATGAGAGCAGCTGGGGCATTATCAATGAGAGCAGCTGGGGCAGTATATCCTTGAGCTGGGGGCAGTATATCCATGAGCTGGGGCAGTATATCCATGAGCTGGGGCAGTATATCCATGAGCTGGGGCATATCCATGTGCTGGGGCATATCCATGAGAGGAGCTGGGGCATTATCCATGAGAGCAGCTGGGGCAGTATATCCATGAGAGCAGCTGGGGCATTATCAATGAGAGCAGCTGGGGCAATATCCATGAGAGGAGCTGGGGCAATATCCATGAGAGGAGCTGGGGCATATCCATATGTGCTGGGGGCAGTATCCATGAGAGCTGGGGCAATAGCCATGTGTGAGCTGGTCTGGGGCAATATATCCATGTATGAGCTGGTCTGGGGCAATATATCCATGTGTGAACTGAGGCGCAATATATCCATATGTGAGCTGAGGCGCAATATATCCATATGTGAGCTGAGGCGCAATATATCCATATGTGAGCTGGGGCAATATATATCCATGGGTGAGCTGCTGGGGGCAATATATAACTGTGAACTGGGGCAATATATCCATATGTGAGCTGGGGGCAATATATATCCATGGGTGAGCTGCTGGGGGCAATATATATCCAGTCTAATCCAGAGCTGCTGGGGGCAATATATCCAGAGCTGCTGGGGGCAATATATATCCATGTGTGCTTTCACTGCCTTCGAACAGGCAACGTACTTGCTGGCAGTTGGCAAAATTTTGTGTGAGCATATGAGAGAGCTCCACAGCAATAAACCTTACAGTAATGTGCGCTGTGTGTATGAGCATTCAGTGTTATATGGGAGTACTGATTTAGGAGTTAGAATAGTTAAAAAAATCTGTAAAACCCGGGGGGGGTGACACCATAAATTACCGCACCGGGTGACACCAACCCTAGTGACGCCACTGCTTGTAGTGATTATAATGAGATCATTAGCAATGCAGCTTCCACAAAATACCAATAGAATATAAAAATAATATCTGTATGTGCTGCATAATGCCCGTGAATGGAAATTACAGTAACGCCTTGTATCTGTATGGAAATTACAGCAACACCTTGTATCTGTATGTGCTGCATAATGCCTGTGTATGGTAATTACAGTAACACCTTGTATCTGTATGTGCTGCATAATGCCTGTGTATGGAAATTACAGTAACACCTGGTATCTGTATGTGTCTGCATAATGTCTGTGTATGCCAATTACAGCAGCACCTTCTATCTGTGTGTGTTGCATAATGTCTGTGTATGGTAATTACAGTAACACCTTGTATCAGTATGTGCTGCATAATGCCTGTGTATGGAAATTACAGTAGCACCTTGTATCTGTATGTGCTGCATAATGCCTGTGTATGGAAATTACAGCCACTATTTGTTTCTCTACTTTACAGGGATTTTCAGTCATTATAACCCCTGCATCGTATCCCTGTACAGCAGTGAGTGACCCCAGAGCTCTCCCTGTGTTCTGCTCTCTCCCTGGCTGCCTATTCCCCCCTTTTATCTTGGTTCAGCCACCCCTCCTGACACCCTGCCTCCTTCCTTTACTTGAACCATCCAGAGGTCCTTTGGACACCTATGCATTCCATTGTTTTGGAACGAGCATTGTGTATCAAGCATGTCAACTGCATTAAACACCCTGTTGCCTTCTCTTTATTCGTGTTCTATAGCGTTATTGTATCTCGGCGCCTTTAACATATGACAATAAAAAATGTTTAAACCAAAAAATTAATTAAAAAATCCAACAAAAAATTAGCCTTAAAATGTAATAATATATACTTTTAAATTATTTACATATCATATTTTTTTTTTCTTTTCAATATTCTCATCTTTAAACAGCGGCGGGGGCCGTGGGAGTCAAAATTACAAATGCACTACTTAAATCTGACTTAATCGAAGTAGCCTTGATATGGCACAACCGCATATGGAAATTTAATATCTTAAATGTTTAAAAGGGTATATTCTGTTCTTACACTGCGAGAAATTAAAAAGAATCAGGAAAATGTTGAAGATGAAGTGCATTGTGGTTAATAAATTTAAAATGAACAGTGACTGCCATGCTGCAAAGCAATATCAGTTCTTACCTTGGGGCATTAATAAAGACTGAAAGGTTTTATTTTGGGGAAAAGGGGGGGTGGGTAAAAATGATTTTTTTTTAAAAAAAAAACAATATTATCTATTAAAATTCTAAGCCGCGTTTCAATATTAAAAGGATTCGCCATGATTTCCAGACTTACTAGCATCGGGTCACGGACTAATTTCATTTTTTTTTTTTCTATTTCTTGGTCAGCATTCTGTCGATAATTAATCAAAAGCGGAATTTCTTAATGAAACACTTCTCATAAGGTGATAATTAGTGGGAAAGCAGCGCCCTACAGACAGTCACTGAGATCTCTCTAATAACTCAAATGAAATCAGGGCTTGGGTCTAGGGAGTTAGTTAAGGGAAGCTATATCTCTATTTATTTATTTTTTTCATTTTCTTGTTTTGGAAATAGATAGTTAGGTAGTATGTATGTGTTTTATATCCAATCACATCCCTATTGGAGATAACAGCGGGAGATTCTCTGAGACGATTCCGTGAAATCACACTAATGGCCCGTCGTCTGTGTGTGTTTACTCCAGGTGTCGCCCGGTGACTTTAAAAGAGTTTGGCCGAAGAAAAAAAATAAAATTAATAACAACAAACAAATGAAGGTTGGAGACAGATTCATTTCCATGGATTGATTTTTGTGTACGATATTAACGCGGCGACTTAGAAGTAAAGCAGCGAGAAACAACGTAATTACTGCATCGATGGATAACTGGATAGAGAGAAGAAGAATAGACAGAGTGACCGATAAAAAGAAATGTATCCAAATCATTTATAAAGAAAGACAGTGGGAAAAAATCCTTTTTGTATATTCATCAATTGTTTGTCTTGAAATCAGTCTAGTTATATGGAGTGTGTTGTATTATTATTATTATTAATATTATTGTCAGCATTTATAGAGCGGCGATGCTTTCTGCAACGCTTTACAATAAAGAACGGGGGAATTACAAACAAGGCATGGAAACAGAGACAAGAGGTGTAGAGGGCCCTGATCACAGGAGCTTTCAATCCAGTGGAGTTGCAGTGGAGAAGAATAAGAGACGTTACCATTATATTAGTGATCAGGATCAATCTATTTGTCTATCTTTCTATATGTCTATCTATTGATCTGTCTGTTTGTCTGTTTATCTATCTATGGCTATCTCTGCTCTCTGTGTCTATTTATTGATCCGTCTGTTTGTCTGTCTATATATCTCTCTATGGCTAGCTCTGCTCTTTGTGTCTTTCTATTGATCTGTCTGTTTGTCTGTCTATATATCTCTCTATGGCTAGCTATGCTCTTTGTGTCTATCTATTGATCCGTCTGTTTGTCTGTCTATATATCTCTCTATGGCTATTTTTGCTCTTTGTGTCTATCTATTCATCTGTCTGTTTGTCTATATGTCTCTTTATGGCTAGCTCTGCTCTATGTGTCTATGTATTGATCTGTCTGTCTATATGTCTCTTTATGGCTAGCTTTGCTCTACGTGTCTATCTATTGATCTGTCTGTCTATATGTCTCTTTATGGCTAGCTCTGCTCTATGTATCTATCTATTGATCTGTCTGTCTATATGTCTCTTTATGGCTAGCTCTGCTCTATGTATCTATCTATTGATTTGTCTGTCTATCTATGGATCTTTCAGCCTGTCTATATAGCTAGCTATTGATCTCTCTGTTTGCCTATATAGCTATCCATTTATCTGTCTTTATATTTATCTATTGATCTGTCTGTCTATTTATTGATCTGTCTTTTTGTCTATGTATTTATCTATTGATCTGTCTCTTGTCTATATATCTATTGATCTCTCTGTCTATTTGTTAAACTATTGATCTGTCTGTCCATATATGGATCTTTCTGTCTGTCTATATATCTATCTATTGATTTGCATTTTTGCCTATCTATCTTTTTATTTGTTTGTCTATATATCTATCTGTTGTCCTGTCTGTCTGTCTGCCTATATATCTATTGATCTGTCTGCCTATATATATCTCTGTTGACCTGTCTGTCTGCCTATATATCTATTGATCTGTCTGCCTATATATCTCTCTGTTGACCTGTCTGCCTGTCTGGCTGCCTATATATCTATCTGTTGATCCGGCTGCCTGTCTGTCTGTCTGCCTATATATCTATCTGTCGCTGTGTCTGCTTGTCTATATATCTATTGATCTGTATGTCTATATATCTATCTATTGATCTATCAATTAATCTGTCTGTTTATCTATCTATTGAACTGTTTTTTATTTACCAATCTATCGATCTGTCTGTCTATATATCTATCTGTTGATCTTTCTGCCTAGATATCTATTGATCTGTCTCTCTGCCTATTTATCTATTGATCTGTCTGTTCGTCTATCTATCTATTGACCTGTTTGTTTATCAACCTAAGACCTAAGACCATATTTTTACATATGTATCTATGTATATGGCATGTGAAATTGCTATCTATATCTTTCTATTAATCATTTATTTAAATCCTGACATTTTATTTTTATACAGTACATCCAGCCTAGCAGCCTTCCTTCCTTCCTTCTTTCCTTCCTTCCTTCCTTCCTTCCTTCCTTCCTTCCTTCCTTCCTTCCTTCCTTCCTTCCTTCCTTCCTTCCTTCCTTCCTTCCTTCCTTCCTTCCTTCCTTCCTTCCTTCCTTCCTTCCTTCCTTCCTTCTTTCCTTCCTTTCTTCCTTCCTTCCCTCCTTCCCGAATGTCCATATAGAATTATTTACCTGTGGTCAATCTATGTGTCTGTCTGTTTGTCTGTTTATTTTCCGTCTGTCTTTCGGTTTATCTAGATTCTTATGATGTAATCTGTCTCTGAGCGTTCCTATTGCTTGTTGTTTGCACGTTCCCATTTCGGAAATCAAAACACGATAGTCTCATCTAAAAGGAAAGTAGCATTTTAATCACTTTTTATTAAGCTTGAATGTCATTTATATTTCACAGACAGCCTTTCCTGGGAATGGAGGTCATGTGCATTATGCTAAACATTATGTAGTAAACCAGTGCGGCTTGGAGTGGTACTTAATCCCTGGGTTTGACCTTCATCTGAGACCTCATTATATGTTTTAGTGGATTAAGAACCAGTGTTCTGAGCACAAATGACAGATAAGTGGAAATGTGTTACTGTTAATTTCTTAAAAAAATGGATCACTAGTGCAGCATATTAACAGCATTACGTGTACACACAGCCCAGTATACACACATCCCCTTTATCCCATGACAGGCTGGACAACTTATACTCAAAATATCCCTTATGGGAGTGAACCGGGGTCACACTTTTCTGGTGGTTGCCAACATCCGCCTTCCCCTTCCTTTATTTTGTCTGCATCCTGCAAATGGTCCTTCCTCATCGGAGAACTTTACTGCCATATTGTTGTTTTTGTGGATATTTCCGCCTGACAATATATTTTTCCTATTTGTTTAATACACCTCACTTCCACAACCAGTCCATCACTCTCACCATGCAGTCCTCTCCTCCTGTTCCCACCCCCAACGCCTCTTTTCACAGCACTCGCACACAGACTGACCTCCATCTCTCCCTCCTCTTCGCCCTGAAACAAGCATCAAGCATATGTAGCGCTACCCCTTCGAGAGCTGCTGAATTTGACGGGCCTTCTGTCTCACTCCAGTGATTACCCACCTCCACCTTCGGCGCCAAGTAATACCAGGACAAGATTACTTTAGGATGACTAAAGGACTAGGAGGACTAGCGAGCAAACTCTTTATAGGACAAAGTAATCAACAGTATAACAGTATTGAAAGAGTTACTTCAGCATCACTATTCAACACAATGATGAATGAACGAGACGGCAATCTTTACCATACTTCAATGCAGTTAGATTATCGACAATAATCAACGTAACCGATATCAATAACCTAAACCTTGTACCTTCTACCTAACCACTGGCCAGTGGAAATTACACAAGCGTTCAAGACTGCTAGCTTTGGGGCCCTTGACTTCTATCGTTGGGTACCTTTAACATGAAACCATATTTGTATTCCACAACATGAGAAAGAAATCTTCGCAAAGTGTCACAGAACAACAAGATTTGTAACTGCAGCAATCCTCCTTTTAGCTGCAACTGCACGGGCAGTAGAACTAGGCCAGACAATAAAGTTAGCAATATCAACTCACGCAGGATGGCCGAATACCTCTCTCCATTTGATACACTCACCCCTTCCTTGCTGGACGGTAGCTCGATCGCTATCTCTTAGCGCTGGAATCACTCAAGGACAGCCGGGTCCCTCTCCGCGGGACGCACAAGGACAGCTGGAGTTCTTCTCCGCAGAATGTACTCGGTCACTCCCTCTGTCACTGGAACACACACGAAGGCAGACGGACCCCTTCTTCACTGGATTGCCAAGGACAGCCGGATGCACGATCCGCTGGTACTGGCAACACGTGAGGGCAACTGGATCTCTCCTTCGCTGAACGCACGAGGGCGGCTGCATGCACGATCCGCAACACAGAACTGTTCACGCTGCCAGTCTCACCCTCTCTGACTTCTCTCTGCTCTGCACGTGCACTTCCCCTCTTGGAAAACACCCACCTCCCTTTGTCACTGCTGGGAGGTGTAGTTCTTTTCCTGACAAATTGCATTAGGCCCTCTGTAATTGAAACTACATGTTCCAGAATCCTTTGCATCTTCCTGTCTTAAACAACTTCCTTTGCCAGTGAAGAGAAAGGGAAAAGGGAGGAGGGAAAGTCCTCCGCAGCTGTGACAGGCTGCATGTCTCTGTCCAAACCCTGGGTTACAGTACAAAACACCGCAATCCACACACAGTTCAAGTAGCCTGCACTACACATACACACACAGACCGACCTCCATCTCTCTTCCTTTGTGCCCTGAAACAAGCATCAAGCATACGCACATAGACTGACCTCCATCTCTCTTCCCTCTTCGCCCTGAAACAAGCATCAAGCATACGCACACAGACTGACCTCCATCTCGCTTCCCTCTGCGCCCTGAAACAAGTATCAAGCATACGCACACAGACCCACCTCCATCTCTCTTCCCTCTGCGCCCTGAAATAAGCATCACACATACGCACACACACGCTGACCTCCATCTCTCTTCTCTCTGCTGTCCCAACCTGCCCCCCAAACCTGGTCCCTAATTTCAGCTCTCCTTTCCAGCTGTACTTGAAAACGAGAGAAATCTCAATGTATCTTCCTGGTAAAATACTTTGCAAATAAATAAATAAATAATTATTTTTACTAAGCCCAAATTTATGGTCCTTCTCAGACAATCCCTAAGATATTTTTCTGGCCACCAGTTTCACCTTCCCCCTGCTCCAATTTGTTTCAGCTACCCCTGTCCCTTAGATTGTAAGCTCACGGGATGTCTGCCTGAGCACTTGGTTTAAAGTGCTGTATTACCTGGACAATTATCCTACAGGCAATGTTGTCTTTCCTCTTGTATTATGTACATCTCCTGTTTGTGCTTCCCCATTGTAAAGCGCTATGGAATCTGTTGGCGCTGTATAAGTACTTGTAACTTTAAGTTCCCATGGGAATAGGGCCCTCGTTTCCTCCTGTACTGCTTTATCAACTGCTATTGAGTCTCAATGTATTGTAACCCTGTCCATTGTTCAGCGCTGCAGAATAGGCTGGCGCTATATAAAAAAAGTATAATAATAAAAAATAATAAGTTTTATGACAGCTTCGCTGACCTGATTGTTTAAGGTTATTATTATTTTACCACTTACATTTATGATTCTCTTTTGTATCACAATTACTCATGAATAAAGAATTAAAAAACTATCGCTTACCATCTCACTTCGAGTGGATTATATCGCTATCATTAAATATTTATGTGAAATATTATCTGTTACGTTTGTGTTTGTATAACTTCCATCGTGGCATTCTATCAAACAGACACATCGACAAATAAAGTTAGGGATATGGGATGATAAGGCTCGGAGGCAGAATGATTGAGTGGGGATTATTTTTAGCATGGATTGGGGAAACGGTGAGGGTTGAACGGGTGTTATTTATAAAAATGGACCATTTTGAGAGCTAAGAGAGTGTTAGGGTTGCAGTTATGATTTTATTGGCAAAGTGGGGTTATGGTAGATCAGGGCCGGCCCAAGACATTGTGCTGCCTGGAGCGAAGGCTGAAATGCTGCCCCCCCCACACCACCATCACATAACCCCAAATACGTCCACGTGACACATCCATTTTGTTATATCATGATATATATTGCCGGCTCATATGGGTATATATTGCCAGCCCAGCTCACATGGGCATACAGTATATTGCCAGCTCACTTGGGTATATATTGCCGACGGCTCTCATGGGTATATATTGCCAGCCAAGCTCAAATGGGTATATATTGCAAGCCCAGCTCACATGGGTATATATTGCCAACTCACGTGGGTATATATTGCCAGCCCAGCTCACGTGGGTATATATTGCCAGCCCAGCTCACATGGGTATGTATTGCCAGCCCAGCTCACGTGGGTATATATAGTTGCCCCTAGCTCACTTGGGTATATATAGTTGCTCCTAGCTCACTTGGGTATCTCTCATGGGTATATATTGTATGCTTGTTTATGCTGCCCCCCCCCCACTTACTTTTGCAGACACTCGGCACTGGCAGTGGCTCGTCCAGTCCTCCGCTGCGTGCTGAAGAGGAAGATAGAAGATCTATCCACAGCCGCCACCCGCGCTCCCATGGATGCATGCCTGGCATGCATGTGGGAGGGTGGGCGTGGTCAGCGGCGGCATGCAGTGTAGCCACGCGGCAGCCGCCAAAGTAGATGCTGCCGACGCGCTGGCGATAAAATAGTGCAGCGTGAGTGTCGGAAGTCAAGATGGCGGCAGCGGCAAAATTTACCGCTGTGCATTATTTGTCACCTGGCGCAAGCGCTCCGCGCTGCTCCATTGTCGGGCCGGCCCTGTGGTAGATTTAGAGGCAGTTAGGGTTGGGGTACGTGTTAGTGTGCTTAGAAACTGGGTTAGGACAGGGGACGGGCGGACTGAAGAGACGTTGCGCCTCCAGGCAATATCACGGGGCTCACATTGTGGGGGGCTCTGGCACACGAGGGGACCCTCCTCCTGACCTCCACATGCAGGAGTTCATTTACCTCATGAGCCCCCTCTTAGGCCAGTGCCCTCGGGAAGTGCCCTCTTGCCTTAATGGTCAGTCAGACCCTGGGTTTGGGATGATTTAAAAAATAGCTTATGCACACTGACCGCTACAACTTAATAAAGTGGTCCCTCCTCTATTCCCATTTAGAAGGCGTTTCCCCGCCCACACAGCTGTCGTTCAGCAGACGGTATTTTAAATATCCCGCCTGCAGGGAACCAACTCGGGGACTGATGATGTCAGCAAGTTCTGCAGGGTGACATCAGTCTATCTATGAATGCTCGCAACAGCAAGCATACGGGGGAGACGATAGATGAGGGTGGGTGCTACGCGTGCGCACGCAGCCCCAATTGATCATTGTGCAGGTGCTGCATAACTTTATTTATGAAGTATTTTACCAGGAAGGACACATTGAGATTTCTCTCATTTTCAACTATATCCTAGGAGGCGAGTATGTACCGTTAGGTGTCTTGCCCAAGGACACTTACTGGAGAGGTGCTCTTGCCAGGATCTGAACCTGTGTCTCCACAGTCTCCACGGTTATAGAGCAGTGATGTTACCTCTACCCCACCCAGCCGGTATCTGAATTTAATTAACTCAAGGGAGCATTATTTTTAATTGAGTATTAAATGAAAAAATTTATAATAAAATTTTTGAATGAAAGAATTAAAAATGTATCATTTTAACAGATTCTTTTATTTTCTTGGCTCCTTACAGTTATTATTATTATTAATCTATGGTGCCTGGAATTTCCATAGTGCGATACAATATAGCAAAAGAAAATAAACTATCCAGATTCCGAGACAAAAAAAAGCTGTAGCATACATATATATGTCATCAATATCATTTTCTACTTTCAAAAATTTGGGATCGTCGGTCCAACGACATGATTATATTAAGGTCACTTCAAGGGCTGTTAGGTAAAAAAAGGTTGAGCGGGATAAAGTGGTGAATTACGTGTACGAGATCTGTGTAATTGGGATTTCGGTAATTTGAGGGAGAAAATAAATAATTCATAAACAGAGCGAAATCAAAAGGCGAATTTAAAATCTTGATGGGTATGAATGTTAACGACAAACAGATTCTGAAAACACACATGTAAAATCCAGGACGTGATGCACATTTAACCCCTTAGGCCGGTGTCAGACGAGCGCACTATGTGTGCCCGTACTGATGTGCCTTCCGACGCCCGTCGCAGTGTTGTGACGTTTTGACAGGCCGGCCACACACTGTAACGCACTCACGAATTGCGCGTGTTACAGTGGACATGCAGAAAGCCTCTCTGTTGTAACGCTACGACGCGCGTTCGATGGGGCTGCAAAGCGCGATCCTCCTCGCTCAGTGATGCGGCCAGACGGGCGTCAGAGTGGAAGGAATGTCCACTCTCATGGAAGTTCCTTCTGCTCTGAAAAATGCTCATGTGACACTGGCATCAGTCTATCTATGAATGCTCGCAACAGCAAGCATACGGGGAGACGATAGATGAGGGTGGGTGCTACGCGTGCGCACGCAGCCCCAATTGACCATTGTGCAGGTGCTGCATAACTTTATTTATGAAGTATTTTACCAGGAAGGACACATTGAGATTTCTCTCATTTTCAACTATATCCTGGGAGGCGAGTATGTACCGTTAGGTGTCTTGCCCAAGGACACTTACTGGAGAGGTGCTCTTGCCAGGATCTGAACCTGTGTCTCCACAGTCTCCACGCTTATAGAGCATTGATGTTACCTCTACCCCACCCAGCCGGTATCTGAATTTAATTAACTCAAGGGAGCATTATTTTTAATTGAGTATTAAATGAAAAAATTAATAATAAAATTTTTAGGTCCCTATAAAGATTTGGGGTGCTCAACCTCTGTGTTCTTTGGGGGATGCACAAATGCAACATGAGTAGCAATAAAAGAAAAATGTCCCTGATACACGTGCTGTGACCCCTTAACAATGTTGTTATTATTGGTATTTCATTTCTGGCACATAGTCTGGTTCATTACTTGGACCAAATGTCTTAAATTTACCTATCAAACTTCAAATTTAAAAAAGAAAAAATTTAAAAAAAAATGTTTTAAAATAAATTCAAATTTAAAAAAAATTCAAATTTCCCTATCACACTTCAAATTTAAAGAAAACCTTCAAATGTAAAAAAATCCCTACCGCACTTTAAATTTCAAAATAAAACTTCAAATTTATTAAAACTTTGTAATTTTAAAAAAAAAATCAAATTCAATAAATTCCCTAACACACTTCAAATTTTACATTTTTTTTTTCAAATTAAAATAGATAAATATAAATTTCCCTATCTCACATACCTTGTGTCCTTGTGGAGGACCAATGCCCCTCTCCCCAAACCACTTTTTTCCTCTTCTTTCTCTTTTCCCTATTTTGCTTTGGTTTTCTCTGCTTTTATTATTACTCTGTATTGTTTCTATTACTGCCAATAAAACTTTAATAAAAAAAAAAATTGTCAACAGTGTTAGCAGTAAAGTATGTTATTCATCAATTAAGAACAGGCTATACTTATATCATGTTTTAATGTTTTTAAACACACTGACAAAAATGAAAACAAACCAAAAACCCCCTTGCTTCATTTTAAGCCAGTTATAGCTTTAAAGCGACGCTCCGGTCCCTCGCCTGCTATACCAGCGCAATATTCCTGTACTACCTTTTGTGTGATTTACAAACATTGCAACATTTTACAAACATATGACATCATTAAAAACAACACGTAAATATTATTAAATGCCTTGTCCACTTACTAAGATTTTTGACGGACAGTTTCCTTCTCTTTCTCTGTCCGTCAGGTTTGCCGGTGATATTGTGAAATCCTTTTTTCCCCGAAACGCTCCAAAACTTTCAGATAAAGCCCAGGCAGGAGGCTTTTGTGTAGATGAGATTATCGATAGTTATTGAAAGTATCTAAATGGGATTTACAAATCAGACCGCTGTTTCTTTAATAGAATTCTAGATAATCTTTTATCGCAACAAGACACCCATAGAATTATATAAACACGTCGGGGCCGAGGCTGCGGCAAATTTCAATTATTCTAAAAAGCTTTAATAAACGGGTTGCGCACGTGTGTAATATGCAAGCCCCTAATCCATCTATTACAAAAATATCTAAGGGAGCTGCCCCCCTCCCATCTCACGCTCCTAAAACATCACCTAAATCAATGCAACGCTCCTTTACTTCCATCTTAAACATATTGTAAAGAAAATCTGGACCTTCTATTGAAAATTAAATGAAGTAATAGACTCATATTTTGAGAATATTCTATTCAAATACAAATTAATTTCCATATGAATGTTTACACACGTACATCATAGTGTCTCTGTTGATAGAGATAGATAGAAATAATAGATGGATAGATATGGATAGATATGGATAGATAGATAGATAGATAGATAGATAGATAGATAGATAGATAGATAGATAGATAGATAGATAGATAGATAGATAGATATAGATACAGATAGATAGATATAGATACAGATAGATAGATAGATTGTGAGTTCCTACGGGAATAGGGCCCTCATCTCCTCCTGTACTGTTTGTCAAATGTTGTTCAATGTATTGTATTGTAACCCTGTCTATACTGTGCCTATTGTACAGCGCTGCGGAATATGCTGGCGCTTTATAAATAAAGAATAATAATAATAATAATAATAGATAGACAGACAGATAGATAGATAGATATAGATAAATGGATAGATAGATAGATACAGATAAATACAGATAGATAGATAAATACAGATAAATATAGATGAAGATAAAGATAGATAGATAGATACATATAAAGATAGATACAGATAAAGATAGATACAGATATAGATAGATAGATAGATAGATAGATAGATAGATAGATAGATAGATAGATAGATAGATAGATAGATAGATAGATAGAGAGATAGAGAGATAGAGAGATACAGATAAAGATAGATACAGATAAAGATAGATAGATAGAGAGATACAGATAAATATAGATAGATAGATACAGATAAAGCTAGATACAGATAAATACAGACAGACAGACAGACAGATAGGAAGGAATGACAGAGTGGTAGTAGTTTATGAGGCCTTCAGACAAAGCTCAGATGTGAGGCCTTTATTCCAACATCCGATGTGTGGCCTTTGTACCGACGTCAGAGTTGAGGCTTTCAGGGCAAATTCCAATATGAGGTCTTTAGGACAAACTCAAATATAAGGCCTTTAACTCAGAGTCAGATATGAGGATTTTAGGCCAAAATCAGATGTGAGGCTTTCAGGAATTTTCCAATATGAGGCTTTCAGGACATACTCAGATATGAGGCCTTTGGGACAAATACGAATGTGAGGGTTTCAGAGGAAAAAACAATATGAGGCTTTTAGACCTAAATCAGATGTGAGGCCTTTATTCCAATGTCTGATGTGAGGTCTTTAGGACTAAGTCAGATGTGAGGTTTACATGGCAAATTCCAATACGAGGCCTTAAGGCAAATGTCAGATATAAGGCATTTAGCACAAACTCAGATATGAGGCTTGTATGGCAGAGTCAGATACGAGGCCTTTAGGACAACCTAAAAAATGAGGCCTTTAAGCCACAGTCAGCTATGAGGCCTTTAGTCCAAAGTTAGATGTGATGCCTTCAGGTCAATGTCCGATATAAGGCCTTTATTCCAAAGTCAGATGTGAGGCCTTTATTCCAAAGTCAGATGTGAGGCCTTTATTCCTATATCAGATGTGAGGCCTTTATTCCTATATCAGATGTGAGGCCTTTATTCCTGTATCAGATGTGAGGTCTTTATTTGTATATCAGATGTGAGGCCTTTATTCCTATATTAGATGTGAGACCTTTATTCCTATATTAGATGTGACGTGAGGCCTTTATTCCTATATCAGATGTGAGGCCTTTATTCCTATATCAGACGTGAGGCCTTTATTCCTATATTAGATGTGAGGCCTTTATTCCTATATCAAATGTGAGGCCTTTAATCCTATATCAGATGTGAGGCCTTTATTCCTATATCAGATGTGAGGCCTTTAATCCTATTTCAGATGTGAGGCCTTTAATCCTATATCAGATGTGAGGCCTTTATTCCAAACTCAGATGTGAGGCCTTTATTCCTATATCAGATGTGAGGCCTTCAGGTGAAAGTCAGATATGAGGCCTTTATTCCTGTATCAGATGTGAGACCTTTATTCCAAACTCAGATGTGAGGCCTTCAGGTGAAAGTCAGATATAAGGGCTTTATTCCAAAGTCGGATGTGAGGCCGTTATTCCAAACTCAGATGTGAGGCCTTTATTCCTATATCAGATGTGAGGCCTTTATTCCTATATCAGATGTGAGGCCTTTATTCCTATATCAGATGTGAGGCCTTTATTCCTATATCAGATGTGAGGCCTTTATTCCTGTATCAGATGTGAGGTCTTTATTTGTATATCAGATGTGAGGCCTTTATTCCTATATCAGATGTGAGACCTTTATTCCTATATTAGATGTGACGTGAGGCCTTTATTCCTATATCAGATGTGAGGCCTTTATTCCTATATCAGACGTGAGGCCTTTATTCCTATATTAGATGTGAGGCCTTTATTCCTATATCAAATGTGAGGCCTTTAATCCTATATCAGATGTGAGGCCTTTATTCCTATATCAGATGTGAGGCCTTTAATCCTATATCAGATGTGAGGCCTTTAATCCTATATCAGATGTGAGGCCTTTATTCCAAACTCAGATGTGAGGCCTTTATTCCTATATCAGATGTGAGGCCTTCAGGTGAAAGTCAGATATGAGGCCTTTATTCCTGTATCAGATGTGAGACCTTTATTCCAAACTCAGATGTGAGGCCTTCAGGTGAAAGTCAGATATAAGGGCTTTATTCCAAAGTCGGATGTGAGGCCGTTATTCCAAACTCAGATGTGAGGCCTTTATTCCTATATCAAATGTGAGGCCTTTATTCCTATATCAGATGTGAGGCCTTTATTCCTATATCAGATGTGAGGCCTTTATTCCTATATCAGATGTGAGCCTTTATTCCTATATCAAATGTGAGGCCTTTATTCCTATATCAGATGTGAGGCCTTTATTCCTATATCAGATGTGAGGCCTTTATTCCTATATCAGATGTGAGGCTTTATTCCTATATTAGATGTGAGGCCTTATTCCTATATCAGACGTGAGGCCTTTATTCCTATATCAGATGTGAGGCCTATATTCCTATATCAGATGTGAGGCCTATATTCCTATATCAGATGTGAGGCCTTTATTCTATATCAGATGTGAGGCCTTTATTCCTATATCAGATGTGAGGCCTATTATTCCTATATCAGATGTGAGCCTTTATTCCTATATCAGATGTGAGGCTTTATTCCTATATCAGATGTGAGGCCTATATTCCTATATCAGATGTGAGGCCTTTATTCCTATATCAGATGTGAGGCCTATATTCCTATATCAGATGTGAGGCCTTTATTCCTATATCAGATGTGAGGCCTTTAATCCTATATCAGATGTGAGGCCTTTATTCCTATATCAGATGTGAGGCCTTTAATCCTATATCAGATGTGAGGCCTTTATTCCTATATCAGATGTGAGGCCTTTATTCCAAACTCAGATGTGAGGCCTTTATTCCTATATCAGATGTGAGGCCTTCAGGTGAAAGTCAGATATGAGGCCTTTATTCCTGTATCAGATGTGAGACCTTTATTCCAAACTCAGATGTGAGGCCTTCAGGTGAAAGTCAGATATAAGGGCTTTATTCCAAAGTCGGATGTGAGGCCGTTATTCCAAACTCAGATGTGAGGCCTTTATTCCTATATCAGATGTGAGGCCTTTATTCCTATATCAGATGTGAGGCCTTTATTCCTATATCAGATGTGAGGCCTTTATTCCTATATCAGATGTCAGGCCTTTATTCCTATATCAGATGTGAGGCCTTTATTCCTATATCAGATGTGAGGCCTTTATTCCTATATCAGATGTGAGGCCTTTATTCCTATATCAGATGTGAGGGCTTTATTCCTATATTAGATGTGAGGCCTTTATTCCTATATCAGACGTGAGGCCTTTATTCCTATATCAGATGTGAGGCCTATATTCCTATATCAGATGTGAGGCCTTTATTCCTATATCAGATGTGAGGCCTTTATTCCTATATCAGATGTGAGGCCTTTATTCCTATATCAGATGTGAGGCCTATATTCCTATATCAGATGTGAGGCCTTTATTCCTATATCAGATGTGAGGCCTTTATTCCTATATCAGATGTGAGGCCTTTATTCCTATATCAGATGTGAGGCCTTTATTCCTATATCAGATGTGAGGCCTATATTCCTATATCAGATGTGAGGCCTTTATTCCTATATCAGATGTGAGGCCTATATTCCTATATCAGATGTGAGGTCTGTAGGACAAACTCAGATGTGAGGCCTATAGGATAAACTAAAAAATGAGGCCTTTAGGCAAAAGTCGTTTTTGAGGACTCCTTTATTATGCATACAAACCAAAACGAACACAATAAATTCTCATTAAGAGCGTTCATACGGCCCACTTGGTAGATGGGTGTATGTGAATGTAGAGCTGTATATATATGCGGCGAGACAGAATGTGTGTAAATTCCATGTGCAGAGTGACATTCCTCACAAATTCCATCAAGCGAGGCCCAACTGGGCGAGGCCTTTGGCAACGGTCTATTTTTCCTAATTACGGAGCTCCCTATGAGTGGGGGGAAGGAAATTCTAAGGGCAATGGTGACCCCAAAATACTTTTCACGCTGCAGATTACAACATTTTGCTGCTCCAACATATTGCTCACATGATTAATTAGTGAAAGTCAGGAATTCAATGAAAGATAATTAGGTGGATATTCTGTTTTTGCTTTGCTTCCACCTAGGACAGGTGTAGAGTCGTCTGTTGTTTTGTTCAATAATTAGTACATGTTACAACAGAATAAACAAGCCACTTAGTGTTTATACAAAGATCATTGGACGGGGGGTGTACAAATGTGAGGGTAACTGCGTTCAGTAGGTAGACGACCTGTAAGTTTAATTATTTTCTCATTTTTATGTGTGAGTTTAGGTGAAATCGCCCCATAAACGTAGAGGAATGTACCCAAAATCCGACTGAAGGCAAATTATGATGAAATGTTCATTCAAGATTGACGTTCGTACGGGGGGGGGGGCATGAGCCTGTGGGCCCTCGTCTACGTGAAACGCCAACCGCCTCATCGATGGGGGAGAAATTGAAATTAAAAAAAGCAGGTCCTGAACGGGCTGTCTGCGAGGGAGGAGAGAATGAGTTATTATCTTTAAAATATTAGAAGTCACAACTAATGAGGCAATTGAGAGCTCGCCAGCCTCGCAAAGCAAATAATTGGACGGTGATAGTTAATTCCGATTTACTGTTTTTTTGCCCTTTTCCGCGTGAAATTCCAGCAGCTCTGAATGTTGCAGCTCCACCTCGAAATTCTGATTTTAGTGTCAATAAATAATTATCCCTATAAATCTGGATGCGTGCATAATAATACGCCGTAATCTTTTTATCAGTGACGTGACATGTGAGGATACGGGCGCTGCACATCTCATGAAAATGTGAATAGGGAGAAATAGTGCATGTAGAAAAATGTGTGTGTGCACATTACATAAATATACACATGTGTGCGCATTACATAAATATACACATGTGTGCGCAATACATAAATATACACATGTGTGCGCAATACATAAATATACACATGTGTGCGCGTTACATAAATATACACATGGGTGCGCAATACAGAAATATACACATGTGTGCACAATACATAAATATACACATGTGTGCGCATTACATAAATATACACATGGGTGCGCAATACATAAATATACACATGTGTGCGCAATACATAAATATACACATGTGTGCGCATTACATAAATATACACATGTGTGCGCATTACAGAAATATACACATGTATGACTTACATAAATATACACATGTGTGTGCATTACAGAAATATACACATGTGTGCACATTACAGAAATATACACATGTGTGACTTACATAAATATACACATGTGTGCGCATTACAGAAATATACACATGTGTGCACATTACAGAAATATACACATATGTGACTTACATAAATATACACATGTGTGCGCATTACAGAAATCTACACATGTGTGACTTACATAAATATACACATGTGTGCGCATTACAGAAATATACACATGTGTGCACATTACAGAAATATACACATATGTGACTTACATAAATATACACATGTGTGCGCATTACAGAAATATACACATGTGTGACTTACATAAATATACACATGTGTGCGCATTACAGAAATATACACATGTGTGCACATTACAGAAATATACACATGTGTGACTTACATAAATATACACATGTGTGCGCAATACATAAATATACACATGTGTGCGCATTACATAAATATACACATGTGTGACTTACATAAATATACACATGTGTGCGCATTACAGAAATATACACATGTGTGCATATTACATAAATAGACAAATGTGTGCGCATTACACAAATACTGTATACACATGTGTGCGTATTACATAAACCAGGGGTGGGGAACCTTTTTTATGCCAAGGGCCATTTGGAGATTTATAAGATCATTCGAGGGCCATACAAAATTAACAACTTAAAATTTCGCCCGGTGCGGTAATTTATGGTGTTACTCCCCCCAAGTTTTACGGATTTTTCTTTAACTACTCTTACTCATAAATCAGTACTCCCATATATTTATTTATTTATAAAGGATTTTACCAGGAAGGATACATTGAGATTTCTCTCGTTTTCAAGTATGTCCCGGGTTCAAGAACATTGAAGTGTTACAGTTACAGAAATACAAAGTAATACAATGCAAGATATTAAAAACAACACAAATATACAGATTAACAGAAAATAAATATGTAGGATATATATAATATATAACACTGAATGCTAATACACACGGCGCACATTACTGTGAGGTTTATTGCTGTGGAGCTCTCTCCTATGCTCACACACAAATTTTTGCCAACTGCCAGCAAGTACAGTGCCTGTTCGAAGGCAGTGAAAGTGAAAGCACACATGAATATACTGTATATTGCCCCCAGCAGCTCTGGATATATTGCCCCCAGCAGCTCACCCATGGATATATATTGCCCCCAGCTCACATATGGATATATTGCCGCCAGACCAGCTCACATGGATATGCCCCAGCTCTCATGGATATGCCCCAGCTCACATGGATATGCCCCCCAACTCTCATGGATATGCCCCCCAGCTCACATGGATATGCCCCACAGCTCACATGGATATGCCCCAGCAGCTCTCATGGATATGCCCCCAGCTCACATGGATATGCCCCTCAGCTCACATGGATATGCCCCAGCTCTCATGGATATTGCCCCCTGCTCTAATGGATATGGCCCCCTGCTCTCATGGATATGGCCCCCTGCTCTTATGGATATGCTCCAGCTCACATTGATATGCCCCCAGCTCTCATGGATATGCCCCAGCAGCTCTCATGGATATGCCCCAGCACACATGGATATTGCCCCCAGCTCACCTCCTGGTTCCTGCCGCCGCCGCGTCTTCGGCTCCCTCTGAGCATCCGCGGCGTGGAGTTTGGGCGCTCGCCTGGGGGAGCCACGTGACCAGCCGCGATCTCGCGAGAACTCGACTGGTCACGTGGTTCCCCCAGGTGAGCGCCGAAGCTCCATGGCTTCGGACGCTCGCGGGCCGGACCAAGTCATTCAGCGGGCCGTATACCGCCAGTGTGCCGGACGTTCCCCACCCCTGACATAAACAGACACATGTGTGCGCATTACACAAATATACACATGTGTGCGTATTACATAAACAGACACATGTGTGCGCATTACACAAATATACACGTGTGTTCAATACAGAAATATACACATGTGTGTGCATTACAGAAATATACACACGTGAGCGCATTACACAAATATACACATGTGTGTTCAATACATAAATATACACATGTGTGCGCGTTACAGAAATATACACATGTGTGCACATTACAAAAATATACACGTGTGCTTTACATAAATATACAAATGTGTGCGCATTACAAAAATATACATGTGTGTGCATTACATAAATATACACATGTGTGCACTTTACAGAAATATACACGTGTGTGACTTACAGAAATATACACATGTGTGCGCATTACATAAATATACACATGTGTGCACTTTACAGAAATATACACAGGTGTGCGCATTACATAAATATACACATGTGTGCGCATTACATAAATATACACATTTGTGTGCATTACAGAAATATACACATGTGTGTGCATGTGTATTACATGTTTTATTTATATATGTTTGTGAGTGGCGAGTGTATTTTACATACTGTATATGCGAGTGTATTGTATATATATATAGTATGTATTTATTTTGTCTTTTTTTACATATATGTGTGTGTGTTTTGCGTGCATGTGTTGTGTGTGTGTGTGTGTATTTTACATACATATATATGTTTTTTCCTCTTTTTGTGTGTATTCCATAGAGTATATAGATAAAGAAATCATATGGAACATATATATATATATATATATATACAACACGCACATACACACATATATACAACCTGGCTTGCCTTTTATCATCTCGACAATGGTAGAGTGAAATATATTAAAGAGATAAAGACCTCATCATTCCAGCCGTTTATTGGACATATGATATGAATATCTTGTAGGAGAAAAGCCGGCACTGGCAGATGTGGAACGTGTGTTTGTATGTGTATGTTTGGCAAGTCAGTCGTTAATACCCAAGCCAGTGTGTGGGTGTGTTACCACACTGTGTCAATAATATTATTGCCTTGCCATATGCATTGAACACCTTTAGACCTGAAAGAATTCATTACACGTAAAGTAACCAGAGTTGTTGTAAACTTACTGAATCCATATACTTTAATGCAGGGATCTCAAACTCAGACTCCACCAGATGTTTCTGATACTACGACTCCCATGATTCTCTGTCAATCTACTGCATTCAAATAATTCTGGGAATTGTAGGCCATCAGCATTTGGGGGGGGCCAGAGTTGGAGATCCCAGCTTTAACGGCTCTGGTAAATTAACAGCTGACTCAGACACTAGCCCTGTGCGCGCCGGCTCGCGTGCGAATATGTGTAACTACTAGAGGTGTGCATTCGTTTTGTAACGAATCGCAATTCATTACGAAATTCGTTAATTGGTATTTCGGAAGTACTTCCGAAATAACAAATCGATTTAATCTGTATTGAAACGAAAATGAAACGGTATATAACGAAATTGATTCGTTACGACACTGTTTCACAAGAGAACCATTGATTGAATGAGCAGGATTCGATTTATCACGTTATTTACTTAGTTACGTTAGTGATCCGATATTCGAATCGATATCAAATATTGAATCATTCCCAAATGATAGTATGTAACATAACAGTATGAAACGAATCAGTCAATTGACTTTGGTGCTAAATCTGTTGCATTCAGCACCACAAACCAATGGACAGCTCAATATATAACCAATAACCATATACAGTTGTGTTCAAAATTATTCAACCCCCAATGCTGTAAAGGGTTTTAGGGAATTTAGTGTACATTTGTAATTGTATTCAGAATGAAATCCTACAAGGACTTTTTAAAGAACCATATGCAACTAAAATGACATCAATTGGTTTTGTAATACAGTAGTAAATGTTTCTTTTGTGAATTCTTCATTGACACAATTATTCAACCCCTTAAAGACTACCACTCTGAAGAACAGAGGTTCATTCAAGTGTTTTCAATCAGGTATTGAAAACACCTGTGGATGTCACGAAGCAGCAATAAAGCATAATAAGCACCAATTAGGCAGCTTTAAAATGACTGTGATACTCAGCTCCTTCTAGACATTTACTGGTGTGGTTACAAACATGGTGAAGTCAAGAGAATGGTCCAGGAAGACAAGAGAAGAGGTGATTACTCTTCACAGGAAGGGCAATGGCTATAAGAAGATTGCAAAGATGTTAAACATACCAAGAGAGACCATAGGAAGCATCATTTGCAAATTCAAGGCAAAGGGCACTGTTGAAACGCTACCTGGTCACGGCAGAAAGAAGATGCTGACTTCGACTGCTGTGCCCTACCTGAAGCGTAGAGTGGAGAAAAGTCCCCGTGTGACTGCTGAGGAACTGAGAAAAGATTTGTCAGATGTGGGTACTGAAGTTTCAGCTCAGACAATACGGCGCACACTGCGTAATGAAGGCCTCCATGCCAGAACTCCCAGGCGCACCCCTTGCTGTCTCCAAAGAATAAGAAGAGTCGACTGCAGTATGCCAAAAGTCATGTGGACAAACCACAGAAGTTTTGGGATAGTGTTCTGTGGACTGATGAAACAAAATTAGAACTGTTTGGGCCCATGGATCAACGCTATGTTTGGAGGAGGAAGAACAAGGCCTATGAAGAAAAGAACACCTTGCCTACTGTGAAGCATGGCGGGGGGTCAATCATGCTTTGGGGCTGTTTTGCTTCTGCAGGTACAGGGAAGCTTCAGCGTGTGCAAGGTACCATGAATTCTCTTCAGTACCAGGAGATATTGGATGACAATGTGATGCAGTCCATCACAAACCTGAGGCTTGGGAGACGTTGGACCTTTCAACAGGACAATGATCCCAAGCATACCTCCAAGTCCACTAGAGCATGGTTGCAGATTAAAGGCTGGAACATTTTGGAGTGGCCATCGCAGTCACCTGACTTAAATCCGATTGAGAACCTCTGGTGGGACTTAAAGAAAGCAGTTGCAGTGCGCAAGCCTAAGAATGTGACTGAACTGGAGGCTTTTGCTCATGACGAATGGGCGAAGATACCCGTAGATCACTGCAAGACACTTGTGTCAAGCTATGCTTCACGTTTAAAAGCTGTTATAACTGTAAAAGGATGTTGTACTAAGTACTAAGATTGAATGTCACTTGGGGGTTGAATAAAACTGATAATGATGTGAGCACAGAAAAGACATTTGTGGTTATTTCATTATAAATGTTATGTTATATTTGTCTGACCTACACGTGCCTCTTTGATTTAATTGTAAGCAAGATGACTGAATGATCAAAATCAATGTCAAACTGGCCAAAACACTCAATTTCAGTGGGGGTTGAATAATTTTGAACACAACTGTAACTCTAACTTGCCTTTTAACAGCAGAATTTGATTTATTGGGTTTTTTTTAGTTAGTGATCTGAAATTCGAATCGATATCAACTATCGGATCGATCCGAACAAAACGAAATACGTAACGAAATTACGAAAAACAAATTTAATTTGAAACGAAACATGGAACGCGTTAAAGAATATACCCCGCACTATGCACACTGTGTCACTAGTGAAACTGAGGCTGTACAAGAGGGGTCAGCAACTTTGGCCCTACACATGGTTTGGAACTACATTTCCCATGAAGCCCAACTACTCATTAGAATGCCTGAGCCTCATGGGAAATGTAGTTCCAAAACATCCAGAGGACCAAGGTTGCCGACCCCGCGCTGTACAATATATATATGATTGTTAAAACCTATTGCATATCATTTCACGGACATTTGTAATGTGCGCATTGTACACCTGTGTCCTTGCGTGTCGCGTGCAATATATAAATAAAAGTCAAAATGTAGTCTGCGTGTATTTCTGAACGCAGGTATACATGTATGCATTTGTCTGTGTCGGTGGGTATATACACACACTATTTATGTGCTGAATTATGAATCCCCCATGCCCTTGGATGCATGACATTCCCGGTCACATTGTACCGGCTGTGCCATCAATAAGGCAGTAAGTATAATCAGCTCATTCTGACGCACACACTTATAACCATAGTACCAGGTTCGCTTCTCATGGGGTTGTTCCGGGATGTTTGTGTTACTCAATCACTGTCTGTGATACACAGTATTTGCTTACAAGCTGTCTGCTCTGCTAACTTGGTGTACAGATAGCGCTACAGTGACCCGCAGAAGTATGCTGAGCACTTCATAAAATGTTCAGTTAGCTGACATATCAACCTGATCCAGCCTCATACCTCCAGACTGAAACCATTAGCTATTGGTACATCATACTGGCACGCACAGGTTGGGTATTTATAGGTCACTCACACTGGCACACACAGGATAGATACTTATGGGTATATCACACTGGCATACACCGGATGGGTAATGACAGGAATATCACACCAGCAGACAGTATAGTTTTTTATGGGTATATCACACCGGCGCACACACAGGAAGAGTAGGTATGGGTATGTCCCACTGGCAAACACATGGTGAGTAGGTATGAGTATATACTACTGGCACAAACAAAATGAGCAGGGATGAGTATATCTCAATGGCAAAGTCAGAATGAGTAGTATATCAAACAGACACACACAGCATGATTATATAGGTATATCACACTGACACAGAGGGTGAGTAGGTATAAGTATATCACACTGGCACACGCAGGGTGAGTAGGTATGGGTATAACACACTGGCACACGCAGGGTGAGTAGGTATGGGTATATCACACTGGCACACGCAGGGTGAGTAGGTATGGGTATATCACACTGGCACACGCAGGGTGAGTAGGTATGGGTATATCACACTGGCACAGGCAGGATGAGTAGCTGAGGGTATATCACACTGGCACATGCAGGGGAGTAGGTATAGGTATATCACACTGGCACACTCAGGGTGAGTACATATGGGTATTTCACACTGGCACACACAGGATGAGTAGGTAAGGGTTCATCACACTGGCACACACAAAATGAGTAGCTGTGGGTATATCACACTGGCACATGCAGGATGAGTAGCTGTGGGTATATCACACTGGCACATGCAGGATGAGTAGGTATGGGTATATCACACTGGCACATGTAGGGTGACTAGGTATGGGTATATCACACTGGCACACGCAGGGTGACTAGGTATGGGTATATCACACTGGCACACGCAGGGTGAGTAGCTGTGGGTATATCACACTGGCACACGCAGGGTGAGTAGCTGTAGGTATATCACACTGGCACACGCTGGATGAGTAGCCGTGGGTATATCACACTGGCACACAGGGTAAGTAGGTATGGGTATATCACACTGGCACACGCAGGGTGAGTAGATATAGGTATATCACAATGGCACACGCTGGATGAGTAGCCGTGGGTATATCACACTGGCACACAGGGTAAGTAGGTATGGGTATATCACACTGGCACACGCAGGGTGAGTAGATATAGGTATATCACAATGGCACATGCAGTATGAGTAGCTGTGGGTATATCACACTGGCACAAAGGGTAAGTAGGTATGGGTATATCACACTGGCACACGCAGGATGAGTAGGTATGGGTATATCACACTGGCACATGCAGGATGAGTAGCTGTGGGTATATCATAGTGGCACACGCAGGATGAGTAGCTGTGGGTATATCACAATGGCACACGAAGGATGAGTAGCTGTGGGTATATCACACTGGCACACGCAGGATGAGTAGCTGTAGGTATATCACACTGGCACACGCAGGGTGACTAGGTGTGGGTATATCATACTGGCACACGCAGGGTGAGTAGGTATGGGTATATCATACTGGCACATGCAGGGTGACTAGGTATGGGAATATCACACTGGCACATGCAGGGTGACTAGGTATGGGTATATCACACTGGCACACGCAGGGTGACTAGGTATGGGAATATCACACTGGCACACGCAGGGTGACTAGGTATGGGTATATCACACTGGCACACGCAGGGTGACTAGGTATGGGTATATCACACTGGCACACGCAGGGTGACTAGGTATGGGTATATCACACTGGCACACGCAGGGTGACTAGGTATGGGTATATCACACTGGCACACGCAGGATGAGTAGCTGTAGGTATATCACACTGGCATACGCAGGGTGAGTAGGTACGGGTATATCACACTGGCACACGCAGGGTGAGTAGGTATGGCTATATCACACTGGCACACGCAGGGTGACTAGGTACGGGTATATCACACTGGCACACGCAGGGTGACTAGGTATGGGTATATCACACTGGCACACGCAGGATGAGTAGGTATGGGTTTATCACACTGGCACACGCAGGGTGAGTAGGTACGGGTATATCACACTGGCACACGCAGGGTGACTAGGTACGGGTATATCACACTGGCACACGCAGGTTGACTAGGTATGGGTATATCACACTGGCACACGCAGGGTGACTAGGTATGGGTTTATCACACTGGCACACGCAGGGTGAGTAGGTACGGGTATATCACACTGGCACACGCAGGGTGACTAGGTACGGGTATATCACACTGGCACACGCAGGTTGACTAGGTATGGGTATATCACACTGGCACACGCAGGGTGACTAGGTATGGGTATATCACACTGGCACACGCAGGGTGACTAGGTATGGGTATATCACACTGGCACACGCAGGGTGACTAGGTATGGGTATATCACACTGGCACACGCAGGGTGACTAGGTATGGGTATATCACACTGGCACACGCAGGGTGACTAGGTATGGGTAGATCACACTGGCACACGCAGGGTGACTAGGTATGGGTAGATCACACTGGCACACGCAGGGTGACTAGGTATGGGTAGATCACACTGGCACACGCAGGGTGACTAGGTATGGGTATATCACACTGGCACACGCAGGGTGACTAGGTATGGGTAGATCACACTGGCACACGCAGGGTGACTAGGTATGGGTATATCACACTGGCACACGCAGGGTGACTAGGTATGGGTAGATCACACTGGCACACGCAGGGTGACTAGGTATGGGTATATCACACTGGCACACGCAGGGTGACTAGGTATAGGTATTTCACACGCAGGATAACACTGGCACAGACATGGTGGATAAAGAGTGTGGGGCGAGGTTACCAGATAGAACTGAGTGAAATAAAAAGCCACGTTAACCCTTCCTGTGCCTGATAATGACCCCTGTCCCCACATCTTTAATAAAAACTAATAGCTGATATTTTATTTCAGTTTTTCTGATGAAGAGAATTGTTTTACATTTAATGGTAAACATTTCACTTTTTTTTTTGTTTGACTGGAGTAATTGTGCAAATCTTATTAGCAGTATGCATATTTACTGTAGTGATATCCATAGCTAAATGGTTTTTAAATGATATAATTACCTCCATGTATTCCTAAATGGATATTTAGAGCAGGTCTGGAAATTGTTTCGTCTCTAAAGCTTCTTTAGGGCTCCTGCTCGATGCCATCCCAGTGTAATTGTGTGCGCTGGATGTTTTATTGGGGGATGCTGCTTGTTTTATAGTGTGATGTGATGTGTTGTGTGTGGGGAGGAAGGGGTTATCAATAACTGCCATTGTTATGGGAGATTTAATAGCAATTTGATGAGGCATCTGACCTATGTGGCTTTTTAAATTATTCCACAATTATATTCTCGAATTGATTGTCTGGTATGAGTCTGATATAGAGCTCCGACACTCACCATATACTGTGCAGATACCTGTATATATATATATATATATACATACAGTATATAAAGCATGGGGACACATGCATGCAATGCTTCAATCCTCAATGACATTTAAATGTAGGGATAGAAAGACATGCCAAAACATAGATAGACAGACAATTAGATAGAGAGAAAGATAGATACAAGGTGGATAGATAGATAGATAGATAGATAGATAGATAGATAGATAGATAGATAGATAGATAGATAGATAGATAGATAAGATAGATAGATAGATAGATAGATAGATATAGATATAGATATAGATATAGATAGATAGATAGATAGATAGATAGATAGATAGATAGATAGATAGATAGATAGATAGATAGATAGATAGATAGGTAGATAGGTAGAGAGATAGATAGATAGATAGATAGATAGATAGATAGATAGATAGATAGATAGATAGAGATAGATAGATAGATAGATAGATACAAATAGATAGATATAGATAGATAGATAGATAGATAGATAGATAGATAGATAGATAGATAGATACAAATAGATAGATAGATAGATAGATAGATAGATAGATAGATAGATAGATAGATAGATAGATAGATACAAATAGATAGATATAGATAGATAGATAGATAGATAGATAGATAGATAGATACAGATAGATAGATACAAATAGATAGATATAGATAGATAGATAGATAGATAGATAGATAGATAGATAGATAGAAGAGATAGATAGATAGATAGATAGATACAATAGATAGATATAGATAGA